>OY987257.1:21160358-21521868 GCA_963920725.1 Rhamphomyia laevipes
AAGAAAAATGTATAATTTCCTTGATTTTTATATTGGATGCCATAAATATATGTTTATTCAATTTTATAAATGCATTTAAATGTGAATAGCCAAATGCAAACTAAATTTGTAAGGAAATTTGTATTATAAATGGATCGTAATACTTGAATTCCTTTTTATCTCATTTTCAATCTTATATAAAATGTATAACAATATATCGATTTAATCGGGATTATTTCAATCGACCAATCAATATAGTACATGGCTAACATATATAATATATTACATTAAAAGTTTGCTAAAATAGTAGGGAAATTGGAAAAGCAAATTTCTGTAATACGTCCATAAAAATTTCCTGTTATATAAAATATATAATATAGCTGCAATTTCGCAGGCAGGCTGAAATAATAAAATAAGTTATAACGCTTTATAACTGTACATAAGATAAATAAATTATTAATTAATCGTATTAAAGTTATTATTGCTCATAAAAATTCCGCATTTGGTGAATAAGTTTCAGCTAATGAACTTCATTTTTATATACAATGTCAATCAACAAAATTCAGGAAATATTTAATTAATATTGAAATGATTGAAATACTATGTTGAATAATGTTTATAGGATTAATTAATATATAATTAAGTTAATTTTTATTAATTCACCAATTATATGTTGAGCAAACATGAACTGAATAATTAAAACCTATTTGTCAAATGCAAATCTATTCCAAATTGTAAGTACGGTATATATTTTGGTTTTAAAAATAGAAAATATAAAGAATTTAAGGGGTTCATAAAAAATATGGTTATATAAAACCAGAACAATAATCTCAATTAATAGCCAAACATAAATTAAAGCATAATATATAAAAATTAGTAATATAATTTTTGAAAAGATGCTAATAAAAGAAAATGAATAAAAATGTTTTTTTTTTGCATGTCCTTGAGAAGGGATCATGTTGTACCCTTTTAACTGTTTATTTGAGAAGAAAATTTAGTAAAAAAAGTTCTGAACTTTAATTCTTAGCTCTTTAATTCATTTAAAAATATTTGAAATGATTTTTTTTTTTTTTCAAATACATATTTGAGAGAATGCATTTGAATTACTATAGTGTAAAAAGTTAAAGTCTTCGGTAGTGTGAATAAGGCTTCGACTATTCAAGTATGGAATTAAGTCGTTTTAAACAATGCATTGCACAAAGTTTCATATTTTTAATTTCTTGCATATGTTACAACAAAAACAAATACATATGTTCTAATTGCCATATGCTGACAAACAAAATACTACTAATTTTATGATTTGTTCTGGTTCGTTCACTGTTGTCCCAGCAATCTTATACTTAACTATATTAAAGTGCTGCAAGTTAATGAAAAATATTTATAGTTTAAATTCTATTTAAATTAATTATAAAAAGTAAAAAAAGTTTTTTCACTTCCGGGAGTACACTGCTAAATTTAATCTATATATGTATTTTTAGGAATAAAATAGTAAGTGTGATTTTTACTCCCTGCGTGATAACTTTTTTTTTTATTTTTTAAGTACCACTTCAGAAAATTATTCTATTCGTTCAATTTTTTGGATTTTGGTAGTCAAAATCCCCCTCTGTGACTAAATCTATATTGAATTTTATAATTATTTCATTGACATTAATTTACAAAAACTATTATAAAACCCTATTTTTAGGATTTTACATAAAATACTAACTTTTTACTTTTATTTTAAAAAATGTCTAACTTCTTCTGGTGCCCTTATATTTGTTGTCCGTACTCAATGAATAATTACCAAAGAATAATCAAAATCCTTAACTATATTTTTATATTTTACTTTTCCAATCCTTTGTTATAATAATTTCATTATTCTATTTCACTAAATTCCTATATTATTATTCTAACATTTTAATCATTAATCTGTATCTGTCTATTTTGCACTATCTGCTCTATTCTAAACTACCTATGCCTGTCATAATCTATTTCCCATATTCCTCTAAATTCCTATTAACATTATAATAATCTCTTTGTTCGAGAAGACGACAAATCACCAGAAGAAGAAAGTCAATTGGAATGATTTTTTATGTAACATATGTAACAATATTATGATGGGATTTTATATATTGTTAACAGTTAACACTATATAGATTACATATTACTAAATAAATTTAATATTAAAGTATGTACTCTGTAGAACACATTCGGAACATGTAGGTAAATATTCATGGTTAAAAATTTGTGGATAACTTTAACCGGTACATAAATGTATAAATAGTGAGCAGCGGAAATGTCCGAAAAAACGTACATAAATCTTAATTTTACCAGATGGAGATGCTATGACCGTGACAAAAATTATTAATTCTCTTATTCTTTTATATTAAATAACCTGAAGGAAAACATTATCTCGATATTATCTAGACCTACAAAATTATTTAATAAACAATTTATTAAGTATTTTTTTTTATAAATCACCTTTTATTATTCTGCTGTATCAAAAATTCCGTGTTACTTAAGGACTGTCTATAATACTCTAAAGTAGCACATTGAAACGCACATGAAAGGCTAACATCACATTGTACTATCAACAAATATCAACAGAGCACCTTAAAATAAACAGGAAGAAAACCAGAAGAAAGATAGCCTGTTGATAAAAAAGCCTTCCAGGTAATTGAATCTTTAAATTATATGACTATCGGTTCGGTTTTCTAAACATAAAGATTAAACTGCGGCAATACTAGTAGCTGTAAGGCGTTGATGTCTCCAAATGACTATATTGAATATTATTGTTCCTTCTGAAACGTGGCGACTGTAAATAGCGCTGCTCGACTGTCTCATCAACATTTCGTGTTGTAAAACAAACACTTATGTATAATAAAAAGGGATATCGGAATAGGCGTATGAACGTAGTTATTAGGATTATCTGTGGCTTTCCCTTACTCTAAACCTAACCTATAGCACGAATAAAACAATCCCACTCCCACTATATAATATTCAACCTATTGTCCCCATCACCAGGTGAATCATAGTTTCTTTACAAACATAAATGTTAAAGTTACTGTAGCCAAGTATTTGAACTCAAATCGAACTCGTAGATACCATTAAAATGTCCGCAAATAATCAGAGATTATAATAAAAATAAACTATATTAAAAAACTTCTCGACCATTGTTATAAGATCATATTTTAGAACACATTAATATTAAAATATTTTTATGGACAATTTTTGGTTTATGACAAAATTTTATAACAAAAATAAAAAACAATATAATCATAATGTTAACTTAAAATTCAAATCACGTTCCAAAGCTTTTATTAATGAAAAATAATATTGATATTGCTATTTTGATATTGCTAAATTCAAAAATATATATTAGCAATATTAGCTATATTTACACATATAATATGAACAATGAAATATATATAGAAATAAAATTGACTTTTATAATCAAAACTATTAATTTATATAAGAAAACAAGAATACTAACGTTTGTGACCATAAACAAAATCCGGTAAGTTTAGGCTTAGTTCTTAGTATGTAGCTCGGTAAAATGAAATTTTCATATAAACTTAACGCCGTGAAATCAGAAATTGAAAATTTCGGTTATACTTTTGTTCCGTTGGTACGCATCTTGCGTAAATAATTCATATATAATTTATTCTCAAATTAACAAAGAGTTTACAATTATTTTTCACATGAAATAATATTCTGCAATATCCAAATATTAAAATATCTGGAGAATTTTGGAGAAAGCGTTAAAATTCAATTTCACAGTAGCTACATACTAAGATTTAAATCTAAAATTATGATTTTTGTAAAGCTTGTGCTACAATGTATCGATCTATTCAGTTTCGAATCGATTTGTCGATTTGTACTTCCTACACTAGCCAATCGACTTGTTAAGTATAGAGGATATTTTTAATATCCTCTATAAACTGGTCGTCAGTCATATTAAACTGTCAATTTTCATTTCTTTTCGTAAAAGTTGAATCATTCCAAACTATTTCGATACGATACATTCTGTAACTATTTCAATCCGAACTACGTGTACACACAATTGATTTTACATACGAAATGTATGCGGATGTAAAATTTGAACTTTACTGAACGAATCGATACTGTAGTCTATGTCTATACAATGCAGCCCGAACTTAAAGCTATTTCAAATATAAATAAAAGTCGAATTTAAAAATTAATAAATATGACAATTTGGATTGAAGTTTGAATTTTTCGAATATAATATACTCATACAGAATACAGGTTCTAGTGAAAAAAATTATAACACTTTTACAGGAGATGAAATGGTATACTTTTGCATGTAAAACCTATAAAATTGTAACCGTTGTACTGAAGTACTCAGTGTTAACTTAAGTCACTTATTAAGATTATGATATTGGTGATCAATTAAATATTATTAAAAGTAATAATTTTCTATAATAGTAAATTAAATTTTTATTGTAATCTATTAATTCAATTTTAAGACAATTCTTCTCTGGAAATACTTTATTATTACCTGCTTGATATTGAAAATTTCATAATCTAGTTCTAGTATATCAATTATTACAATCATTAATTCTATGAATGATTTTGTTTATTTTTGTTAATATTTTGCTACTTGTTTCACCTTCTTGAAATAGATTTTAATTTAATTGATACCATTAAAATTATATGTAATATTAATCACATATAATTTAGTAACCTATTTCCAAAATGTTATATCAAAATATGTTAATTTTTTTACCCCAATTAAGAAGAATTAGTTAAACCACAATAACTCAAGTTATTGTGATTTAACTTATGCATTTGAAGCTTTATATTCTTAAAATAATTGTGATGTTTTTTGTATAAATAAATATTTAATTGTATTTTTAATTTAAAAAAAAAAAATTCATTTATTACTTTTAAAATATAAAACATAGGAAAATCTGAATTATACTTCTGGATATGAAATGAAAATGCTTTTAAATTGAAAAATCCATCTTATAGATAGATCTCCTGTTGTAAAGGAATTATGTAAAGTTTGATAGAAAATTGTCACAATAAAAAATGTATGCATTATGTAACGTGATAATTACTGTGATTGTCACAAATTTGTGATAGTTATACGGTTAT
Source organism: Rhamphomyia laevipes (assembly GCA_963920725.1). Classification (NCBI taxonomy): domain Eukaryota; kingdom Metazoa; phylum Arthropoda; class Insecta; order Diptera; family Empididae; genus Rhamphomyia; species Rhamphomyia laevipes. The sequence goes on from OY987257.1 coordinate 21,165,435, forward strand.
GCCAATTTTTGTGTCATTTTATTTCTATGTCACAATTTTATTTTGAAATTTTGATTAGCATGCAATGTATTTTTTTGTATTTATCTATTAAATAATGACTTTAAATAAACTATTATTTTGAAAAGAACTGAAAGTTTTTTCGTATATGAAATTTTGCAATAGCATTTTTATGAGTGTTATTGGAATCACATTAGAAAATATAATATTTTGTTGTGGTCATATTTAATTATCACAGTAGTGATTCTCACTTTTCCATTCCTGTCTTTTGTTCAATGTATATTTTTTTATTATTTATTTATAATTGTTATTCAATACTTTAATTTATGGTAAAGTAATTATTTTTACAAATATTTATATTGTTTTTTTCTTTATTTTATTTAATTTAATTAAGCAAAAGCAATTTTTTTTTTATTTAAAAACCTTAAATCGACTATTTGACACATAATAAAAATCGTGAGAAAGTTTAGAGGTATCTCTAGTTTAAATTAGTCATTTAATTCTATCCACCAAAATTGTTTGGTTTTTTTCTTTTTAATTTTGATACATTTTATATTACTTTTTACAAAATTTTACTTACAAAAATTCTTAATTTTTAGTACGAAAGATTGTTTATTGGTAATTGTTTCCCATTCTAGAATTAGGAATAGCAAAATATATTCATACTCTTCCTAATACCTATTAAATTTAAAAAGTTTACTTCTCCAAAGTATGTATGCTATAAGTTAAATGTCATTTTATATAATATTAAAAAAATGCCAAATAGTTAATTTGCTTAATTTTAATTATATAAATATTTCCAGTTCTTATTTTTTTATTTAACATCATGACTTCTTGTTTATTCATTATATTCTTCAAAATATTCGCTAATTTCACTTGAACTGTGGTAGCTATGAGATTTTTAATTGAAGTTGAAATAGAAAAAAAAAACACTGCTTTTAATTGTATTTTACGAGTAATATGAAATACTATGAAGTCTGGTGATGGGTTGGATGGTCAAAAAAAAAGTTCGCTCAAAATTTTTTTCTAGGTGTTTCCGAGGTCGGGGAGTCCGAAAATGCAAAAAAAAAAAATTTCAAGTTCACATAATTACGGATTAAGTAATTAATCCGTAATTACTTTTCATAAGTTCAACTCTCTATATCTACAGTAACTTTCACCCAATTTCAATGATATTGCATATACAGTTTCAATTAGTTATCTAGATGATACTCCACAATTTTCTAGTTGGTAGGTATAGTACGTTCATGGGAAACTAATATATGAGCAACTTATCCGAAGAATATTTGCTTTATGTTCTACAGCGTGTAATTATTATCAGATTTCTATGAAATTTGGTACACAGGTTGAGTTCATGATTATGCCTAGGTTTACTAAGGTAGAATATAGTAGCCTGAGCGGGTCCATGCTAAAATTTCCGATTAATATTTCATATGTTCTAGATCATATGGTAAATATTATCCAATTTTAATGAAATTTTGTACACAGGTTGGATTCGTGATTACGAATATTTATACTTATTATAGTTATTTTAATGATATTATTTATTATTAAAGAAATAAAAATATAAAATTAAATCAATAAATAAAAACGATGAGGAATTTTGAAGAAAGCAATGTTCGTTACAAAGAGAATGTTAATTACAAAAAACTTTTGGACATCAATCGCTGTTAAACATACTACGAGTTATCTGCTCCCCCTAGTTAGCAGCTTTTTTTAGGTGTCGAAGAATTTTTATAGCAAGAAAGAAATTTGTTTTTTTTTTTCTTATTTTGATGAAATTACATAACTTTCGCGGTAATGATAGTATTAAATTAAGTTTATATTCTGGGATATTGTGAAAAATATAAAATTAAAATTCTTCGTATGTATTTCTATATACTATTTTGGTTTTAATTAAAGTTTGCTATTATATTTATATTTATTAGACATTAGAGTTGTGTATATTTTTTAAATTAAATTAAAAAATAAGAATTATTTTTTTCTTCTTCTGGCATATTTATGCTGTACAAAATTCTTTTGGTTCCTATATTTATTTGTATGTTTTTGAAATTTGTATCCTTTTCTTTCCAAGAAAATTTCTGATCGAAACATCATCTGGGTGTCTGTATACCCGCCTACGAAATTCGAATCGATCGAATTTCATATTAAACAAATCTGAATTTCTCATTAGTCAGAACCGCGTAAATGATTCGAATGAAGAATAGTGCTGCAAATTCACCAAATACAATATTTAGATTTTTATTTGCTTTTTATTTATACAATTGAAGTTTTATTATTTAAGGTTCTACTGGCGGTTCTACTTACAAAAATGTTTTGGGTTTACCTATAAAGAATGCTGAAATATATCTTTTTATTTATACAAATGTAACTAAATTTTAATCTTTATAATTTGTTTCAGACTATCAAAAGTCAAAACTAATGAGTGAAGACTCAAATGAAATTAAGGACGAGTTGAAAACATATGAATGTTCTGCAGCAGCGCCACATATGTACCCAGTAGTCGAATATTCGAAATTTTCGGGTTTGTATCTCTTTCGAGTTTCGACTTTCATGGTAGGGAATATTCGAATTCGAATCTTATTTATTATTTTCGAAATTCGGTGTAGGCTAGGCGATAGCCTTCCCTATATTGAATATTCTTATAAATTTGGCAAATTCAATTATGTTTAACTGTATAGAAATATGTAGGCTGTGTAGAGAAATATCATATATTGATTGCTTTATTTCTAGCATCTTCGAATTCATAACTCTCTACGAGTATTATCATCCAATATATTCCTAATATAAAGACAAAAATATTTGTTGTTGGTTTTAATTATTTTTAAAATATATTTAAAACTTCAAATATTTGTTTAAATAACTTCAATTGTATATATTTAAAATTGTAAACCCAACTATGCCTTTTTAAGTTAAACTGTTTGAAAATAAAATATTATCGCATGTTATATATATGTTATAAGTTTCATTAAATATATACTATTATTTCCTTTTATGAATTCTAATATAAATTTTTACATGACCAGAAAGTTAAATAAATAAAGAAATATTATATAGGTCATATTGGAAAAACTATTACATAAATATAATATAGAAAATTTTGACAGAGAAAAATATTGTTGAAACTATACACGTTTTAAGTTAAAGCTCTCCTATGATATAAGAATAAGTATATACATTATATATCAGATATATAAAATCCCAAAATATGTTGTCCCATAATTGTAAACTAGAGTAACTCTTTATTTACTTAGCGTGTACTGTAATGTTGTAAGTTGTATATTTGTATTATAAACCATTTTCTTTTGGAAAAAAAAATTTCCAGAATCGAGAAATTATTAGTGCTACATCTGATTGAAAATATTCTGTTTTAAAGGTCAATCCCACCAAAAACAGAAACAGAAACTTTTTTTTTTATTTTTTAAACTTACGATATTTTCCAATTTAAAGGGGTTTTCAGCCAAATATATTTGTAAAATAAAATAAAATAACAAACAACAGTTGTCGAATTTATCTTTATTGCTTGAATTTTTTCTGTTCCAGAATTCGAATTTTTCATTTTTCTGTTTTTCAATTTATCGGACAGAAAATGAAACTTTTTTTTTCAAAGTTTCAATTTCTGTTTGCAGAAGTTTGCAGACATCACATTTCTATCAAATTTTGTTTGCAGCCATGATTTTGTTTTGTTTGCAGATATTTTGGTTGTCAGAAAAGATTGTTTTTCTGTTTCTGTTTTTGGTGGGTGTGCAACGTCAAAACTTGAACAGAAAAATAAAAAAACGAAAAAAAGTTTCTGTTTCTGTTTTTGGTGGGATTGACCCTTTAGTCTGTTCTTGTCACATAATTTCAGAACGTAAACTTTGTATGCACAATTCACATTATGTAACGTTAATATGTAAGCAACATTTACTATATTATTGGCCCTTATGATTGAAGTAGATTCGCCATTCGCCTCGCCATTCGACTCTCGCTTCGCCACCCGACTCGACGGATGAAAAATTTGGTTTGATTGAAGTCGACTCACTTGATATTGTTTAAACTTCTGCAAAGTAAATATGTTCTGATTATCCTATTTTAAATATTTGTAACTATAATATATTTTACTTGAATACTAAATGCTTCAATCACGCAATTTTGGAATTACCAACTTTAAATTTCCTTACTTAAATTATGCAATTTGGGAATTACTCCTTTTATTTTTAATCCTTTTCATTTATTTGGAGGTGTCTACGCCAGTAGTGAACATAAAGAAATTGTAATTTAAAGACAACGTTTAAAATAAATATTTTTAAATTAAACCATAAAGTTTATGATAATAAACGTTTAAGAAATAGTTTGGTATGAATGAAAGATTATGGCTTCAAGATTTCTGCAAACTAAAAGTATAAAATTCTCCAACTAATACGTTCCATGATTTTCATATTATATTATCATTTATTATTGCAATTAAAAATTTGTTATATTTAAAGATTCGGAGCATCTTCATGAAATAATAAAACTTGATATATCAATATCATTTTCTTTATTAGTTTTTACAATAAATTTTTCATTGAACTGGTAATATTTTTAATTTGAAAATTTCTTTGAAATCTTTTATAATTATTTGTAGGATTCTATGAGTTATTCACGATGACTTCAAAAATATAAACAAATGACTTTATGAAGCTATATTATATTCTGAATCTTTCTTCAATGAAGCAGCCATAAATTTATTTACTTTTATAATTATTATTTTAAATATAAAATTTATAATAGAATATACCAGATAGTATACTTCTTTTTTTACTAACCAAGGTATATTACTAATTTAAACATAAATTAAGACAAAAGTATATAAATGTACAAAAACAAAACACAAATTAATTAAATAATTATAATGGAATTTACATAATAAAAAACTTTAATAAAAGAAATATAAAAATATTAATGTAAAGTAATAATTTATTATATAGTCGTGGATTCAAAAAAACAATAATATTTATAAAACAATTCTAAATTAAACTATTATTTATTTATGTATTAAATATCGGAACAGTTTGGATTTGAAAGTGGCTTTTGAGACGAGTACTGTGTTCTATGGAGTTTCGAATGTGCACATAGTTCATTTCTTGCATATTCTTTTTGATGAGAATATATTTTCAATAGATTAGTATGTATGTATCGTTTTCCTAACTGCATTATTGAATTTTATTCTATTAACTATAGAAATAGCATCAATATTACCGTTTAAAACATCCAATGTAAAAGTTTGTCTAGATGAAAGAGAAACGAGGTTCAGTAATTTAAGCCTGTCAGAATAACTCTCAAAGTTTGTGGGTCAGGTCATACAGTAGATGCTGAACTAAAGCTCCTCCTCACATCCGCTATGCCTTACCACATTCTTCATGAGGATGCCGTTTTGAAATTTTTTAAGAATTTTCTTGTCTTTCTAGGAAACGGAATGTTTATAACCATTCTGTGTTACCCATCTTAGAAGGTTACATTGTTTAGCCCAAACGATTATTGACTCTATTTAATGGGGTATGTTATTTGATGAGTTTCTGACGTATGATCCATACCATGCCAGCTCAACATCCTTTTTATTACCAGTGATCGAGCTATGGCCTGTTAACCTATTTTTTTTCGATGATCGTTAATTTTTTTAGATGATCTATAATTGCCGCTATAGATGATAAATTATAGCAATTGCTGAAAGATAAGGTTTATCGGCTCCATACATACAACGAACATTCATTTATATTGTATAGATAGATACATAGATAAATTTCTAAAAAGATGAAGACGTTTAGATAATATTTATATATTATTTATTTGAAATAAATATTAATTTAATTAATTAGACACTATGACCAAATTTATTGGTATATTAATATCATAGAATTATGTAAAACCAAAAATCAAATACGACTTGCAGTTGAACTTGTATTCAGTTTTTTTTATGGAATATAGTAAAATGACAATTTACAATTTTCAAAACCGCCAGGTATGTAATATGTAAATTAAATGTAGATGAGCAATATCATTTAGTTTTATTAATAAGTTATCACTTGTCAATGACGCAAACATAGTTTAATATAAGAAAGAAAACCGCATAAAAAAGTTTAAGAAATATAAAATATAATTGTAATATATTTTGAAATTGATTTATGGTTTAAGATTTAAGGTCTCCATAAGCATTTTATCCCAAAAATTTCAACACATTTTAGATTATATACATTTTATATGACATACGACCTCAAATGATTAATCATTTCTATCTCAATTTTATTTATTATTTGGTTCTTTTGGGAAAATAAATTATTTATTTACCAATTATTATCGAATCCACTTACGTTTTAATATATTATTTATATGATGACATTTTTATAAAGATGTGCTTTTCCTTTTGGCGTTGGTATCTATAGTACTGGTATGAGTAAATAGTACATAATTAGCTCGTACACTTCGACTATATTCGAAATAAATTTATATAATATTTAAGAAGATATCATAATAAAATTTCTAAGAAGCATAATTTTTATTATAAATATATAATTAATAAAGTTAACTCGAACAGAAAAATTATTTGATAATTAAACAATATAAATTTGTGGGTTAATAAATCGAAGGATTTTCGCCGAATAATCGAAGGATTGTCGAAGAAAATTATTTTTAATATTTTAAGTATTTAATACATCTTAATATTGAAAAGTTTAAAAGTTTGATTTTTTGTCACAAAATATTTTTAAAATAAAATATTTTTATTTGTAGATACTGATGGGTACATTATTTTATGTTACTTATATAAAACCTTTTGTACATAAACAAAATACAGAATTTTCCAAAATAATATTTTATATCACAACAACGAAAGATTATTTTTGATATTGGATTTGAAAATTATAAATAAAAAATATAATTTATTCATTATAATATTGTCAAATTGAAGTACAGGCCAAATACATGTTTTTTCATATTTATGGATTGAATATTGTAATGCCATGCTTCTGATAAGTAGTTGTAAAAATTTGTGCAAGTAGACTTATAAATTTTGAAACCTATAAACGTTTATGCAGATGCTTTGGATTCTAGATCCTTACAGTTTTTAACACAGATTTTATAATTTAAGATTAGTACACCTTCATTAAGAAATTTATCATGTGAAAAATAAACAAATTTATTGGAATAATTAACAGACTGGGTGGATGGACTGACATAATATTAATATAACGAATATTTTATTTTTCAAAAAGCTCTAAGATTAAAAAAAAATCGTATCGTTACATCTCTCTTATTATTTTGATAGAGAGAGGTTTAATAAACAAAAATAAAGAAACAATAAAACACAAAAAATATTTTCGTAATTTGCATAAGTCTTCATAGCTAATAAATTTATGAAATATTATATAGTTAACATAAATTCAATTTGCTAAAAATTATTATTTAAAAAGATTTTTCTTTATATGAATGTAAATGTCAGGTGAAACAGTAGCGGTGGCGTAGTGGTTTTCTCCTATGTTAGATGCAAAATTTAACCCACATAAACACATCGATGTCGGTCTAGTTTACCTACTATATAAATAAATACCAGTAATTTTAATTGTGACTTTAAGACTGGGGAAAATGCCAACTGTTGTCACCATGGTTCGGAATCCATATAAAATTAGTAGGTAATTGTAATAAAAATATCACCACACTTTTATCATTGTGGCTCTATGCTCTCAAATAGAACGAACAAAGGACAAAAATATTCAGGATAAATAATAAATATTTGTTTATTTTTAGTTATCAACATTTATCTATCGCTGATAAAAGTATATAAAAATCCAATAAAATGTAGTAATATTTTAATTGAGATTATTCTAACCTTTTTTGTTAGTAATATACATTTTACCTTTTATTTATTTGATGATATATTACAGGGATATCCGACTAGTATCCGGTAAATTCCAGATTAATAAAAAATACAACTAAAACTAACTTGTCATGTTAAATTCTTTATTTATTTTTAATATGTACAATAATTTATTCAAATTCGGTATTATTTATATTAATTTAAATTTGTAGTTAATCTTTATTTTTTTTTAATAAACTATTATTTTTTTTTTTTTTTAACATTTCCCTATCTTTTAAACATACACAACTTCTTTTTTTGAGATTTCCGTTTCATCAGGAAAATTATATTATTTATTTTTATTATAAATATTTATAATATCACAGATATTTTTTTCTTTACAAATAATTTAAACTTTACAATTTTATATTAAAATTTATAATTTATGTTTCTAAATTACAGCTTGTTCATCAATCTAAGTCCCTAGGTATAACTAAAAATAATAATGAAAACAATATAAATTTGAATTAATTATTATTGATAATGCCAAATTTGCATTGGAAATACATATAAAATTTTTATAACTGCTGATACAATTTACTATATCTAAAAAAATTATTCAAAATATTAAAGTTTTCACTAAAACTCCAAATTTTTGTAAATTGATGTCTATGAACCATTCTTCGGATTTATTAACCCAACATAATCTTAAATTGCTTCACAAAACTGGTCCACAAAGAATAAACAGCTTTATGAGAGATGAAAATATTGAAATAGACAGCTTTATCACCCCGAAATATTGAAAATAATATTGCCCAAGAAAAACAAAATGTGGAAGACAACAATCAAAAATAAATCTGAAATTCTGGGTATAACTTGGTTGAAGTTGAAGAATTTTGCCAGTAAAGGAACGCGATGACATCAAGGAATTGAAGGAGATCGAGGAATTGAATAAGAATAAGTAGTTTTCAGGATTAATCAATTATTAGAAAAATAAATTTATAAAAATTATAATTTATTATTTGGAAAATACAAAATTTATGATGTTCAATTTTCCTATTTAAAAAAAAAAAACATGCTCTGAATTACTAGCTATGTTAACTGATTAACCGATTCTAAGTAAAAAAAATATATACATATTACATTTAGCCCTATAGCTGCAGGTCCTCACGTGTTAATAGCTGCTTGTTCTCAGGTAAAAAATATTCTATTTAGAACAATGCTCTTAGCACGATTTGAATAAATTTCCAAAAATTTGTCAGTTAATATATTAAAAAATGAAAGTTTTTTTTGAAAAAGCTGTAAATTGATGATATATGTTAACATGTTGAAAATATTATAATTTTTCAAATTTCCGTTGTACAACTAAAGAGTACAATTAAATATTTCAGTATTTTGATTACTTTTGTACAATTTTCTTATTTTTGTTGATAATTTGGATTTTACATTATATAAATACACTTTACAGTACAGATATTTTTAAACACTGAATGTCAATATTTTTTATTAATTTGTAATATTTTTATTTTAAAATAATAATTATAACTATAGCATGTTCACACTTGAATCTATACCCTGGTTATAGAGCTAAATCATAATATAAACATGATATTGATTTATTTTTCCATACAAAAAATGTGTCATTCTATATTGTAATATCCGTATACCCACTTCGAAATGAGGCATTAACTGAACAAGGTATAAGAAAATATCAATTCATTTGCAATATTTCGATATTATTGATCATATTTCAATGAATTTTAACACCCCTACACAATAATTGTCAATCTTGTCAATCAAAGCACCTATGATATTATTGTTTTATTTTCAATTTAATTTTATATATATATTTAATTATTTTAATTTTAATTTTTTTTTTTGCAATTATTTTATTTTCAATACCAGCTGATTTGCAAACTTAATGTCAAAATATATTAAGTATTTTCAGTGTGAACACCATTTTTTATACCAGGGGTATAGACGCTCATAACCAGGGTATAGAATGTAAGTGTGAATATGCTATTAATATCTTTTTTATTATATTGCTTTAATAAATGCTATCTAATATAATAAATACACTAAATTATTCTTATTTTAATTTAAACTCCCATTAACTATATAAAATTGAGTTTTTGTATCGCTGCTCTGAATTGATGTATTTATAAGACCAGTAAAAAATGCAATGTCATTACGAACGTTTCTGATTTTTAACTCTTATATCTTGTTGTCTGTCCAAATTGAAATGGTATTCTTGTTGAAATAGATTATGTTACCAGGTGGAGTACCATGTTTTTGAATCTATCGGAATGTTGGTTTTGTTAAAAATGTTTTTATCATAACATATAAATAAATTATTATCCTGATATAGTATCAAATACAAACTCATGTATTTGGATGTAATATTGCCTGCCAACAAAATTTGAAATAGAATATATTTTTATACATTCGATTACATTTGGGATATATTTTATATGCTTTGATTATATAAAGTTATAGTGATTTGTCTTAATGTATATTCGTAGTAATTTAGCCTATTTTACAAATAAAATAATTTTAAATAATTTTACATACCTGATTGTCAGCGTGTGCTGTAATTTTATCAGTTTTTTACTACCTAAAAATGTATCCACTATTAATAATTGGAGCATTATCGATTATATATGTAGAAGCATTTGATGTCCCTAAACCACTATACAAACTTGACGTTGGACCGTAACTGATATAATTCTGTAAAGAAAATATATATATATATACTATTATTTTAAATTGCTTTCAAGTTTAATAAAATTTAAATTTGTTAGAATTATTTTTCTAAATGTGGGAAAATATTTTCAATTTGATGCACAAGGAAATTGGCGGTAACTAAATTGAAATGGTTATCAATTTAAATATATTTTTTAGTCAGTTGTATATTTTTAAGATATATAACCAGAAATTATTTAGCTCAGATTTAAAATTAACAATTATTAAAATAATTTCAATATATTTTTTAAGGAATATATTCTATAATCATAAAATAATTTTAAGTTGTTTTTATATGTTTTATTTTACAATTAAGTTATTACAATGAGATAAATATTTATGAACCAAGCAATGTATTACTAGTAATAAATGTATTATATTTACCTCATTTTTGGAAACACTTGGTATTGGAATTGGTACTGTTAAATCAATATCGGCATCAATTTCTGATATGCTATTATCAAATCCATTTTGAACTGTGACAGTTGTAACTTTAGCTGAATATGATGAATTTTGTTCTTGAGATATTTGTCGATTTGGTTTTTTAAGGATATATAGACGTGTAGCAACAATTATAATACAAAGTAAAAAACAACCAGTACACAATAATATCCAAAATAAATATACGCGTTCACGATTATCTGTAATTGAAACATTTTTTAATTATAAATATTTCGAAATAAGGTTTGGTCGTTTGGTGTAATTTTAATATATATATATATTATTTTGTAAAATAATATAGTAAAGTAATTAACATATATTCTACAATTTATACTACACAATTAGATTTTCCCATTACGCTAAATGTTATTGAAGTTATAGTAATATATAGGTCAAAAGTGATACAGGTATTGTTAAACAAAATAATTTTTGTTTTACTCGTATCCAACTTTTCTTCCTTTAAATGTATATTTATCCTAATTCCACAAACAATTTAACATATTATCTAACAAATCAGTTATGCGCTTTGTTGGCTGAAGGTATAGTTTTGATCGTTTGATGTAATTTTGACTGATTCGGATTTTAGAACATAAAGACGTTTTGGAACCAATTTAATAATAATTGTTAAACTTCATTTGTTGAATATTTGGTTCCTTAGTAAATAAGACATAAATTCTGTAGAATAATTAAATGAAATATATCTAAGTTTGTAAATTATGCAATTATAAATTCTCCGTTATGAACATATGAAATTATACAAATGTAAACATTTAACATTTGCGACTGAACAACAAAAATAGATTTAAGAGTAAATTTTTAAGTCTCCTTTAGTTTTCCAACTAAAAAATACAAGCATTGATAATATTCAAATAGCCCCGAAATGTATAATTAATTTCGTGTTGTCATTTAATAAGTAACAAATAACTTTCATAAACACGACAATACAGTTGGAATATTTCTTTTAATATGTATACGCGTAGGAGGATTTGAAATGTATATAATTGTCAACAAATTTATCTATAAAGATTATATACTGTTAAAATATTATATTGAAATTGAAATTGAGGCTACCTTCTTTTCGTCAGTCACCTTATTCCTTAGTATTAGGGTGTACAATTCCAAATTTATAGAAAATAGATTTAAAAAAAAAAAAACAAATTCGTGGAATTTGTACTTTTCAATATATACCACCTAACCTACATTAAAATTAGAAAGCGTATGTCTAAGATTTTCCGAAATCCATATACAAAATAAAATATATTTTTTTATACTTTTGAAATTTTATTAATGGTGAATGAAATTTTCTTTGTATCTATTGAAACCTAAAAAAAAATTTGAAATTTATTTTAATTAAATTAATTTGCCTTGTAATATCTTATTTTAATGCCTTTTCAAAACTTAATGGTAAATAAAAATTTATTTATTCTTCTAAAAAATATATTCATTGAAGCGTAAAACATATTTTCAAATTTACTTTAATTAAATTAATTTTCCTTGTAATTTCTTTCTAAAATTTTCAAATATATTGACCTTTTTTTTGCCACCCTTGTAATCAAGTGAATAAAATAACCCCAATAGCTTTTAGCGTTTTCATAAAGTCTGAATGTTAACGTTAAATATCTTAATGTATAATTAAACTAAATTCGATTTGGGTATATCTAACATTTCGATTAGGGTATATGTTCATTAAGATGTCTATTATTAAACGTTTGGAGGTTTGGAGCAATTTATATATCTACGTTAAATACCAATGCCATAATGTCATATTGTCATATTTTCGATAAAGCAGTGGGTAAAATTGTATATATATAAATGTTCTTTACTATAATAATTTATTAATTGTATAGTAAAATTCATCTAAAATTCTCAACAAACTTTAACAAGCTACGCAGCGAGATACATACGTACGAATGCATGTTTTATGAGCACCAAAAATCCCTTCTTATGTTAACGTAACCTTATGTCAGCTGTTAACCTTATTTAATCATAATTTAACGTAGTTAATGGCCACATAAATTATTATAGTAAATAGATAAGGTGTCGGCATGGTTAAAAGATTCGTAATTAGACATGCAGTCTGACTGAGTCTTATGTAAGAAGGCAATGCCAGTTTATTCCATTTCACCAGAAATTGATTTTAGATAATTTAACTAATTTAGCAAAAAAAGTATTTTTTTTTAAATTCTTCTTAAACCCGAGAGCACAATAACTGTAAGCCCGTTCCACATCTGCCAGTAAATGAAGTGAACACAGTTCCGAAACAACATAAAATGCGTTAAGTTAAGTGCATGAAAATAACCGGCATTAATTTAATTTATAATATTAATACTAAGTTAACGCAACTGAATTCTTAGTTACAAAGTTAATAAAATATATAAAAATAGTACTTCCATTCACAACGCAACGCAAAGTCATCACTACAAATCAACTGAACTCTAAGCTAACGATTATATAAAAGCTGTGAATTTTCAAAATAAAAAAACATGCTAAAGTAAATTTATGTTGTAATTATAAATGAATTGGTAAAAAAATGAATTTATTGCATTCAATTTATATCTTTTAAAAATTTGCGAAATTTATAAAAAAAATTAAATTAAAATTTATAGTCAGCTGGAGCTGGTTTGGAACTCGCTGTAAATAAAACAATAAAATTTCGTTTACGCTGTAAATAAAACAGCTACATTTAGAATTGAAAACTTTTAAATCCGTTATATAAGATTGATTTGGCTTAGAGTTCAGTTGCGTATACATATACATAATTATGAATCCGTGGTTATAGAGAATGTATTTGACTAAACTTAAATCCTTATTTTTTTTTAACGAATATTAGATCATAAGTAGAAATTCAAAGATTATTTCTTTCTTAATTTTATTATTTTAAATTTACTTTAAAATTAAATCAGGAAAAATAAAGAAGGTACCAAAATTAATTTCCGTTTTTATTTTCATTTTTTTTTTCGTGTTTAATTTAATGGAATTAATCAAATTTGGTAACCATAAATAAATCAAAAATTGATATCTTAACATTATTAAAGTCTTCTTAAATATTTATATATGAAAATATAGAAATTCATTTTCACTTTAGTTTACGATGACAAGACAATTTTTTTTAAGATGACAAGAGGTTTATCTGTTATATTCTTTATCTTATTTTGTTAACAATATAAATATATAGTAGTATTATAATTTCAATTAGTTTTTATATCCTATCCTAATAATATTAATAACTTTCTATTACCCAAAAAACTGAAATTTTTTCTATTTCGAAACAAAATAACAATCAAACTAAAATATTGAATGTAAAGAAAATATAGTTTGTAAAATAACAAATTTTCGAAATGATAAAATCAGTAACCAACAAAAAAGGGTTTCCTACAAGTATAACTTCAATAGTATTAAAGTAAGTTAATTATGGTTATGAGATTAAATTCCTTTTACAATAAATTTGTAAAAAAAAAAACAATTTAAAGTTTTACCGCAAGTTTTAGAGCATTTAAAGTTTTACCGGCTGAAGGACATGTATAAATTAGGTCAGAAAGGATATACATGGACGTGATTAACGTGACGATAATTGTAAATATTTTGAAAATATTTTCTGTTTTGAACATCCTCACGGTTACCACAACTGTCAACACTGTTTCTTTTTTTTTTTTTTTAGAAAAAAAATCTTTCTGAAATAATTTTAACAAAGTTTGAAACCATTATAAAAATTCATCTGACAACTTTCACATGACCAAATTTGAAAAGTTTTTAGAACATGAAATTTGGACGTGATGATACTTCAATTATTGTAAAGTGCAAAATAAAAAAAAATACTTAGTTGTTATTTGTAATATAGGTTTGCTGGAATATCTTAGTGGTGAATTAGTACAGTATCAAACATATTCGGTAAACGTGATATCAGTTGTACAGAGCCTGGAAGTGCTGGAAATTTTCTTATATAAAAGCGACTAGCTCAACCAGTGGTGCTCTATACTTGGCTCGGTATTCTACCAGTAGAAACACAATTAGTCATTATTTCTTTATTAAAAAATAGATGAAATTGGGACAGAGCTGTTATCCCATTATTTCATTCACAAAGTATGTAGACATTTGCAGTCTGATTCAAAAATGCTAACTTGTGCAAAGTAATTATACCGGACCACAAGATCTTTTCGACATGTAGCTTGTCGGAATATTTCTGTCAAACTAGAACTTGACCATAGTATCTAGATTTTTTATATTCGAAATATTGTCTTAAACCATAAAATTTGTAAAAGTGGCATTATAGTTTTATGACAACGAAAATGGGAGATACACTATTATTTTAACTATTATTATGTAGTATACTATAAAAGGTTTCGCCTATTCGTTTTGAATTTATGTAATACACTTAAGGAATATTGTAACCACTAAATAAATGTGTTTGTACATAAACATTATATACTAAAAATTATATTGTATAAATGTTGATTATATATATAATTTTGGTTGTTTGAGTAATTAGTAAATACGATGGCATTTTCCTTTTGGAAGTGAAAGATTGGTCAATTGACTATAACAAAATATACAATTGAATTATTTTTCTTTAGGTACAGAAATATTGATTTTTATAACAGTGTATAATTTATTAACAACTAAAATAGTATAAAACTTAGTTAAAATTTCCGGCCTAATTCAATTAAAAAAACTCAAAAATTATAATCAGCTCTGTTGCGCTGGTTAAAAACAATAGAACACTAAATGTCCCTAATCACGGATGATATTTTTTACTCTGTTAATAAATATTTGTTACCTACTTGTATACACTCGTGTCTTTTTTTATAATATTTTGCTTATTTGTTGGATGGTTTTAAAACAGTGTGAATTTCGAGACTTCCTCACACGTATGTCACATAATACTAGCCAGTGTCTCGGCTAATACCACTTCTTTAATGAATTAGATAACTCTAGCCGGCTTTAGCTTACCCGTGTTTTCAAGGTTTTTTTTAAAAAGAAACTACAAATTTTCCTAAATCTTTTATGTTGAACTGGGGGACAATCACATATAAAATGTCCCATTGTCTTCTACTCATCCATATTAATTGGCAAGGGTGGGATGGAGTAAGTCCTAATTTTATTGCATGCTTCCTAAGAATATGCTGACCGGTAACAATTAACGTGTATAATCTGGCCTGACCGTTCTGCTCATTTTATTTCAAAATTTTGCTTATTTGCAAATCAATTTTACAAATTTGAATTTTGTCATTGTAAAAATTTAAATTATTGAGGATTATAGTCAAAAGACACTTTTTAAAAATTAATTAATTAGCTTCTAAGTCAGTTTAGTTAATATGACAAAAAATATTCTAAACCCTGATATCAAAATCAGTAAAAGTTGGAGCTGGAATTTATTTGTTGCGATCGGTATAATTTAAATCACCGTTTTTAATAAATATTTTATTAAAAGTTTTACTAAATGTAAAAAAAAGTTTATTTAAATATCAAATGGCATTTCTATAATTTCTATTCTATTATTCTAATAAATTTCAAGTTTTTATATATTTAAATTTTAATAAAAATTATTTTAAACTCACCTTGAAAATTTATTTCTTGACTCTGTGTCATTATGGGATTAGCACTAGATGATATCGTTTTTCGATTTGTCGAAAAATTTGTGGTTTTATCATTATCGTTTTCAATTAAAACTGATGTATTCACACTATTGCTGTCATCTTTTGTAATATTATTACTTTTAAGTTTTGGTATTGATTCAGATTCCTTTAAATATTGATCATCTTCATACAAATCATTAATATCTCCATTAAAAGGTTCTGGTTCATCTGGTTCAGATATTGATTCATATCGATCTTTAAGAACTTTTTTTGGAACTAGGGAAGTAAAATATAATAACAGTTTAAATTAATAAAATTACTAAAAGTTCATGGCTTAAAAATAAAAGCAATAATTATAAATGATCCACTATTTTAGAAATAATTTGTGAACCGTAAAACAAAACCATCTTAAAATAAAAGACTATAGTCTTAAAATATATGATGATAATTTTTCAAGTTGTATAACAATTTTAAATAGAATTTAATCTCGGAATATTTATTTTATACTATACACGAATCATGATGTAATAAAATAAATTATTAAGAGAATTTTCTATCAATAAATAAATTTAACACGTTTTCTTTTATATGTATGAATCAAAATAAATTTTTATATGTGATTTATACTTTTAACGATTCCTTAAATTGTATATTATCTATAGTATGATTACGACATATATTTAACAAATGCTCATACACATTACTTACTTATCTTATAACTTTAATATTCTAAAAGGATATACAACTTTATCAAATATGTAAACCAACATGAAATTTATGTTTATATATATGTTATCATCATGTCATACATACCACATGTGTACACAACTTTTAGGTACATTCTTGAATTTCGATGACATGGTGATCCAAAAGTATTTGCATCAGCAGCTAAATTACATCGTCTTCGTCCATGACAAATTTGCATAACAGTTTCTGTAGCATAAGATACCAGACAAGCTAGATATTTTTAGAAGAAAAAAATAAAAATATTAAAAATGGTTTTTTTCATAAATTAAAATTATAATATATAATAAATAAGTTATATTTATAGGGATTAATTGAAAAAGCTGTTTAAAATTAAGAATATTTGATCAAAATTTTTAAAACGAACAACTTTCAGAAAGTCTATATTTTTTCCATATAATCTCCTCTATAATTTATAAAATTTATGTGAATAATTAAGAATGTTAAGAGTTGAATATTGAAGGTTTATATAATTTACAAACGATTATACTTCCGTCCAACAAATTTAATTAAGTCTTAATTTTTACATTTATTGATTTAAATTCAAATGCAATTTATAAAGTTAATTATTTTGATTTATACTCTGTATATTAAATTTAAAATCATAAACGTTTTACATCACAAAAAACTGGTATCGTTTCTATTGAAGTGATGTGTGAAGAATTTTATATTATAGTACTATACCGAGCTGTATACTAGAGTATGGTATAAATTACAAAATATAAAATAATTATATTTAATTTCTATTCAAATTAATTTTATATTAAACTTCAAATCCTAATTGAGTAAGATATAAGAAAGTAGCATTGCTCAAGCAATCTTTTTTATCTCATTATTTTTTAATTGACAAAATTTATATTCTAATCCTAATGTAATGAAAATTATATTTAATAACGTAGTTAAAACTTTTATTAAAATCTTTAATTTTAAGCTAAAAACAATTTAAAAAATTAAATTAAATTAGATTTGCACTTACTTTCTTCTCGAACACCCTGCGGCTGTGGACATTGAATACTTTCGTATTCTGTTCGTCCAAAACTTGCACTATAAATTGCAATACGTGAATATGGATTACAAACTAACAAAATTATATCATTTTCACAAGCTAATTTACTACGAAATTCATCTGTAATAAGGTAATTAAAGAAATATTTAAATTAAAAAACTCATTAGTTAAAATTAAAATACTTACATGGTCTACATTTATATGCAATTTCAACAAATTTTCGTATTCTC
This sequence comes from Rhamphomyia laevipes, assembly GCA_963920725.1. NCBI lineage: Eukaryota > Metazoa > Arthropoda > Insecta > Diptera > Empididae > Rhamphomyia > Rhamphomyia laevipes. The sequence continues at coordinate 21,183,981 of OY987257.1, forward strand.
GGACAAGGATCTGGTGTAAGATTAGTATGATGATAACTACTTCTACCAGTACTATCACCAACTCCACTACTAGCACCTATACCATATGTCGCTGCTGTAGCATTAAATTTACAATGTTTCTTTTTTTGACAAGCCTCAACAACAGTTTGTAGTAATGAATACTGGCAACAAAAAATAAATAAATAAATACCATCATTTTTTTAGTTTCAATATTAAAATATACTAACCTGGACTGCATTTGGCCACATACAGTTTTCAGGAACTACGTCATTTGATGTTTTAATAATACTAGTATTATTTCTTAAATCTATATTCAATTGACCTTTTGGTACTATTTGTTTATTTTCTGTAGAAACACCTGAAAGTTCTTCATTTAATGGACACAATTCATCTATTGCAATTCCATCTGGATATATACGATATTAGTTTGTAAAAGAAATTAGTTATAAGTTTTAGTAACATTGAAATAATAATTTTATTTATTAAAGTATGATAAAAGTATCGGAATGACTAAAGTATCAGAAATTGTTGGTAATTAATTAAAAAATATCTACAAATTATTTAAAATTTTGTTAAAAAATAAATTAATATGAAATCTTATTCGTAATTGGTGTATTTAGTTTACTATAATTCGTTTTTCTTTTTTATTTCGATTTCCATTCTGCGGTTGTACACAGTGACGTGCACCTCTTTTTATCGCTTTAATACAAATTTCAGTCTTGGTCTTTGAAAATTTTATTTTAAAATTTATTGATTTTTAGTACTGAAAAACAAATTAGTTTTTAAACTATACAAACTTTAAAAAATTACAAATTTTTATTCAGATTTCTAACCAAATACTTAGTCGGTATCCGAAAACCATAAGATTTCAAAACTAATATTTTCTTATGGTTGTGCAAAATTAACTTTCCTATTTGCTTTCTTATTAACTTATGAACAAAATAAAATAAAACAAATTTTTAAGTGACAAAATCATCTTAATTAATATTAAGTGCGTATGTACTGTAAAGTACACCGTGAGTACGAAAAATCAAATCAGTCAAATTACCATAATTACCACATCTTTTCTGTTTACAAAAATGTACTCTTTTAATTTTTTGTAGGCTTTATCTTAAAGGTAGCCGTATAAATCCAGACAAATCAGGTAATCTTTCTCTTGGCATCACAATTTTTAACGATAATTCTATTTTTTGCCTTAAGAGTTGTATTGTGGCTCTGACAATATTAGCTATAGCACGATTCTGTAAAAACCAAATATGCTGGTAAATTTTCCTTACTTTGTGGTAAAAAATATGATCAAAAGAATCCTGAGTGTAAAAATATGACCAAAATAATCTTATCAGCTTTAATGACTGTCACTGTAATTACATTTAGCTATATTTTATGAAGTTGTCTTGAATTGGTTCGCACTCATAAATATACAATTCGGCTAAATGACGAAACCATAAATGAAAATGTACTTCATCACTCAACTTCAATTTGCAATCATTCATAAGAGCACATTATTGTGAGCAGGAAAAAAATGATTACTTAAATATATTTATTTTCCATACTCAAAATGTAAAAGAATTTCATGAAGTAAAGATTATTTAACTGTTTCAAAATAAGCATTATTATATTTTATTCACAAATTATTAAGTTACTTCTACGACACCCCGTACATATGAAAATATCGTATTACCATCTTGTTTACTATACTGTGTAACTTCTATTGATATGCTTGTTCCACGTGGACATGTAAGAATAACTTGATCTGTGTCACATACTGCCTTTTGATATGTTCTGAGAGTTGCTGACAGAAGAGCTTTATTGGATTTATATCAAAATGATGTATGTAGATGATTCCATGATACGATGATATCGTACATATTTTTGAAATATTCAGGTTTCACATTTATACAATTTTGTTGATTAGTTTCAGGATTATTTCCAATGCCATAGAAAAAAAAAAATACATCGATCATAAAAATATACATTATTTTTTGAAGCACATTTTTTGAGAATTTAGACACATTCAAATTGATGTTATGCAGTTTGTTTTGGTAGTATAATGACAGTATTTTGTATCCATTTCCAAAAGTAAAAAAGATTATATTCGTTTAATCATCAAAAATCAATAATAATTGTTTTTTTTTCGGTAATATTATGATATAAAAAATACAATGTTGCCGAAACATTTAATTAATATATATATCAAAAAAAATTTACATTGAAATATTTTAAAGATGTATCAAAGTCCAATTACATGAAAAGAGAAATAAGAAAAAAAGATAATCATTATTAATATAAAAGATAATTAAATTTTATAACATTACATTATATTACAAATAGAACTAAATTAAGAACAATAGTTGTTGTTAATGGATCGATTTGATAGGAAAGTCTGAATAAATTCATTTTTTTCGACCAATATGGTTAAATTTATTATAGTAAAATTACCTCCATAATTAAATAGAATTTAAAGTTAATTTTGTGGTTAGTTTTGTCTTAATTATAAAATATGCTTAATGAGTGTTGTAACTTGTAAGCCATAATGTTTCTGTAATGTCGAATACATTAGTACCTATAATAATATTTAATCAATGGATTTTGTATTCGTAATTAAAAGTTTACATATATAAAGGACAATGCGCAAAACTATATTAATTATTTATAATTTTAATTTTAGGTTACAGTAGGTGGCAAAAAACTCAATAATAGGTGGCAAATATTATAATTACCATATACTATGTTATATAACAGTGTCGCATTAGTGTTTTTGCCACCCACATGCAGTAATGCATACTGAAGCGACCTATAATTTTCCAGAAAATTGATGTTTAATCAATCAATGATTCGTATATGCACCGTTTTACTACCACTCATACTCATGAAACCAGGCTAGGCTACGCGGTGGAAGGAGACAGTTTAGATCCACCTCGACCTTTTCTGGGTTGTTAAGTTCGCTAAGGTAAATACTGCCGAAAGAGTATAATTAATTATAAATGTTATTAAATTTTTTTGTGTCATAAACATAATACAAATAATTATGACTTTGCAATATTATGGGAGGTTGTAGAAAGTTCAAAGTTATAGTCAATTAAATTTTTACACTTGCTCGTAAAAATTATTAATTAAATTTTGTAGATAGTACATTTTTTTTCACTATATTAAATATAAAGTCCAACAATTAACGATTCAATTTAAATGTTATTTATCATATTCTTTAAAAAAAAAATCATAATTTAAACAACATAAAATATGATTTAAAAACATAAAAAAATGTCATCATAAAATGTTCATAATATATTATATATGTTAACATATTTCGAAAAATAATTATAATTTTAAATTTGAACAAATAATAAAAATAACTGATATAATAAAATTTATACATACCACCATCGACCATTATTATTTATATTATACATACAATAAAATTATATTTAAAGGTAAAAATTGAATTACTAGGAAGGAAAATCATTTTTTCAATTCAATTTATTGTATCCTTGTATTCAGGATCTGTGATTTGGTGTGTATACATTTTCATTTTCTTTCTCATTATATTATATAATATAAAATATGAAATTAGAATGATTTGTATAACTATGTATGTATATAAGGAAAATAATGATTTTAATAATTCATAAAAATTAAATTTGCGGAAAGAATAATTTTAGGTACAATTAAAAAATTTTACCAAGTATATATATATTTTAATATTTTAGGGTAGGATTTAAAACAGATTTTGAAATAATTTTAATTTTTTTTTTTTTTTATAAATCAATGTAATTAAAAACCATAACAATTAGGATTATCCTTTTACATTAAAACTTTACATTATAATGAATATATATAACGAAAACGTTTAACCATAGTACAAAATATGCAGTAATTTTAACATTAAATTGAAGGATTTATTAAGATTTTGAACCTGCCAAAAGTAAATGTAGAATAAATATGGACTTTTTGGAAATTATATACATTAATCAAAAATATTTTGTAGATGTAGCTAATATAATTGAAATTGGAAAAGTACTTTTTCAATACCTATGTTTTGTGGTTTTTTAAAAACTGTTAAGATCATAAATAAAATGAGAGTATATTGCATAAATGATAATACAGAAGAAGTGAATGTCAAAAATTGTGATAATATTACTGGGTAATTAATTTTTAATGGAAATATAGTCTACAAGAGAAATTAAATTCAACATAAAGATATTTTAATGCTGAATAACGTTGAGTTTAAATTGTCGTCTGTAGAATAACTTTAGGTAGAATTTACATAAAACATAGACTGATTGGCGATAGTAATAATACTGAATACTAATAGGCTATCGCTATAGCCATTTTGTAGTCTTGCTTTGCATAATACATATAATAAGAATGTACATATTCGGTTGAAGTTAAACGAGGTATATCATTTTTAAGGAATCAGAGTGAGACATTATTCTTACCAATATATAAGTTTTTTAAAAGAGCTGCTAATAAAATACATTCAATTAGTGCGGTTTAGTATAACAAAAATATTCAAATATTACATTTGTATAATAGAAAAACGAATAAACTAGAAATTTACGAATATATTTTGTGTATCCCTTGGTGTTTGAAATTATAACTGTTTGTATCAAAAGATTATAGAAGTAATTGGTAATCATAAAATATTCTATTGATATTTCATCCACTCCATTTTCCATTCAAAACCAATCAACCAAAAGACACGAGATCAAACATAAGCGCATGACCAACAAGAGGTCGCATGCGGTCTATCACGTACTTTTATCATAAAATATATTAAGAAATACTTTTTACTTGATGTAAAAAATTTTATTAAACAAATATTATAACAAAATATTTAGTAACATTATAATTAAAATTAAGATTTATATTTTGCCTTTCGGAAGACATAAAAAAAGAAAAAATTATTTAGATTGGCGCCGTATTATTTAGATTGGTTCGATGCCCCCTGTAATAAAGAATAAAGAATAATTGTAGTCACCAAAAAATTTCCTTATCATAACTTTTCGGTTTATTTCATTACATATTTTTATAATCAGAAATAAATTTTTCATTTTCTATTTTACATAGTTTTATTGTATGAATTTTCTGAAAACTTATCTGCCAGTAATTGTTACTAAATTACATTAAATTGTATCAAACATTTTAAAACCTATCCAAATTACGATATTATTTTTAATAAAAATATAACAAAAGCGACATAAATTCGTTAACATTAATATTATGAATACTATAGTGGACGTGGCAAACAGTGCGCTAATTTTTTTTTGTTAAGAACTGAATTTCTGTCATCACTTATAGTTTACAGAAATCTTTTAACTTTGATGTATGGGTTGGGTTTAACTAAATTACAAACAATCATATTTGCTTGGTTAGATTAGACTAAGCCTCAATTATGGAACTTATAAATTAAACTATATATCGCGACTTAACTCTTTGAAATATTGAAATATTTTTATTAAAATTTATTATTACTATAATAGTATTGACTTTTGACGACATCATATAAATATATATACAGATTCCCAATTCAAAATGATATCTAGTTAATAAGCCATAGTTATTATGAAAAAACATTGTAAATAAAACCCATATTATTCCTAATTTTGACATTCCTTACAATTGTTTCGAATAAGCAATAAATCCACTTCCATTTAACACGTATCTGACATCCCTAGACATGTCATGTAATAAAACTACTATACTAAAATATATCATAAAAAGCTTTTGTATTATCAAAAAAAAAAAAAATCCTCATTCTATTTAAAAGTAAATGTATGGCAAGCTTTTATACCATGTTTTTTATGTCCATGAACGTCTTTTATTATGTGTTTTTTTTTTTTGCAAAACTTTATGTTTATACCTTTCTTAACATAAAAAGTTCAAAAATGTAAAAAAAAAATATATATTTCGAAATTTTATATAAAACTTATAAAGTAAAAATATATAAAACACGAAACCCTTTCTTGTCCTCGAGGACTTATATGGTATTTGAAATTTTTAAATGTGCATATTCAAAATAAAAAAAAGGTAAACCAATTCCCAAAAATACTATAAATTTAAAAAAAAATTCTTTAAATTGTCTAGGGAAAAATGGTATACAAAAGAGTTTCCTTTATTGATAATATTAAAAAGTCATTTGGAAAAATATAACTTTATGGTTTTATTGCCTTTTAAGTGTTTGCCGTAAGTGATTCAGCAAAATATTTTAATATATTTTATTTTTTTGAAAAATCTATAAAAAATCTGAGTTTATTCTCAAAATTATAGAAATATAAATGAACATCAGCCAAGCATTGCATTACTAATCTTTTTGTTTAATAAATTAAATTTATATATGGTTAGTTAGACAAATAATAAATGATTTTGAGATTGTTTATGTATGATTTTTAGGTAATTTCTTTCTTTTTAGATAGATTTATTTCACTATCGAATTGTTGTAATGTAATTAATATTATGTATTAATATTTTCGAAAATAATTCTATTAGGGACAAATTTATATACATATAATGTATTATTGATATGGAACTTTTAACTAAATCTGTCAATTAATTTTTCTAAAAACTGTCCATACATTATACAATATGTTTTGTGTTGACAACTTGGTCAAATTGTATCTTTGCTTACGAAGTTTACGGTTGCTTACGAAGTTTATATATATTTTTATTATATTTACGTTATCAATTTTTTTTATTGATTGAAATAATTTTAAGAACAACGGATTTTTGACCGTTTGTAATATCGGTTGTAAACGAAATTGAAATGTATGCACACGTCGAGAACACGTTGTCAACCAGACTGTACTATGTATGGGCAGCATAAGAATAAACACTCCAGCATTTGTTAAGTAATTATTATATAATTTGGAAATATTCGATTTAGGAATTCTATAAAATATAGGAAAGTTTGTGCAAGAAAATGTGCTACATTAAAAATTATACATTTGCCACCTGAAAAATATAGATATATCTAAATTTATTTATTTTTGAATTTTGGATTACCTTTAAGTGAGTTTGTTTCTTGAAATAATTTTTTTGTTTCTTTTATCCCTTCAACTTTGCGAGGATTTTTTTGTATATTACAATAAAACAAAAAAATGCACAGAATGTGTTCTAAATTATTCGGATGTGTTTTAAATTATTTAGTTGATTCTAGATCAATACGATTCTACTAATCTTAAATAACAAAATCCTTCAAATGATATAAATATATTTATTATGACATAACATTACTAGAAACGATTAATTACTAGAAACGATTATTATTATTATAAGTAATAATATTTATTAAAATCAACTGATGATTTTTTGTAAACATGTAATACATAATAGTTTGAAGGAAAATTATAAAAACCTTTCTTAAAATACTTAACCTAGAGTGTATAAACTAACTTAAAAATAATTAACAAAAATTCATTACAAATCAATCCCAAATCATTCAAAATCGACCATATAATTAAAAGTTTCATAGATATATTGGAATTGATTCAAAAATGAGAAACAATTAAGCTAACAGCTATACATTGATTAAACTATTATTGAGCATAGTACATGAATTCTGGAACGATATCTTTAAAGTTTGAACTTTGTCATAAATTTTCTGTACACCTGAATTTTCATGTAGTGTAGTTGTATAAAAAAAAACCACGGTAAATCAATTTTTTGTTTTACCTGTAGTTTTTTCATATGTGTAATAGCACAGTCACCCCAAACTGGACAGCCATAAAGCAAAACAGTTTGAAACACAACTTTGTAAATTAAAACTTTGTTTTCGATTGAGAGTTTTGACTTTCTGTTTATAATTGGATATAGTAATTTTATGATGTTATCACATTTTTTAATTGTAAAATCAATGTGGGTTTTAAAAATTAGTTTTTTATCTATAGTTGTAACCCAAGATATTTGATTTAATCTTGCCATGGTATTAATTGACCATTAAGATTTAAATCATTACTGGGTTAATATTCAGTTTTCCTTTTTCTAGTAAAAAAAATCGCCTGGGTTTTGGAAGCATTAATTTTGATTTTCCATTGTGAAAAATAAGTTGATATAGAGTTAAATGCGTTTTTCAAATTGTTAACAATCGCAGATACTGATTCATCAGCTATAAGAATAGCAGTATCATCAGCATACAGACCTACATCACTCTTAATTGGAATAGGTAAATCTGAAGTAAATATGTTATAAAGATTTGGACTAAGTGTTGACCGTTGTGGAACACCAGATGAAATTCCAAATATGTTTGATTTACAGTCTTTAACCATGACTCTAAAATTCCTATTGTATAAAAAACTTATAATTATTTTAATAATATAAGTAGGGAACCCTAACATCAACATTTTATGAACAAAACCATCATGCCAAACTGAATTAAATGCGTTTTGAACATCTAGAACTATCATACCAGTGGATTTTTTATTTTTAAAATTATTTTTAATTATAGTTTTTATATTCTAAATAGCTGATGACAAGTAGAATAACCTGCACGAAACTCAAACTGTTCATCGGGAATTATTCTATCTGATTCTATATACTCATTTATTCTAGATTTAATACATTTTTCAAATATTTTACCTAACCCATCAAGTAGACTAATAGGTCTATAACCATCCAAATTACTAGCATTTTTATTAGGTTTGGGTACACATACCATTAGCGCTATTTTCCATGACTCGGGAAAATAGCTAATTTTTAAACATGCATTAATAAGTAAATGAGTAATATAGATAATAGCTTTATTTGATAAGTTTTTTAATAAAATATTTTTAATTCCATTTGGGGCCGGCGCTTTATTTTTTTTTATATTACTTAAAATAGCTTTGATTTCATAAGTTTTAATTAATTTGAAATGAGTGAAATTACTGGAATTTAAATTACTAATACTACTTGCGACCAAATTTTCTATAGCAACATCATTTGCAAAATTATTTTGATGTTGTAAAGCGAAAAATTTAGCAATTCATCTGCTTTTTCCTGATTGGTAATCAAAACTCCATTTGTAGTATTTATAGGTGGAATATTCTTATGCCTCTTTTTTAATATTTTAGAAAGATTCCATAAGGGCTTGCTACCTTTTCTAAGAGACTGAAGTTTAAATGACCAATTTTTGTTAGATAGGTCATTAATTTGATCAGAAATAAGTTTATTAATGTAATTTATGTCACGTTTTAAGACAGAACAACGCGAGCGTTGCCAACGCCGTCTTATATTATTCCTAGTTAGAATCATTGCTTTTATAGAAGCTGGTAATACGCTTGAATTGAGTGGACGATTATTTATTATTTTTTTTGGAATTGCAAAATCTCTAGCCTGTTCTCTAGAAATGAAATATCGATAAATTTTTTTTTTAATGTAAAAACTATTCGCTCTTAAGGCAAGTATTTATTGCGATAATTTTCTATGCAACGATAATTGTGTATGCAAATATACTAAATAAATATGGAATTCGATTGATTACTATAAAGGTATAGCTTGCGGTCAGTTTAGCATTAAATTGAAGAAATCATTTTCTATAAATATGTCAAATTTGAACACAAGAACACAATTGTTGGGCCTGAAATTACATTTTGAATATAAAATAATATTTTTTATATTTATAGTAAACAATATTTTTTAATATACAATTGTTGAAAAAAGATTATAGTTTTACACTAATTAGACTAACAATATTCTTTAATTTCAGGAAGATTAATTTTTGTACATTCAGTTTAAAGTACTAAAGTACTAATTGTTGAGAAGAAGAAAAATATTCTACTCAAACTTATCTTTAGTTAGAGTTATCATTAGAAACTTGAAAGATTTTCTTCATTCTGTCATTAAAAGATGACAAAAAAATTTATAATGTAAATATTTATTTATATTTCGGGACTTATAGTAATACTTCAAAAATTTCATTCAAAATTTAGTTTAAAGAAATTAAATAATTTACTATAAAATAAAACTTATTTGAATGAATTTTTCTTTAGATTTATGTTAAAAATTTAATGTTTTATCCGAAATCTTGAAATCAATAGAAAATATGAACAAAAGCTTTTGTGATATTTATGTAGAGCGTTAATTTATTTGAATAAAAGTTTGAATTTGAATAGTAAATTTCAAGAAATAAGAATTTTTCATTTGATTGTATTGCAATAAAAACAAAAATGTTTAAAATTAATTTAAAATCACAACATTTTAGCAGAGTTAAAAAAAAGTTTCTAGCCGTGGAGAGCAGGTATCTCGTAGTTATGTTCAACGATGATTTATGTCCAACAGTCCTAACAAACAGTACTTTGTTAAAAAAATTACATCTTTTAAGACATCAATAATGTATGTTATATAATTCGAAATTTTGATATGGAGCTAGTGACGCTTTAAATTTTATATGCACAATCTAGATTACAAAACTGGTATGTGTACCAAATTTAATATAAATTGGATTAATCAGAAATTAGCACTTAATGCTACTCACCTCTAGCTGGGTGAACAAAGATGAAACTCATGTAATAAATTTCAACCAAATATGAGATATCATTTTTTTTGTAATTTTTGCTTAGAAAAAAAAAACACGACTCTCCACATAAACAGATTACATGCACTTACTCAATGTACCGATCGCAGCTTATACGGGCATTAGGATGATTTTGTTGTAGGATCCAATTTACCAAATTTCAATAAAATCTTCCTCAGAGTTGTAGGAGATATTGTTATGTATATGAAAATTTTGTGTACTCCGACGCGTACGCGGACATTTAGTTATTTAATTTTCGGACTCTCCGACTTTGAAAATAGCAAGAAAAAAGAGTTTGTCAAATCCATTTTTTGACTATCAAGTCCAGTACAACATTCATAGTTATTCTAATTACTCGTAATACAATTCCGTTTTTCTTTCTTTTGCAATTATGGAATTTATATAAAAAATCCTTTTATATAACTGGGTTTTATATTTTGGATGGGATCTGTTAAGATATTTATATATTTATTTAAATCCATCTACAACTGTTAACATTTGTTTTGAAATTCAATAATTTTTGGTTATTTTAAATCCTTTCGTTTATAGAAAACTTTTTGGCGAAATTTAATTAATTTAACCATAACCAGTTTAAATATGAAATTTATCTTTGTTTTATAATATTTTGATCTTCTTATAGTATGTCCTTAAAAATAAAGGAATTATTTCAATTTAACTTCAAAGGACTAAAAGATACTTTTCCAAAGTTATTAAAAGTTTTTAACAAGAGAAAAAATGGATAAATATCTTGAGTCTGTCAGTTAATTTTTTTTTGTAACAAAATATAACTTTTAAATTAATTTAAAATTGCCTCAATGGGCATAAAATTTTATTAATTTGATAAAATTGTATATTATTAAATTAAATCAAATCAGTTGAAATTAGATTTGTTTTAAATTTGGTGTAAAGTTTTCTAGCTATTGAAATGTTTATTTAACTATAAACGAATATGTACTTATAATTAAGATTTATATAAGAAAATTGTGGACAAATAATGAAAGGAAAAGGAAGATTTTAAAATCTTGAAATTTGATAGTTTGTGTGTTAATTCTCTATAATTATCGGTAGCCATTAAGTGTCTATATAATATGCATATAAGAGATGATTTAAAATAATTTAAAATAAATGTTAATTAATGTATTTCAACATTATTTTAGCTCTTAGTGCACATTCAGAGTCAAGATATGAGCGGTGCTGAACTGTTAATGCTGGAAGCATTGTAGGTAATATAGAGTAGAGGTTTTAGCTACATTAGATTCGTTCTTTAATTATATTGAATTGTGCTTTCACTTTTGCTCAGCACCAAAAATTGTGTAGGACAGTATATTAGCATGGCGCTTCAAAATCAGCTTTCGCTCAGTAAAACAATTTTTTGACTGTATTTTGTTACTGTCTTGATTCTTTAGCTCGAGGCGAAAATCTGTATGAAATTATATTTTTATTTTATAGTTGGTGTCTATGCTGGGAAAAAAGCCTGTTGAAATCACAAGAGGAATAAATAGTAAACTAATAGTGGAAAACTCAAAATTCCTCCTTTCAGTAAAAGAAACTATAAATATCTTAAACTTTGAAACAATCAATATTCTAGGTATATTCTAGGTAAATAAATAGCAAGCTGTCTTGGAATAGCCATGTTTTTTTCATTGCAAAAATGGTGTTAAATGTCTACGAATTTAAAGCCTCTGTATGCAATACACGAAGAGCAGCCTAAAAATATGCACTTGAGTCTAACTTTCATCATACATTGAAATTTAGAAACTCGTTTACTGCTTGAACCACAAAATTATTAAACCAGTTACCATTTCATATATGTTCCCTTTAAATTATAATTTTAAATTTTAAACCGCTATCGCTTCCCATAGCCAAATCCTTTGCTCACAGTTAAGGGAAAATTTTCTCAATATTTTAAAAAAAGGAAAAATATTGATTTATTTACCTTTACATAAAATTCTGTATTTCATTCTAGTCCTATTCCACTACAACCACTCGGCACAATTCCACTTGGCACATTCCACTGGAACAATTCTACTTTGCATTTCTAGAAAAGCTTTGAAATATTATTCCAATTGTTAATCAACTTTACATGATAAAGTTTACATGATACTGGATAGAGTACCCCTAACCTGCGAGTAAATACTCAACCTTAATTTTAAATTTGTAAATATTGACCGGAAAATCAACCAAATTAATCCGGTAACTAAATAAATCCTAAGATATTAGGTCATCAGTAATAAAATTTTTGAAGCAATAAATTATTATTACATATAAATTTTTTTTATATTTTCCGGTTAACAAAAAACATATAAATATTATTTTTAAGGTTAAAAAATAAATGGTAATTTCCAAAGATTGCCTGCAGATGGAATGAAATTGTTAATTTTTTTTTTGTATTTTCAGTAGACAATTTCGTACAATAAATTATATTTTTACAATTTGATAAAAAGATTTATGTAACCCGCCATTTATATATTTCATTTATAATTTAGTTATATTTTTTCTATATACTTTTCCCCATAAGATTTTCATCATCAGATTATACGCAGTTTCGGATCAAAATCGGATATTAACTTTACAACTTTAATGACTATGGTAAATATTTATTTTTTGGGTCTTCCTATACCCCAGTAAAGCAACAAAAAAAAAAAATCTTATCAATTTTTATTTTACGGACCATATTTTTTCTGTATAGGCAAATAAAATTTTATGCGAAATAAAAATAATTCTGCTAAAAATCAAATCTGAAGAAGCAAATAAACTTTTGTACATATGTATATAGACTAGGATAGCATTAAATTAAAAATATTTATATGTAAACATACGAAAAGAGTTTTGTACGATTTGATAATGATTTTTAGATAAAGTAAATTGTAATTGACCAAAAAGAATGTGAGCTCAAGACAATAGACAAAAGAAACTTAAAAATCTGTATTTCATATCAGAATCATAATTCCATGTGGTGAATTATGTGGTTTCTATCAGTTTCATAAATCAGAAAAGTGTTTTGTCCAGTGTGCGATATCCAGTGACAATTGAATATCTAATCCTAATCAATCTTAGATGCAAGCACCATCATCCCATTATCAAGAAAAGGGAGACTTAAAATGATTATTTGTTTGGATTAGCATAAATAAGCTTAAAGAAAGGTATTAATTAGTAGGTCAATTAACAAAATAGAAGAAAACAATAAAAAAGAAGAAATATTATATTTTTTATCTTTAATTTTTCTACTTGCACTTTCTTCAGGATAAATGATAATTGGATGATTAAATATTCTAGAAAGGAGTTACAAATTGGTTAGGAAGGAGGTTCAAATTTCCAAAATTAACCACACATAAAACTACCACTTGATCAAGACAGACTTAACGTCATTTTAACCAGTTTAACTAAAATTGCAGAATTTTTTATAAATAGATAGTTTAAAATTTTGATGGTAGGTGTCAGTAATTTTATATTTTAGTCTGAATATTTAATGCTATTATTTTACGAGGAGTTATAGAGTAAAACTATGAAATGTTATGGAATGTAAATTTAACCAAGTAAACATTGGTAAATTTAATTATAAAAACTGTATAAACATCCAATCGCAATCACGTTCAATCTCATAGTATTTGTTATCCGATTTAAATGAAATTTGGTGGACCGCTTTGTTTAATGATCTAGTTTAGGTTCAGTAAGATCGGTAAGTTCATGTTAAAAATACCAAATAATGTCAAAAATACATAAAAAACCTTAAATATATTTGGGAAATAATATCGACCGGAAAAAAAAATATAAAACGCTGTTTTAACAAACCCTGATTTTTTGGACTACGTTTAGAAATTAGAAAATTAACAATTCCACATTTATAATAATAATAATATCGAAGATTAATTAATTAATATTAATTATGCAAATTTCATAATTATTTATTATAGTTAATGTTTAATTTCAATTAAATTTTCATTATGTATTTAACTATATAAACAAAATAATTTTAATAATTTCATTAATTAACTGTCTGTAATAAATATGATGTATTATATACTAATTACATATAATATGTACTAACCTCTGTATATATATGATTATATGATTTATTATCTAAATCTGTAATAAAATTTCATTATGTTTTTACATTCCTGAAGGGTGGTACAAAAATTGTTGAAATATGAGATGATTGAGAAAAATTTTATAAATATTATTTTATACTTTCAGCACCCGAAGATTTACAAAAATTCGTTGTATTTAATAAATTTTAATTTAAACACTTATTAATTTATATATTGTGATGGATTGTTTAAATTTTTCAATTAATTAGGAATAGTTACGTATAATCATACAAATTTGAAAGGTAAAAAATTTAAAGTGGATATAATATTCACCAATTATTATTTTTCCAAACAACCGATTTCAAAATAAAGTCTCATACAAGGAGCTTTCATTAACACTTTCTAGTATGTATGTATATATGTATAAAACGGAAACGTTACCAGCCGATACCATTTGAACAATTCCACAAGACAAAATTTAACTGGACATAATTTCATATAAAATTGTCCAAGTTAAATTATTTCCAAGTGGATAATTACCATTGGAATACAAAATTATAAAATCTGAGAAAGCAGCAAGGACAAGGAGCAACTTTAAAAGACGGATATATATTTGGAAACAGAGAAGATACTTATGGAAAAAAATATTTGAGATTTCTATGGTAAATGGAATTTAAAAACACACGATTATAATCATGCACCGAATGCTGCAAATGTGAATTGCCGCGATTATTAATCCTAAATGTGTTTGAAAAATAAAAAATATTGTGCGTGTTGAATTGTTCTTTAGTAAAATTAAACCAAATGGAATTTTGCCTAATGGAATTGTTTTAGTCTAAAAGCTTTAAATCACGTATTAATTCTGAACGCAAAATATTCGATAATATGGTTAAAAATAACTTATCTAAAATATAAAAAATTGTAAATTTAATAAAAGGAAAGTAATTAATTCAGGTCATTAGCTAATTTTAATATTCTAACCACAATTCGGTCGACTTAAAAATAATTATATAATGTAAACTTAACCCTTTTGTGACTAAATTAAATTTGCTAATATTATATACCCATAAAATTATTATTAAATATTGTTTATGTCATGCTGTTTAACAAGCAAGCTATAAATTATATTTTATATTCCTGAATTGAACTATGTACTATATATATATCGATATTATATAATGTACTATAAATATTTATTTATGATTAATAGATTGTTCATACCTAATGGATCCACACGATAAATGATTTCCCCAACAGTTTTTTCTGTTGTAATTGTCATTAATATTGTTAAGATAATCCAAATTGTGGTAAACCAGTTTGGTTGTTGTATAATCCAAAATATTTGAAGATTAAACATCATTTTTCAAAATGCCATAAATTTTTACAATAATAATTATTAATTTTAACACTGTCTCACTCTATATATTATTTTATTAATAAATTTAAGTATGTACAAATATTTTTTTTTATTTTTACTATATTTCTATCATAATTTATGTATTTTATTTATAATTTTATAAATGTCAAAATAATTTTTGTTGTACTTTTTAATCTGCATAAATATATAATAATCCCATTAAAATGAAAATATAATAATTCCATTTTGTTTTTTCCAACTAGAAAACTTTTTATCTTGCAATTTTATTAAATATCTTATTCGTTAGAGAACATTAAAAATTTATCTATGTTGTTAATTAACAATAATTTTTAATATTCATTTTTTAGGGGATCGTTCAACTAAAAAGATAAATTAAAACTTTTTAAATAGCCTTTGGAAAAATACTTAATAAAATACACAAAACAGAAAATGTTTAATTATTAAAATTATGTTGGAAAAATATGTATAGATAAAATGTTTTGGCTATTAATTATGTGCATTTATGCAAATTTAAAAGATTGTATTTCAAAATTGAAAATTGAAAATAAAGTAGTCAATTAAAATTTTAAGTTATATTAAACTTGAATTAAATATTTAACTATGTGTGCACAATAAATATATAATGACCTTACAAAATTGCTGGTATAGAACTTATTATAGCTACTCTGGTAGAGTTAAGTATTGTTAAACTATTTTTTTAACTAAACAATATTATATTATAAATTGAAAATTTATTGTCAGAATGTTTTACATTATTTCACTGTTAAAATCAAATGACATTTTTACGCTGATTATAGGAATTTTTGGTATGCATCCAATTCTGTTTTAACACGGTCTTTTTTACACGATTTTGAAATAACACGGTTTAGGAAGAAAACTCAATCCATTTTCACACAATTTATTTTATTTTATATATTTTGATTTAATTTCCTTGCCTTTTCTTTAAATTGTTACAGTTTTTATTTCAGCTGTTTTTTTTTTTCAGTTTTAATTTAATCAGTCCTCAAGTCTAGCTGTTTATAAAATAAACTGGAACTGAATATATTTTGAACTATACATTACTATTTAATGTACTATTTAAGTCAATATTTTTAATATTTATATTGTGATATTGAAATTTGAATTATTGAATTAGCTTATTGAAAGTGTATTTCCACAATCTCATAGAATATTGTTTATTTGGTTGTGATACATAATTTGGATGTTTGTATCGAATTAATTGTACGTGGCTCATCAATCTACCTGGTATATATAATCTTTCAACAATGATAAAATGTAATTAAAATTTGATTGGCCTTAAAACTTTTTGAAGTATCAACAAAACTACATTACGTATAATATATCATCCTCCAATTGTGTTCACTATATTTATTGAAATTAATTACAATTTTTATATTTTATTTTGTCCAAATTAACACAATATAAATATATAATTTAATTATATTTTATTATGTTAAATTAATTCTTTTTATTTATTGAAATTAACATTTAATTTTAACTTATCCACATAATATTAATAAATTTATATATTTTTTTGTATTCAAATTTTTATTCATTCAGCAAAAAATGTTTTTATTTCATATAACAAATGTCAATTAAGAAATAATTAATTATTTAAATTAGTCTTCAATTCACTTTAATTATCTATATATTAAATATAATTTTAATAAAAATCATTTATTTTGTTGTATTCATAATTAATGATCTATTAAAGTTTTTTTTTTAAATTTTATATAATTATTGTTTTTCGTTGTTTTATTTTATTTGGATGATTACGACTAGTATAATAACAATTTTACATAAAATATACAATAATTTACAATAATACAACAATTTTAAGTAATAAATTAACGCTAAGAATTATAAACGATTTTTAAATTTTATTATAAGTATGATTTTCTAATAATGTAAAAAACTTAGTGAAACTGTTACAGAAAAGTATATTTAAATTCTTATTATTTGTTTTATTATTAAATGTGACGTCTTCACAACAATCACTACATCAACTATATATAAGTTAACCCATCCATATATATGAACAGATATCCAAAATTCCGCGTATTTCTTAACATGTTCTTGATATTTCCGTGATACAATTAGTACTAATATCAAAGCTGAACTATCTCTTGATTGAAAGATATCAAAGTTAACAGTAAGAACCTGATAACAGAGAATGATAGCAATATTTCTGTATAAAAATCCTAATAAACTGATTTTATATTCAGATATAAGAGTATTTTGTTTTACGTATATTACCTCAATTAGGAAGGACTCTTTATTTTATTCCATTCCATTTTTTTACAACCATTCCATTTTCACCAACCTTTATACATTTTAACATCGTTTTTCTCTTAAAAACAACTCGTAATAAATTTCAAATGTATGTTACCAAAGGATATAAAATTAAATGTAGCCTTTACCTAATACAACAGTTCTTTAATGGCCTATTATATACATAAAATTCAATGACAAATAAAGTCAAAAGTAAAGAAAGAGATTTCATTGAACCATAAATTAAACTTTATATAGTTTATAGGATTTAGGAACAAAATGAATAGAATTACTCTTATTATAGAAAATTACTGAATATTTCATTATATTTTTCAGATAAGGATACATAAAATTTATGAAATATAAGAAAGGGATTCTCAATAAAGAGCATTGTATCAAGAAGATAAATTTTCTTTAAAGTATGTAAAATAAATTCATAGTGATTGGTGTCCGAATTACTATCGTAACCAATCCATTTAAATCTAAAGACAAATGAATAAAATATAATTATAAATAACAATTATAATAAGAGAAAGGATTACCGAATTAAGAGCATGGAAAATAGATCTGTTATCATCAGTTCACTTATCAATTGAAAGAGTTTAACAAAACAAAATATAACTTGTTCAGTGGTTCAGTCTTTACTCTGTAGTATCTGAATTGACAATATAGAATTCTCTTACTAACTAATACTATTTAAAATTTCATATATCCTTTTTTGTACCACAAATTAAGAGAATATAAAATTATAAATAATATTCCGTTTATATTTTGTTCACTAGGTAGCGCTATAGTCTGTTAAGATATAGAAATTTTGTCTAAATAAATATCTAAATCAACTTGAAGAATCTTTCTTAATGACTTATCATTTTTTCTGTTCCTTTTTGGTTCATGTTAAATGTTATATTATATTCTTACTATACTAAGCACTCATCTTGTTTGTTTTGATATATTATTTTATGGTCTCGAGCAAAATACTAAACCATTCATTCAGTGCAAAAATATTCTTGGCACTTAAAAGCAGGAATGTTAAGATTTTGCAAAATTATTTATTTCGTTCCTTGCACGATATTTATATCTGAAGAATATCTTTTTTGTTATTTATTTATCGCTCCTTTCAAGAATTTTTTTATTACCTTTATATCGTTTAACATCCCTACTTAAAAGTGCCAAAAAATACTGGTAAGAATAGGCATCTTAAATAACGCTATATGAATATATATAGTACCTAAAAAGGAATAAAAATCAGGATTTCCTAATTAAATTACATAAAATTTACCATTTTCCCCTTTAAATTAATTACAAAAATCTTTACCTGTGTAATATATAAATATTAAAAGTTTCTTAAATTAATGTAAAAGTTTAACAAACAAAACATTTCTTTTAAAAGGACCAAAATTTGATACAAATTTTTAAATTTTTCTTTGATAATTTTATCTGGTAAAGAATCAGTGAAACATTTTGAAAACTTTTGAAAATACATTTCATAAAGAAGCATAAAAAAAGGATTAAAGTTTTCTTTTAATCCTCTCCAACTTTTATATATAAAGTCACTTTACAAGTCATCTTATTTCCAATTAGTACATTTTTCAAATAATTTTTATGGTTGGCTTTAATTTGCATGTCTATAAGAATTTTAATGACTTAGCTAATTATTTGCGGTAATTATTAGCTATTAAAGTTTATAATTAAGACAATTTTTGATTGTGATTATGTAAATTTGTATAAAGAAAACGTGATTGTAATAATTATTTCAATTACGTGAGGTATATAAATAATATTTTGATAGTTTTTTTTTCGTATTTTGACTGGTTCTTCTATAGGATATTGGTTATGATTACCATTTCGAAACATTATGTAGTATATTAAAAAAATGATTTCATATTTATATTTTCCAAAGATTTATATAAGGAAGGAATTGGGACAAGGACTGAATCACTAATAAATTTATAATCCACTAAAATTACGACTTTGATTATTTATATTTCACAAGTGCAAAATTTATTGAAGAAATTTTTATATAAAAAGTTTTTTTTTTAAGATTATTTAAAAAGAAACTCATAAAAATTTGAAGAAAATTATAAAGAAAAATATTTGGCTTATATAAATACATTTTGGAGGACTTTCAGAGCTGAAAATTTTATGTTAAAATTTTGTTTAAGTATTTTTTATATTGGTTTTACCAGGAATTGTCCCGAATTGAATTACTAAAACAGACAGACATAAATATAGCATGAATTTAATTTACTGTAGCACTTCTCAATTTCGAATTGATAACTAATAACTAATAATAAGTGATTGACTATTTTTAAGAGAAAATATAACCGAAAAATATTATTTCAGTTTTTCAATTGAAATTGGAATTGGGTTAAAGAGACCAAATTATTAATTAAATTTTTTTAATATTTCCCGGCTTTTCTTTTTTTCCTGACAATTTGAATCTTTGGTTTTATATTTATTGCATTTATAGAATCCTTATAGAAATATATTCATTTTAATATTAAAATTGTATT
Source organism: Rhamphomyia laevipes (assembly GCA_963920725.1). Classification (NCBI taxonomy): domain Eukaryota; kingdom Metazoa; phylum Arthropoda; class Insecta; order Diptera; family Empididae; genus Rhamphomyia; species Rhamphomyia laevipes. Next base: position 21,204,657 of record OY987257.1, read on the forward strand.
TACACTAAATATATAATTCTTATTTCTAAAACTATTAAAAAAATAAAATTTACTTAACTTATTTAACAGTACAATGTCTGGCAATACAAGAATAAAGCAGTTTTTATACTAAATTAAGCAATGAAATCATTCGAAACTTTGAATTTAAATTGTGTATCTACTATTTTTTTTCGTCTAGCAGGTGCCAGGCAGTGGTATAGGATAATATGAAATCTTAGAACATTTCCTATACCACTGCCTGGCACTTGCTAGACGTAGAGCTCTAGGAGAAAAACTCCTCAAGTTAGCTGTAATTATGAAACCCATCGACTTGTTAGATAACTCCTCAATACATACTCAGAGTTTATTATTCATGAAAGTGATACTGATATCGACCCATAGTGCTCTATTCGAAACTCTGCCGCCACTAAAACCTAAACCTAACCTAAGATAAAAAATTAAATCTATGTATTTAAAATTAATAAAATCGTCTTAAGATAAAATAAGAAGTCCGGGTAAACTAATTCAAAATATGTAAATATATTTAATAATTAAAAATTAACGCTATATATAGTTTCCTAGAAATTGGTGACATAAAAAAGGATAACAAGGTTCGAAATATTTATTAAAGGCAACTTTATTTTATTGTTGATGGTCAATTTTAACAAACTCTATAATAATAAGCTAATTTTCAAAATAAAAATTCATGCTGTTAAATAAATATCTTAATGATATACTTCTGTTACTATCGACAAACGATATTATATAAAAATATAAATAACTTTGAAAATATTATCTATAGTAAAAATGATTTAACATTTGCATATAATATCTTAATCTATGCTGTACGAAAGCTACAAAAATTCTCCAGAGATAAAAACTGCTATAAATTGGAAAATTTGTGAGATATTGTAAATGTTTTTCACTTGATATCTTAATCTGACAATGTATAAATTTTATTTTAGGCTAGACGAACTGTATGGTGGTTGATAAATTTAGTATATGATGATGGCAAAAAATATTTCACTAACAAAAATTTATTAACAAAATAAAGTTAGAAAATCAAAAGTTTCAAAGTTTTTTTTTTATTATTTTTAATTTAAATATCAATTAGGGATTTTCTTTAATTCTAAGAGATTATACATACCCAAGTTTCCAGACAATAAATTTATTCATTAATGATATTAGAAAGTTTATACTTTAATTAATATCAATTAAGTTATTCCTAAACATAAATTTTAATACAGTCATTATATGTTTTTCTATATGGTATATAAGATTTATGATAAAAAATTGATTAAATTAATTTCTTAAGCTCTCAAAACAAAATCAGAAATACAACGCTGAATTGATACCAACTGAACCATAAAAAAAAATTATTGGCTATTTTATGATGGAACTACAAAATTAGAAATATATTTTAAACCGATATCATTTTGATTACGACAAATGGTTCTATGTTTAGCAGCATAATGATTTATGAATTTTCTAATTTCAAAGAAAATTCGGAATTATATTTCTAATTCTGGTATATCTCTTTATAGGTAGCGTTAAAATACAATTTAATAAATTCAAAATATAAATATTTATTTTTAACAAAAATAATAAATAACATAAAAAATATAATCTACTACAAGGTATTATAATATATCGCTTGATGTCCTCTTTGAAATATAAATTTCAGAAAACACATGTGTACCTTAAAAAATATTATAAAATATATTTTTCGGTGCTTTACAAATATTACAGATAATTTTTTTTTATATTATATGCAAATAAAAGAGTTTTTTATAAGACCAACTTATGGATCAAAATATCTATGAATATCAATGTTATAGTTATAATAATACCGAAATTACTGCTAAATAACCGAAATGAATGGTAAAACAATTTTGCTAATAATCTTTAAATAAGAAGCAAAATCATTTATTGTAACATATTTTAAACATTCTGTCATTTTACATAAAACACAATTTAGACAAACAGACAAAAATTGAGAAAATGTATGATTTTTTTTTTAGAAATATGCTAAAAATATGGTAAAATACTTTTACGAAAATGTATCCTAACTAATTTGAATATAATATACAAACATTGTGAATAAATTGATCGTATTTTAGTGTTGTAAATTTGTGGCAATATTTTTATAATTCCAGAATAAAAATAAAAATATATTCTTAAATATTCATAAGAGATTCATGCACAATTCCTATAATTTTATATATAAATATAAATAAATTTTTAACCAATTTTTTTAGATGGAGTTTATTTTTTATTGCTAAAAAGCATAGTTGTTGTGAATATGAATAAATTTTTAACAGAAAAAAAAAATAATTTACTTGTGACAGTTTGTGGTGGTCATAACTTTTGAAAATAAGGCAACACAGTATGACTCCTGTTATATAAAAATAATTTGTAATAAACTTATCTAAAATGAAGATATTTTTTTTATGTTTTTTTTTTTTTTGTATTTCAAATTTATAGTTATTGTGTAGTTAATAAATCAACTTGGATTTATTTTAAATAACGTGTAAAGTAATTTTTAATTTGAAATTTAATGTAAGTTAAAGTAATTCATTTCGGAAATATGTTAAATATTTAACATTAAGTCAATCTAATATATTATAGTCCATAGAGATTCTCAAACCAATTTATTTATGATTGACCAACTTTTGGCTACCTAATGAAGATGATATAATTTTATCAATAATTAATAATATTTAATGCATAAGAGATATAGAGATTTTATAAATATATCTGCACGAACTGATATTTTCCAGAAATAACTACATATATTATTTTGTAGCATTGATTGTTAAAATATTTTTTGTATTCTTCAAACTATAACAAAAATGTAATTTTCTTTTAATAACCAGCCTGTCTATTAGAACGTAGTTCATTTAATTTTTGAATCAATACAGTAATGTCAAGGAACAGTAAGAACGCCACAGGTAGATGTAGATGTTTATTTTGCAATTGTATACTACCAGTAATTGTGTCCTACGACGAAATTGTTTATATACATATATGTATATCCATATTTAGCGATATTGCTATAAATGCTAAAACTTAAAAGCTCTTAGAGCATGCGAGAATTAAAATAATGTTAAACGAGTTTTTTAGTTTGTGTCCTGGAGAACATTAACATAGAATTTCTAGTCTACAAAACAGGAATTAAGTAAACTTTTGAAAATATCCTTGTAAAAATAACGTAGAATTTAATTCATAAAATTTTAGAGAATTTATTTACCACAATTTTCCTATTTTCATAATATTCCTACAAGGAAATTTTTATTCTTATGATGACAACATATTTAGCCGAGACACAATCCATCTTTTATTTGTATCGTACACTTTTTGTTGAAAAAAAAATTTAAATGTTTATAATCATTTGCTTAGATTCATTTTCTAATTTGTTTAATCGTTGGTTTAATGTTTAGTACTTTGTGTAGCAACTTTGTTTTTGATGTTGATATTATTGAAATAAATGTTTATATTCATTTAAAATTTGTTTAGAATCATTGTATCTAACTAAAATCTAAAATCCTAAAATGTAGAACAATTTTATAGAAGTTTGAATAATGTTGCTAGCTAAGATAAATCATATGTTTTATTTGTTTAAAATATTATTCTTCCAAGTCACATATTATAATATACATACATTCAAAACTTAATTATTGAAATATTTTGATTATTTATATGATGTAAATTCTTCCAAACATTTTATTAGGAAATATATATTTAGACGTTATAGCAAAATAAAAAATAAAATGTAATTGTCAAAAATATTTCAAATTTTCATCAATTTTATTTATATTTATTTATTGCCTTATATATTTTTACATATTTATATTTATTAACAATTTCAAAAGTAGAGTTTTAGGAATGCCTTTACAACTACTAATAACTTACTCTAGAATAGAATTTTATAATAGTTTTACTGTGTTTTAATTATATATATGATTTCTTAAGGAAAATGGGAAAAAAACCTTAAATATGATTTTTTTTTTTTTTATATATTATAAAACTTAAAATTATACTTAAAACTACGAAGAAAATGTACGAAACCCATTTCATTAAATTATAAATTCCGAACTAAAGGGTTGGTGAAACCTTTACATTTTAAAACAAATTTTTCTATAGCGCTTTCAATTTTATCCATCAGAAAATTAGAGTGAGAAATTTTATGTAATTTGGACGTTGTTATGTAGCAATTTTAAAATTTGATTTTGTTTAATTTGCATTTTATTAATGTGAGTTTTAGCACATTTTCCCCAAACCTCACAACCGTATAACATAATGCCTTGAAATATTTGTTGAAATATTATCATTTTATTATCAATGCTTAGTTTAGATTTCCGGTGAATTAATGGGTACAGAATTCTTATTATTTTATTACATTTATCAATAGTTTTATCTACGTGAATTTTAAATATCAGTTTACTATCTAAATAAAAACCTAAATATTTTATAAAATTTTCCCATGGAATATTCAATCCGTCTAACAATAAATTTCTATTAGGAACTAAAGATGCTTTTCTATTTCGAGTAAAAAATATAGCTTGAGTTTTTTGACAATTTATTTTTATCTTCCATTTATAATAATATTTCTTTACTTCATTGCTAGTTCAAGATTAAATATAATGTCACCAGGATTTTTTCCCGAAGAAAGTATAGCAGTGTCATCCGCATACAAACCAATTTCACAATTTTTCAAAGACGGAAAGTCTGAAGTATATATGTTGTATAGTAATGGAGAAAGAACCGAACCTTGTGGTGTGCCAGCAACAATATCAAATATATTAGAAAAAGTTTTAGAAATGTTAACTCGAAATTTCCTTAAATCAAGAAAAGATCTAATTATTTTTGTTAGATACATTGGATAATTAACATTTTTTAACTTAAATATTAAAGCATCATGCCAAACAGAATCAAAAGCGGCTTCGACATCTAAAGTTATCATTCCAGTAGATTTACAACATTTTAAATTTTTTTTAACTATATTAATTAATCTGGTAACTTAGTGACTAGTGTTATACTTAGGACGAAAACCAAATTGCTGAAGAGCTAGAATGCTTTCATTTTCCATAAAGCTAAACATTTTTTTTTTATACATTTTTCAAATATTTTACTTAAACAGCTTAGCAAACTAATCGGTCTATAACTTTTTATATCTGTTTTGTATTTGTTAGTTTTGGCAATTGGAATAATAGAAGCTACTCTCCAATCTTCTGGAAAGTATTCAATTTTGAAACATACATTATATAATTTACATATGTATAAATAAGAGATTTTTTGTCTACATTTTTTAAAAGTATATTTTTAATTTTATCCAATCACGCGGATTTTCTATTTTTACCTAGACGTATATATAATTTAATTTCTTTAACAGTGACCATATGAAAGCTAGTAATTTTGTAAGTATCAATTTCTCTAACTGAATTTGTAACTAATATTTCGGTGTTTGGATCACTGTAAGATAATGTCATTTTATGTTTGTCTGAAAAATGTTTACCTATTGCTTGAGCTTTTTCAATTTGTACAGTAAAAATTTAAGTCATCTTTTAACGTAGAGATACCTTGATTTTTATTTATTAGCGTTTTCGTAATATTCCAAAAACTTTTACTATTTTTATTCAGAGAACTTATTTTATTCGCGAAACTTTCATTATAAATTTGATTTATTCTTTCTTTAATTAATATATTTAAATACCCTAATATTTAAATATTTATATCTCTCAAAAGTAATCAATTTTCGTTTATTTTTGTTTAGAGATGGTGATGATAAGTAAGAAAATTTCGTTTTTATTATGTCAGAAGAAGAAGTCGAATAGCTTTAAAAAATAATTTTCTATTGATATAAATTCAAAATAAATCAGATAATTCCTTTTTATAATAAAAGAATGCCGGACAATTTATCGTAAAATAATTTATCTCTAAAATTAAATGGAGGAGTTATTCAATTTTGTTAATTATTGGTGGTATATAGTTTATGCTTTTATTAAATTATATCTCAAATTGAAACATAAATTATATAATCAATTCTCTTAACAAGCCAGTAGGCGTAACTAACATATATTTATATTGTAAGTATATATGTAAGTTTTGGATATAAATGGAACTTAACCCATGATGAAGTCATATAAAAAATATTCTATTTAGTAGTTACGTTTAACAGTGATTTATATATATTATTACACTGTTTTGTTAAAAATTTCACATCTTTTAACCACCAATAATGTATAGTATATAATTCGACATTTAGGATAGTGATCCACTACTGAAACTGCCGCCCCTAATTTGTATATAGGCACATGAGAGCCAGAAAACATTAGAAAACTATTATTTGTATCAAATTTCTTTTACATCTGATATTAACTACGAGTATATGTTCTAGTCTAGAAAATGTGAATTAGTAATCGGAAATTTTAGCATGAAGCCCCATGTGGGTAGACCCCGCATCGTTTTGTACGGGTATCAGTGTGCCAAATTACATTACAATCTTACAATCGGTTCTAGTAGATGTTGCTGGGAGGCTGTAACATACAAGTACGTATACATGGACGTTTTTTTTTATTGTATTTTCAGATTCCCCGACCTCGAACATGCTTTAATGAAAACTGCTTTATTTAATGCTTAGTTCTGTTGAATAAAAACCATCAGTTCTGCAAAACGTAGTCCATAACAAACTAATAATTTGGTATTGAAGTGCAGTATGCTGGATCGCCTTCAGTTTTGATAATATATATTAAATTATATTAAATAAGTTGTTCTGTACGGCGTAAAAGTTATAGTAATTTTTATTTTACGGCGTCGATACAACCTAAGTCATTGAGACTATCTTTAGTATATATTAAACATTAATTTAGTACAAAAAAAATGTGTATAAAACAAACCATCAGATTGACATCACAATATTTTAATTATAAAAATACATTTTAAAATCTTTGTTTTAACAACGTTTTATTTATTTCTTCAGACTATATTCTATAATTGTAATGAGATATAAATCTAAAAAATAGTTCTTAGATTACAAAAATCCAATTGTATTTATTATTCCATTTAATATAGAAAATTAGAAAACTATCAATATGTCAAAATTCACGATCAGCAACGAGAAATTTATTTATATAAATTCAACTATATAAACTATCATTTTAATATTTTGACATGTAATTATATTTTTAAATTGAAATGACAAAAAATATATCCATAGAATGTACACAAATAAATTTTTTTCCTGTTTTGTAAAATTTTATCAAAATATTTCTCGCGTTGAATCGTTGAATGCCTTTCAGCAATGGTAAATATCACGATATATCGTTATATTAAATGTCCTTATATTTTTAATTATTCCATGAAATAAAATGTTATTACACGCTACATTGGGTAATTTTTTAAACAAAAATCAATCCTGGGACAGTTACAAAATTAAATCCATACAAAATTATGAGAACGTTCTGAAAAAGTTTATGACTCCGTATAGAATACGGAGGCGTAGTGACAAAAAATCTTTGGCAGAACTGATGGTCCATTTTTGAACGATGCAATTATTTTAAAAAGTTTATTGTGCTGCATTTTATTTGTGTGCTTTTTGAAATTATTGGCATAACAAAACGAATCGATTATTAACTAGGTCTTATCCGCCATAAAATGTTATAAAAGTTTTATCATTTTATCATTTACTAATTTTAAATTTGATTATTTATTGGTAATTATCATTTATGTTTCGAATTCATGTAAATTATTCTAGCAGAAAATGTTAAATATATTTATGAAATTAAAATTTTTCGTTTAGGTATATGATTATTTATATAATTTTACGAGTAGTTAGAATAATTAGGAATGTTGCATTAGACTTGACCTGGGCGTTTTCGAGGTAGGAAATGACTTTTTTAAATTTCAGTTTTGGATAAACTGAATGAAACCATCCATCATGATTGTGCATGTGTTTATTCAGGTAGAGGTCAGAATCTTTAAGGGGTTTATGGTAAATTTTTCGTTTAATAGTTCATATATAATTATTATCTAATTTGAATTAAATTTGGCACATCATACAGTAATTAATTGTACCCGATTTAAATGATATTTCACATACAGGTTGATTTAATCATCTAGTCTAGTTGGTGCTCCTGGAGCCGATATTTTCAATGGGTTCATATGACCAGTATGAGCATTTAGTTTCCAGGGTATTTCAATTAAATTTGGTGCACAGGTTGGGATCGTAATGTAGTTCGGGTTACTATCAATATTTCGAATTATATAAAATAAATGATTGATATCTTAAAAGATGTCAACTTTTTAACAAATAGGCATATTATTAATGTGTCGATAGGCAATTACATTACAACGCTATGTTGGACATAAATCACTGTTGAACTTAACTACAAATTATTTACTCTCCCTAGTTAACAGATTTTTTTATTCCATGAAGAAATATTTCAATGATATAATTTAATTCTATGATTCTATCATAAAATATTATGGAAATTCAAATTCAATTAAAATCTATGCTATGTTAAATTAAAATTTTTGATTTTGTTTTTAGTTATTGTGGTTGAAAATATCATAAAAAAAAAAAAAAAAAATATATGAATATTTTATTATTAAATTAATAATACCATAAGTATGTAATAAATAAAGAATTTGAATTAGAGTAATTGTGTAATTTTATATATAAAAGATGATTTTCCAGATAAATAATCTCAAAATAAAGTCTATATATACCTTAAATAATTATCATGTAGCTTCAGAAAAATTAATACAAAATGAACAGTAATACTATCTCTGATGTTTAAATTATAAAGGATCATCTTTATATGAAATCATCTTTGTAGGTCAATCATTAACCAGTTTCTTTCTCAAAGAGAAATTTGATGGTTTTAAACTTATAGCTAATTTTATTTAACATATAATAGTTGAAAGTGAAAATAAATATTTTTTGGCTTTAACTTTTCTCATAATAAATCTACAAAATTATTCAAATTTCCAAAACGTTAATATTTTTTTTTATTTTTTTAAATTAGTTTGCTTGACATAAAACATATTTATATACAAACAAATTTAAGTAAAACCACAAAATGTTAAAAATATTTTTACCACTAAAACTTTATGATCTAAAAGTCGAGAATTTATTGGCTTTAAAAACTATGCACTGGTAAGTTATATGGATTTACAGAAAATTGCATTAAATCTTTTTATTTTTATTAGATTACCATATAGGAAATGTTTGATATTCAAGGATTTAACAAAGGAAAATATTTAAATAGCCACAATGAAGACAAATTGGCGTATAATATATTTTAGATTTAACTTTATTAGATATTCTATATATTACTTTATGCATCACTTGAAATTCTTCTAGAAATATAGAAGGCAGATTTTAAGCATATTATATGGTTGTTAACTTTATGTAAATGGCTGAGGAACCTAAATTTTTGGAGTAATTTATCAACGTTTATAATAAATTGGTATATATGTTTATACAAAATATATTAATAAGAAATGTTTATTAAATCAATTTTAGGTTTATAAAATATTATTCAAAATTATTTGTAATATCGTTTAAATTTTTCCAATTAATCTGGTAGAATTATAAAATTTAAAATTTACTTAAAATTTATCTGGACCATCAAGAAAGCGAGCTACAGAGCTCGTTCAAATGGATAAGAAGAAAACCAGAACAATGGTACCAGCTCACTGTAACTTCAAAAAGCATCTACATACATTGGTTTATCAACAGACCAGGTGTGCAGGTTCGGTCAACACGAGGACAAAACGGCGGAACACTAACTATATTTATGTGGGGCGTTGAGGTCTAGACGAGAGCAACACCTCGAAGGCTATATTGTCACTCTTTCGGAAATGTGACGGTTTTCATTAATGCAGATGTACTGTTTCACTAAAAGTATGGGTTTGGTCAGTGTCAATGAATATCCCTTTAAACCAAATACCTGCAGTGATTAGGACAGTCTGTTATCCATTCTTACTCTAAACCTAACCTAAACTAACCTAACCTAAAATTAAATGCAATCAGAAATAATGAAATTTATACACGTAATGGTAAAACAATCAGCTAAAAAAGTTATATTTGAACAAATTCCATATTCTGGGTAAACTCAGCCTAAATCTATTAGTTTGTTAAATTGAAATGTAATTTCATTCGGAATAATTGATACAGATCCAATACTAACCTAATAATAGTATAATCTATCGGTCAAAACAGCTGTGTACAAAAATTCTGATCACTACATCATCCATGTATTTCAAAATACTTAGAATGTTGAACTTTTCATTTCATATAGTTCATGATTATTCACAAAACTAATAAATTCCTCTTAATAAACAATTTTTCATGATCGAAGAAAAACAAGTGATGATATTAAGTGATAATTTTTTTTTTTTTTTTTGATTTTTCTCTCTTTGATAAATATTTTTTGATGATTTTGGGAAACTATATATAACTTTATAATAAATTAATAATTATAGAAACTAATAAAGTCGAAAAATATTTATGAAATAATTTACTATTTACTGATTCATTGTCTTGTTTTGTGGAATAATTGCTTTACAATTTTCTTTTCCTTACAAAGAAATTAATGATTTTCCTACATCCTTTTCTAGTTAACAAATAAATGAACAAATAAACATTTGAATAAAATTTGTTGAGAAAGAGAAGGACATTAAGAAATTTAAAAATATTGTACGTACGTACACGGTATTTCATAAAACATAATCTTCATTGAAAATATTTTTGTTTTCAATTTTATTTTATCTATTAACTCTGAAGTATTGTGATTTAAATGCGAACAGTTGCAATAGGAGTAGTTTAAACTTATTTTCCTTAAATTTCCGAAAGTGGAGATTTCAAAAGATCCCAAACCGCTGTCGCTATATATTACTATATAAATATAAGTATATAAGATATTGTTAGTAAAAGGAAAACTATATAATTCGGATATAGACCCACTGAACTTACCATTATCAAATTTTACCTATTTAATTGACTATTTTCCCTAATTGATCAAAGTAATTTGCTGTATATAACCAAGAAAATGGTCGCATATTAATTTAATTATATCAGTAATAAAATCAGTTTGATATATTAAATAAAATAGTCTATTAAAAAAAAATTATATTCTATAGATTTTATTTTTCCATCAAATAATTGACAATATATAATGGCATCATTGAAATTAAAAACAATTTATTTTACTATTTTCCTTTAATGCATCAATAAATACAAATCTTTATTTTTTGTCCTGGGAATATCTACAAACATCAGGTTTATAGGATAATGTTTTGATGACACAAGGAGCAAATATTATTCTTATTGAACGAGAACAATTCAGTCTCAGGAGATCAAGGAAGAAGTGCTTCATGAAATAAATACCACTGTACGTCTCACATCTCACATAACCATTTTAAAATATTTGTTTCAACAGATTGTAGTTTTAAAATCTATTATAAGATTAACTGGCATTAAATTAATTGCTCCTTACATATGGATTATACTATTTTCAAAATGCAATATTTTTTTTGTTATAAATTTTTTTTATAACAATATTTTTTTTGTTATATTTGCTCTAAATCTAAATTAACAAAAATTGAATTAAATAAAATAGTAGAAATTCTATTAGTTTTATAACTAATTGATGTAGCATAACTAATATCAAGTTAATTCATATTTTACCATAAAAATATTTGGACATCTTGTACGTATGGATGAAAATGCCTCAGCTAAACTAGTGAAAAAAATTATGTTGAGAGTCAGACCTTAAAAACCTTAGGACGTATAATTAATTAGAAAGCAGAGGCCTGCAACCACGATTTATGATTTGTTTTTATAAAGTCGACTAAGTCACCAGGAGGCCTGTAACGCCAGAAGAAGAAGAATTTAAAAGTAATAACACTTTCAAGCAAAAATAAAGAAAATTGACTATAATTAATTAAATTATCCAATAGTTATCCCTATTATTATTTAGAAAATCCTTAGATTTGGTATATAATATAATCTTTATATTATCTTTAATTTGAAAAATTTATTTATTTATAGTTATTGGTATATAATATGTTTTTAGTATAATTGTATTTTTGCTATTAATGATTAAATTTTGTATCTTCAAAATCCCAAAAGATTTAATCTTAATTGTTATAAGTAATGTATATTCGAAATAAATTATAGTTTTTTCAATTACAATTTATACATATACATCGAATTGAGATGATATTTATGATATTTTTAAATAATCAGAAAAGGCAAATTTGTATATCAGGAAAAAATTGACTGAAATATTGAAACTATGTTTCCATTTCCTAAATCTATAATCTGATTTTTTGGAATTTTAAATAACAATTTAAACATCTTAATTTAAAATAAAGTTCCGGTTATATTAAATTTAAACTTATGTAACTAATGTTTATAATATAAACCAATACGAATATATAATTTGGAATTTCTACATTATATAATGTAAGAGCGACGAATATATGTATATACTTTTTTTTTAGGTTGTTAGATGGGTTAGATGAATTTAATTATCCATTAAGGAACCTCAATAACCAAATATTTACAATATTTATAATACGAGAATTAGTGTTATTACGATACAAAATGTATTTCTAATTCTTATATTTGGTTTTCTTAGGCATTATGTAATGAAATATATAGTTATATTACAATTTATATATTTACATAATAAATGATGGCTAAATTATTCAGTTAAATATTTTGATACATTCATTTATATAATATCAATGATTCTGAGATGTGGTTCAACAAAATGTGTAAGAAATTATCTTTTAATATCACAATTCTTATGCCAATAATATATAATAGCTTATTTTATTACAATATCATAATAAAAGATTAAAAATGTTTTACAATACATACTAGTTTAAATTTTGGAGGGTAAATTAATTACTGAAATATAGGTTAAGTTAGGTTCCGTTCCGTTTAGAGTAAGAGAAGGTGTTAAAGCAATGTAGACAACAACGCTTCACAGCCAGATAGTATATGTTCCGCCATTTCGTCATCATCTTCACCGAACCTACACATTTATTCTGCTGATAGTCTAATTGTGTGTACATTTATTAAATTATATAACATTTTAGTAAATCATAAAGAAATATTGTGTTGTTGATCAATATAAAACTATTTAGATTAAGTTTTGATAATAAATCACAAAAATTTATAAATTTTACTTTATCAATAATATTTGCAGTTGATTGTATCGTTAGCAGAAACATACATCCAAAATTTCTTTTGTTATGGTGAAATTTGAAATTACATATCATTTTACGTGGAAAATATGTAGTAATTCTGCCTGGACTACAAATAGATTATATTCAAAAACACATTTTTATAATATGAAATAGAAAACAATTCTTATTACAAAGTTGCTTTTAAAAACAATAGTAAAAAAAAATCGCGTAAAAATATGTACGGTATCCAAATAAAAGTAGGGGATTGATTCTACATTTTCAAAATCAGGTAATAAAATATGACAAAAATATACAAATTCATTTTTTTTGTCGTTTTTATTTTAAAAACTTATTACATAATAATTATGACTACATTACATAGTAAAAAAAGAATTTAAAATCACCAATAATTCAATAAAAAACATAATTCAGGAAAATAAAAATTGATGAAACATTAAATTTAATTTTAATTATCATTTCGTAAAAACGGCTCATACTAGTATACATGTAATAAAGAAATGTGTCGAATATTATAAATTACCGTCTATCGAATTAAAGAAAAAACTTATACGGATCAATTTTATTCAATATTTTTTCAGAGTATGTCCTGTCAGTCATGTTCACTTTACATATAAATCAATAAAACTGCAAAGACGCATTTTCACTAATGATGATAAAATTAGGTTTATATGTGAAATGTTGTAGTGAGACGAATAAATTATACTTTAGAACACTAAAACTAATTATAAAATGTTTTTCCTACTGATTTAAATTGATTCGTTTGGACTGCGTTACAGCAAATTCGTTTAAAACGTAAGTACGCGAAAATATAAAATCATACGCGCAAAAATATTTATACTAAAGTTTGACAGTGACTATTAAATTCTAATTGTTAACACTACTGGTAATTACACTACACACTTTTGAATATAAAAACAATAGAGCCACTAATAATCTGTTGTTATACATGATTTTTTTTTAATTTTGTATTTTTCAGGATAGTGTCAAAGTTCAAAAAAAAAAAATCTATCATATAAATGTTGGAAAAAAAAAATATAATTTAATATTAAAAAATACTGATAACATTAATATATACAACTTCCAAATATCAAACAACACCAGCGTAAATTAAAATATTTTAATATTTTTTAAACAGATTTAACTTGCTTAAGTTGTCACCACGTTAATATAATGTATGGTGAGTTTAATAGTGTAACCACATGGACCAGTCACTAATTTAATGCCTTATCGACAATAACTTACAAAATATAGAGTAACTTTAAACTGCAAAAAAAAAAATTATAAATTGGTACAAGAACCAATGTTGACTACGATACGCCTAAATCTTATTAGCTATTCTGTTGAATTGTAATTGTAGTGTACACTGTACACCTTTTGTTATTTTACTATTTCAATTTTTAATGACAACTTTAATTTAAATGAAAATAAATAAATAATGAACATAAATTAGATAAAGCATAAATAAACTAAAAATGAATTCATTTTTTTTTCCAAAATAATGAAATTTATTATTTGTTGAAAACATACTCTAAAAAAGTATAAAAATTTCAATTAAGAATTTTTTTGTTGTCGTTATATCTCTTATACATAATTCTAATGAAAACACGAAAAACTACTTCTTTTAAATTGCCTTGTTACATTAACAAATTTTAACACTTTAGTGCCATTCTGGATATGATTATTTTTGCTAATTATTTAATGGAAATTTTATATATAAATTATATTTCTTACTAAACTCTTTATCTAATATTTGACTTATTTAAGTTAGTATAATATTTATTCCTGAATGAAATTAAACAGATTGCCTTAGAACGGAATTAATCAAAAACCAATTCAAATATTAAATCTTAGTTTTAATCAAAAAATATGTATTTAATTTATTTTGTATCAATTGCATGGAATTTTATTATAAACTCAATTGCCAATTTAATATTAATTTTTGGTAAATAACTTTTGGTAAATATTGAAAAAATTTCAATAAAAATAAATGAAGGAAATCTGAAATTAAATCCAAAATCAGATTTATGATAAAAAATTACGATTATTCAAATTTATTGATTTAATCTTTCAACATTTATTATTTATAACGATTAACTTTCATATCTACATTTTATGCTTTTTGCATATTCTACAAAATAATAATGAATTATGTAAATTAATTAATTTTTAATAAAACTTATGCAAATTAAATATAAAATTACCAAACTTAAGCGCCAATGAATTTCAATCTTTGAAGAGGAAATATAATTGGATTTATATGTTACTCACCTGAAAGAAAAATAATAAAATTACAAATATAAATATTAATACAATTAATATTATAAATTATTATTAAAAAATTAATTAAGTTTTTGTGATAAATATTGAAATATTACTAATAAGAATAAATATTGAATTTTAAAAATTATATTATATAATTTTATTTTGAAATGGTTTTCTACAAACATAATTTAAATTATGTTATTAATTTGATAACATAAATTATGTAAGACAATCAAATTTTATGATAATTTAGAAACTTTTTTATATTTCCAATTTTTATAGTTCTTTTTTGTAAACTCTTGAGCATATACTCTTCATGGTAACATTGTTTTTATCCTAGGATTCATGGTTTACGTTATATTTGTCATAGATTTCATATTAAAATTGTAAGAAAGTGATGTTGATAACCCTTTGACTAATTTTTTTTTTACTATTTTAAAACACAATAAACTTTTTTGTCATTGTATTTTTTCGTCCTTGTATATTATTTTTCATATTTTATATACTCGGACATTTTTTGCTAGTAGTATTTCTGGGTGGAATATATAATCCCACCGGTATTAACTGTTTTTTTTTATAATATTTAATTTTCATTTTTTTGTATAGAAGAATTGGATCGCAATTTACGTGATTCTGACATTCAAATGTTATTATAAAATTAGTTATAAGAATCATAGGATGATGAAATATGTTCAGAAATATCTGAAGACGAAACGAAACAGACAGAACAGCATAAATCCAATGTTTGTTAAAATAAAGACGTCGAAATGTCTAAACTTGAGAATAACGTAGTTGCGATCCATTTCTTCTTACGATCCATGTCTTTTAAAAGACAAATTTGTTCACACAACTGATTTTTTCCACGAACTATATTTGGTTAATTGAGTATTGTTACAATCACCCAGATATAACGATAGTTGTTATCATTATTGAAAATAAATAAGTATGTATACATAAGTAATATAGGGACAAAGTTTATATTGAAAATAGTTGATATTTTATTGAATTTCAGATCTCTGACAATATGTCCGATTGTCCCCAGGGTAGTACAAGGGTTAAATTATGTAACATGCTCTTTGGTACTAACTGCATCTGCATTGTTTTACCTGCCAAATCATAAATAATTTATTAATATTTAGTATGAACTAATTTCTTATAATATTTTTAAATAATAAGTGAAAAACAAATACAAAATTCAAATTATAGTGAACAGAAAAACAGTTTAATTAAATTTAATAGTTTTATTAGTAAAATAATATTTTATACACCAAATTATTTTTACTGAAATTAAATTGAAACTTTAAAAGTTATTCAGTTACGAAATTCAAACTATTTTTCTTGATATTTTTTAAATGCAAACATATTTCTTGTTTACAACACTAACGATAACAAAAAAAATTAAAATATTTTTGGTTGGGAAAAAGTTTATTACGAAATAACTTTTTATAAATTTAGCCAAAAATACAATTTTTCTCGTAACGATATACAAAAATTTCCACTTGAGGTTTCATGAAAAAAGTTTCGTATAATTTAAAAGATTTTATCAGCATTTTTAAATGGTATGGATAACCAAATATTTATTTTTATATTTATGTATTATTTTAATAAGTTTAGTAATTGAATTTTTTTATACATTACTGCGATATGATATTTATTTATGTTTATGGAAAAACAGGGAAATGTTTCACTTAAATTATTTTTGTAGTAATAATGAAATTGTGAAATATATAATTATAAATTTAGAATAAACTTGATTCAACTAATTGTATTGATGATTTATAAATATAGTAGATATTACTATATTACAAAACACTAAAACATTATTAATTTGAATGAAATTCGATTATCAGTCTGAAAAATATAATTACACAAGTTTAAGTGAATTTTCGGAATATTGCTAATTTTATGTTTTCACAATGATTTGAGGCCTGAGTTGGTACAAATAGCTTTCAGCTACATTATCAGAAAAACTGTTTGGATATCTTTTCGTCTCTGATATTGTTCCATTATGCAGAATATAATATTTTGGTATCTAAATTAAGTTTTGTTTTACATTATATACTAGAGAGTTGAATAAAATTGATTTCTTCTGAGAAATACTTCTTACATTAGGACCTTAATTTAATCAATTTTTATATGATATTTACATATTTCTTTGAAGCCTTCCTAAAATTACTATTAGGAAAGAATATCTAATCATGAAGTCACATTACATATTAATTTTAAGCCAGGTTACCATTATCATGAACCGGCAAAAGATTTTTCAAAGAAAGTGGCGCGTGATAACGCTTTGCTTTCAATTGGTATTTCTTTCTAATTTTCATTTTTTTTTTTGTAGTTATTCTATTATGTTATGACTTATGAGAATGAGATACACCGATAAAAATATATGTAATAAAAAAGTAACTACGCTGTAGTTGAATTTAAAACTGTTGTAAATGTTATTAAATTAAAAAGAATTATTAATATATTTAATTACTTATGTAAATTGTAATGATAAGAAGATAAGAAAAGTGGTAAAAACAATCATTATTTAATTATAATTGTTTTTACTAAAATTTTCTAGTAATTATTAATATCAGAAATATGTATAAATACGAGCGTAATGATATGTAAAACCGTAAAACTCATATTTTTAAAATTTAATAATATTTAGGACAATTTTATAAGATATTTTAAACACTCGGGTAGTAAAGTAAAGTTTACTTTACTAGTAAAGTAAAGTAAACTAGTAAAGTAAACTTTTCGAAACTATGTTATGATGAAGTTGCATTAAGTACATTTAAATCAGATATTTCTGTGATTGATAAATTTGTGTGAAATAAAATAAAATAAATCTTTTAAATATGGAACATATGTACATATTTAACAAATTTTAAAATTATTGTTAATTATTTTGATGAACAAATAAATTACTATCAATCTAAAATTGATAGTTGTTCTAGGTTTTATAACAAAAATATTTTTTTTCTACATATAAAAGAAAAATATCCAAAATATTGTGACATAAATGTAATTAGAAGTTGTTTTATACAGCGAAAGTCTTAGTTGCTGTTAATTTTGAAAATTAATCGATTAAGTGTGGTAATAATTTAGAAAATCATACATTGAAAAGGCAACATATAAAACGCCGTTTTTTATTTCGGTTTAGAGATGCACAAGTGTTTTAATTTATAATTAAATTTATAAGTTTTCTAAAAAAAATGAAGTAAACGCAATTATACCAAGATTCCATAACTATTACTTTAAAGCAACTGAAACCATATCTCAAGAAATTATTATTATTGATGCAAAATTTCTAAAGGAGTTTTTATGCCTATTATTACATTCCAATTAAAACAAAATCTTGAGATAACTGATGTTTACACGAAGGTATGTATATATTATCATAAATTTTGTTTAGATATAATAATAACTACATATTTTATAACATCATTATCATTTCAGATTGTCGATCTATATGCGTCAAAATTAAAGTCCGATTTATATTCTAGTGTAGTAAATTGACTATCTTTCAAATCTAAGGATTATTCAGAAGCAATCAATGGACTATCTTGAAGCATGTTTTACCTATTTTAATATATACTCCGATAATTTTGAAATTAAAAGCCCTCTTGGTTCGAATGCTTCGATTCAAAAATTTTCAGCAATAATTTATAGTTTTCCTACATTACCGAAGTATGCGGATAAGATATAACTAACATTCATAAAATTAGTAGAATTGTTGAAATATATCGAAAGCAATGGAATCGCTCTGAAATAAATGATGAAGATAGCATTGGTAAATACTTAATATAATAATTTTACAATTTAATGTATACTTATTTAGGTTTATATACATAGTTGGAGATAATTTGGTATTAAATAAATTACTATTATGCTAATGCGAAAGGAGCAAAACGAACAGGCAAGTCGATTGTTTTTAACAAAGTCAAATAATTTTTCATTATGCTCGTTTTCACAGTGAAAGGAAAGCTTAAGCTCAAGCTTAACTAAACCGATTGTGTGGCTTAAGTATGCTAATTAGCTCAGTTGGTTTCTCAATCAAAAATTGTCCTAACCTTAGCTAAACTCAAAAATGTGAATGAAAATGACTCAGCTTATTATATAAAAATTAATGTAACATTGTATAATCTGAATTAAGTGAGCACAGATTTTATTTTCTATTTCTGTATATATAAACTAATAATAAATATTTTACAAAGTGTAGCTTCAGCTCTGCCCATCTGCGGCTTCAGTTTAACTTCACATTAAGGAAAATTTATATTCAAGCTTGCACTGAGAAACTAGAAAACAAGTTTAACCGAATTTAAGCTCTTGTAAAGTTTTAAACTCTCACTGTGAAATGGGGTATTATTGTAATATTTGTTGCTATTAGTTACATCTTAACAAAAATCTTGTTATTAAACTGAGATATTTAATTGAAGGTAATATTTCATACTTAATTAATTAATTTTTATTTTATCATAAAATTTAACAATTATTTTTAAATTAAATAAAATATATAGCTTTATAAATCAAATCATTCAATTAAATATTCCAAATTTAACAAAATAATAGCACATTTTTTTACCGAAAATAAATAAAAATTTTAATTATGAATATTGTCACGAAATAATAAATTTATTTCCATACATTAAAATTTTATTTATTATTTTATTGGAAATTTGATATTATAATTTTTTTTTTTTACAAAAATATGAAATACCAATAAAATATTTTCCATCATATATAAATAATTTCATCGGAAGTATTTTCCAAAATATACACAAATTAAATATATTACAGAATGGGGAAAATTATTATCTTCAACCGGGTGGAAAGTATTGTTTTATAGGTTTTTTTTATGACAACGCTTTTCGATTCGGATTATACATCAGATTTGCAGTACTGTTCATAGGTAAAATTTCCAGATATTTTTGAATTTTTAATTTTACGAGTACTGACAATAACTTTCAAAAGAATTTTCTGAAGTCCGAAAATACAATAAAAAACTTCCGGACCCGAAAATTTGTATGTACGGATATATTATCTGAATTGAATTAAATTTGGCATACATGATAGTGTCCTTATGTAGTTTTTGTCTTAATTTTTTCATTTCATTTTTTACGCCAGCTTTAATTTTTTATATTAGATTATCTGTTTTATATCATGGAATTATTATCCGATTTCAAATGTATTTTATTAGTATTGTAATCAGCGTTGGGTACTATTAACTAGAAATTTACATTTTACATATTTTGCTACTTAAGTGAACAGAGTATTAATTTATTACTAAAAAAATAATTCGATTTTCTAATTAGAACTATCAACTACTTTTATATGGAGTCCAACTATGTTTTTCTTTATATGAAAAACTTTTTATACTATACTATTGGTATTCTGTCAAAATAAGTTACAAACATAAAATTTATCTGTGTTCGACACGATAACTATGCCTATGCAACGGGCGACATTTTTCTAAACATTAATTAATTATTATTATTAGAAACTAACTATTAGACATTTTGTGACACTTTATATGTATATAGTAAAAAAATATAAATTAAAATGCTTCATCAAACATATTTTCATATAATTTCTATAATTTTGAACTGGTAGCTTTTAATTGGCCACTAGTGTTAGTGTTACGAAAAGGTTTTTATTTTAAGTTAATTTAAAAATGAACTCAAAATGAAAATATCATATGCGTATAAATTTGATATATATATCAATAACGAATTAATAAAAATATAATATCATCCATGAACCATATTTTAATTCTGTACGAATTTAAAGTTCATTTTATATGTCAAAAGGGTAAAAATTATATTTTTATTACTGACAGAATTATTTGTGACATTTGGTTCTTCCTTATTGTGGACATTCATAAAATATTTAATAAAATAATAAAAAAAAAAAACGAAATATCAAAATATCTATTTAGCTATAGTATTATATTTACAATACATCTTCCACGATACCAAAGCTTTCTTTTCGACTTTATCTCTTCCATATTTTTCATTTAGGATTCTTGAATAATTAAGGAGAATAATTTTTTGTCTTTTTTAATTTTCTTATCTGTAATGAAATTTATTGGTGTACGGCTCCAGCATACAATCATGTATAAACATATTTGCCTAAGGTGCATGAAATTATACATAAAATTAAATATAGTAGAAATTTCTGCCATATATTCTAAAATAAACAAACACTAAAACCATATTTACCAGCTAAAAACAGCGATGAAAATAAATAATAGTATATAAATAAGAAAGAAGTTTCGTTTTTTGGCATAATTTTAAGATAATGTTATAGTCCTTGGATTAATAATTTTCTTTTATTGAAAATATTTTAAGTTTTTTTCTCTTTTAAAATAGTATTCCGAAAATATATTTAGAAATAAAATGTTAAATTCTAATGTTATATTATCGTGATTATTCATTATTGCAAGTAAGAAATTTCAAAAGATTATATATATAATAAACATGAAATTTATGTTTATTTATCAATCTATTTATATATATTATGTATATTTTTTTACGTTTGTTTACTGCATGATTCCAGATAAATTGGATTTTAATGTGATGCATTTAACCCTTAATTACTATTGTGAGACTATATACTCCACCCAATTACAAAAATAAAAAAACGTTCAAAAATGTTAAGTTAAAGCAAATGTGTAAGATTTCTAATCAATTCTATACTTACAACTTTCACCCTTCATATATGTTATAACAATTTTGAAATAATTTCTAGATTTGTTTTGTCAGTCGAAATTTCAAAAAAAATTAGATTAATATATGGAAAAATACTACATCGATTTACAATTCTTTATAATTTAGTATTTTATTAAGTTATTTATAGTTTGAACTTTCTAAACTGAACTTTCTGAAGGTCTTGTATTAAAAAATACGCTTCCACCATGCATTTGTCATATTTTTAATTTTTTTTTATAATAAAATAAAATACTTTCTGTAATATCTTTATGATTGATAAATGAAATGAGCCAATATTGGTTTTTGTGTGTTAATATTTTTAAAATTAATAAATCTTAAATTTGAATTTATATGGTTTGTTATAAAAATGAATTTAAAAATGATGGATTGAACCAATCATGCCACAGTTCCAGATAACTGAATTAGAAAGATAACCGAATCATTTAGGTATTTTTATTATAGAAATTATACCTTAACCAATTTTGTCATATTTGAACTTATAGCCAGTTATAATTTACTTTAAATTCCCAATTGATAAAGTATTATTTAAAATTGAAGAATCATCTTAAAATTGAACTATTTTATCATTTTGCAAACATTATTCATACAAATCAATAAATTATAAATATATAAATAAAATAAATGTGTGTTATACATAAATATAATTTATCTCAAAGTTATTGGAAAGAAAAAAGTTTATAAAATAGAAAACTTTTTTCATTAAGAATTTTATGCTTAGTAAATGTGTAAAGTAAATACTTTTGTAATTCAATTCACGTATGTGAAACAAAATTCTCTTTTATATAGAATATTATTTATTAAAGTTTTATGTCACACTAAGTATAATCCTTTATCACTTACTTTTATCTTTATGTTATGGCTGTACTAAAATAGATAATGTGTTTATAGTGACTTTAAGATTTTATAAATCAAATCCGTAAAATTTGAGAACTATCACCATCTCAGCGTTAAAAATAACCTCCATATATATAGAATGAAAAATGTTTTGATATGAATTTACCTCTAGACATCCGGTCAGAATAACCACATATTATAAGTATCTCCTTTCTATATTACAAAAATATTGCTATTTCGCCATCACCATCCACATATTTAGGGTAGTGTATATCTCTGTAGATAACAATAAAAATAACAACTTTAATAATTATGATCCATTGGAATAGATGAAGTGTTTTGCAGCAATAAAGATAATTGATTTTTATCAAATCAAAATATTAACTCATTCTTACCTTTAATTATATGCTGTGTCTTTTCTTCTAATTGTTATTAAAAAAATATAGCAGTATTGTTTATTTAAAATTATTTTCTAATTTAATGACTCTATAATATGTCAATTTCACTTTTTATGTTTCAAATGCATTTATGGTTGAAAATCGCAGAATTTCGCGAGTGAAATTGTTCCCTAGTGAAATTATAGCAAGTGGAATAGTGTGTAATAGAAGGCCAAAAAATATTAATATAATTTTTATATTATATCAGAGTTATTCCGTACTCTCTGGTTCAATAAAAAAAGTCAACATTAAAAATGAAATTTAAACATTTGTAGCTATAAAAACTTTTAATACATTTATTATTGAAATATCTAATTTATTTGCCTGCACAATTATAAAACTTGGCAATTGACAGAAAAAAGGTAATTGTCTGAAAAGATTTATCGTAGCTATTAAAGTTTAGCTTTAGTTATGTGTTTAAAAAGAAGTAAAGTAGAGAGTGCAACTGTAGTTTTCAGATGAGCCCCAGCACTATAGGGGCCCTATAGAAAAAATTCTATTCGACAATTTTCGTTTGGATTTGTAGTTTAGCCATTCACAAAAACACTATACATGATCAAACGTATAAGAAGATAACCAGTCGTATTTATTTTCAATTCGGTTTATACATACATCTCCCCGCCTTACTGGTAATTGATATAGATCCGATGATGTTAAACAAAAAGTAAATTATAGAAGAAAGAAAAGTCTTCATTTTGTAAATTGTATAAAATTTTATTGATATTTTTTTATTTAAAGTCCAATTCAATAAAGATTAAAATCTTTTATAAACAGTACAGTGAGTACATAATATTCAACTTTTTATGACCATACATGATTCTATAAAGATTCTATAAATTTTATGTTTTTATTACAACAATTGACTGAATATTTAATTTAAATTCAAAGTTCAAATATGCAAAGAAATTTTTGATAAAATTGAATTTACAAAACCTTAAACATTGAATGCTTTACAGATCCTTATTCCCTTACATACTGCGACCCAGTCATAGTAAATTTTCATAACTTGAACCCTTGAACATATCCTATACAATTTATGATTCAAAAGTAACAATAATTAATACAAAATTTTATATATTTTTAAGAAATATTCATAAAAACATTTTTGTTTACGTACTTTTTATTTTTAAGTTACAATTTTATATTAAATACGCAGAGTGTCATAAGTGACATTAATCTGTCGTCCAAATAATTTCGAAATTATATTGGCTCGTTTGCTAACATTAGCAATTATGAAGCAATTGTATCACCATTTACATCACGATTGCAAAGGTTATTTATTTTCTAGATACATTTTTTGAAGAATTCGTGGTAACATTATTGTTTAAACTTATATATTTTTGAATATATAAAGGCCGAATATTTTCCTTGTATGGCAGGGACAGCACATTTTACTTGACTTGATTGTTGGAGAATATATAAATAATAATTTTCTTGTTATTTAAAAATCTGCAAATTATTTTTACATGTGTTTTATTTTTGGTAATTACTCTCAAACGTAGCAATAATAATATGAAAAAGATAATTGGATTTTTGAGAATTCATTGGACTGGCAGATACGATTTTCATATGTGAATGAATAAATTAAGATTTTGGTAATTCTTCACCGCCTAAAGGTATGTTTTTTTTATAATATTCTTAATTTTCTTTTGTATTAAACTCTTACACTAAATTTTATTATGTAAATTTTTCTTATGTTTCTAAGAGATTTGGTGAAATTATAAGTTTTTGCTGAAAAGTAATTCTACTAGAACCCCCTTAATTTCAGAAATATGATGAAAACTCTTAAAAGTAAGATGTTTTTTTTTTTTTGCAATTTTCAAGAAAACTCATATTTCCGCATGAGTTACTCAAATTTCACCCCAGGATAATTTTTAATTTGACGAAGGTCTTAAAATTTGAAAACATAAAAAATATAAGAATTTAAGCTGCATATAATTATATACATATAAAAAAATCTTTATTTCCCAAGGTTGTAAGGTTAAATCGGGTTATTAAATATTATATATTTATTTTGTAGATATCTCGGACATAGAAAAAGAATCCAGCAAATTTTAAATGAACTAAATTTTGGGAATAACATTTTTACCAAAAAATTTAAGTATGTATATATAAATTTATAAGGATTTCTGTAATCCTAAATTTGGAAAAATTAGAAGACTAAAAATAAAGAATAATTTTATAGGTAAATGTATATATATAAATATAACCAACCATTGAAAATAATATTAATTTTATTGGTTTTTCTATGACATTTATTGCGGTTTCCAATTTAAAAAGTTTTCAAGTATTGTGAAATAAATAATATTAGAAATAACATAAATTTTATTATACTGTGGTATAACTTTATAAAATTTTTGATTTAGTATATTGGTAAAACTGACATAGATTAAAGGCTTCGTGTTGGAAGTTTGTTATTTCATATTTTTATTTGTAATTTCAAAAATATCAATTTTTTATTTCAAAAATTTAAGTTTATGACTCCATTTAAAATGTTTTAGTTAATCTTTATAATTTTAATCTTTAAAAAAAAAATTCGCGAATGTAAAACTTTAAAATAATTCATTTTTCTAAATTTATGAAGGTTGTTCGATTCTTAAACCCAAATTTATACTATTTTTAAATGGTTATTTAGAGTTGGATTTTATATTCTATAAACATTTCCAATTTCTATAGAATGTATAGTAAAGTATTTATCTTACAATGGTACTAAATTTTTTTAACAATAATTAATTCAATTAAGTTTTCCGAAAATTTTTATATTTATACATCTTCGAAAACTATATTAACTTTAAAGAATAAATTTTTACAAAAGCCTGAAAACTATTTTAAATAAATTTTAAACTAAAGCAAATACTAACAGATGGACCTATTTGTTCCAAAATGGATTACGCATCGATAAAATTACATTTCTATAATCAATTAAATTATGTTATCAACTTTGTACCTAACAAAACCGAGTAGTACGAGTACGAGGGCTGATTGATAATTACGTGGACTACCTGTGATTCAGGTAATGCACAGGTATAAAGTAAGTATTTTTTACCTCTAAAATCATTTACTAGGCTATATATAAAATTTAAAGTCGATATCTTGTATACTTTCAATGTAACAGTCGTTTAAGTAAGTCAATCTCAGTGAATTTTTAAAAATGGATAAAAACGAATTTCGTGTGTTGATAAAACATTTCGTGTGAAAAGGCTCCAAAGAAGGCAAAAACAGTTCCATCAGCTGGCAAGATTATGGCCACTGTTTTTTGGGATGCTCATGGTATAATCCATGTCGATTATTTACAAAAAGGAAAAACAATCACAGGACAATATTATGCAACATTATTGGATCGTTTGAATGAAGAGATTATAATAAAACGACCACATTTAGCAAAGAAAAAAGTTCTTTTTCATCAAGACAATGCACCAGTTCACAAATCAGGAATTGCAACAGCAAAATTATTAGAATTGAGATATGAATTGGTTCCTCATCCACCATATTCTCCAGATTTGGCCCCTTCTGACTTTTTCCTGTTTCCAAATATGAAAAAATGGCTTGCAGGAAAGAGATTTGGGTCAAATGCTGAGGCCATCGACGAAACAAATGGCTATTTTGAAGGGTTGGAGAAATCATATTTTTTGGAAGGCATCAAAAAACTGGAACATCGTCTAACTAAGTGTATCGTCCTAAAAGGTGACTAAGTTGAAAAATAAAAAAAAAAAACTGAAAAAAACTGTGTCTTCTGTGTCAGTCCACGTAATTATCAATCAGCCCTCGTACGTATTTTTATCATTATATAAAAATAACAATAATAATTTTTTTCTCTTATACATTAATTTATCTTTATATAATTCAAGCATAAATTTTATGTAATATCAGGTAAAATACATAAAAATATGTTATATAGTATAATTCGGAAAAAAACTTTTTTAGAAAACGGAATTTCATATTTAAATTGAAATCATCTTCTATTATTTTAAAAACAATTTATTGAACAATTTAAAAAAAATATATTTTAAATTTAAATATTTTCTTTTTAAATAAAATTATTTCAACATATAGAAAATTTATTAAGATAATGACATACGTTGTTTGTAAGTTGGTTAGACGATATTTATATAAAATATATTTTTTATATTTTATCACATTAATTTCATTAATTTTTTATAATATGTATATTATTTAATTTATTTTGTTTGTAAATGATTCATTATAAATTTATTTTCGATTGTATTAATTAAATTCAATTTATTTATGAAATGTGCTATAATTTTGTCTTATACCAATGGTAATTAAGCCTTTAGTTCTTAAGTTATATATATTTTCGTAATATTTGTTGAAACAAATTGCATATACTTTATAAGATCACATAAATTCAAATTAAATAAATAAATAAAAAAAAATATAATATAAATATATTAATAAACCTTCTATTTATAAACATTTACTTAATTTGAAGTTATACAATCAATTATATTTTCCATTTTCAATTTCCTATTTCAAATACCAAACACCGGGAATGAAATTTCAAACGATAATAATAAAAACATTATTCTATTCTTGTATATAACAATAAAACGGAAAAAAGAAAACTCAAAACAATATGAATATCTCTGAAATGAAAATTTTGTTTCATGGTTCAACACATTTTATATTCAAAGGAAAATCAAAATTTAATTCAAAAGGTGAAGACAGTTTTTTAGATGGAATTTAGAATAATTAAGTAATTTTTAGAATGGATATTTTTTGTTTGTCAAGAAAATTTTCTGATATTTATATTTAGTTTAATTTGTTCTATATACAATTCAATATTAAGATCTTGCTAGAATATAAAAATTTAGACATCTCGACTTATATAATATTCCTAACTGCATTATGTTTATCGATTAATCTAAAAATATAGTTTTTATTGAACTTTTATTTATCCTTATGCCCGAAAATATTTTGTTTAATAATATATGAATCAATATACGTACAGAGAGTACAAATGTTACCAAATAGAACAACATTTTTCAGAAAAGGATATTAACAAAACTTGATGGTATAGACATGATAAGTCAATTAGAAAATATACATATAAGGAATATATTGTTGAAAATTTTATTTAATAAATTTACTATTTTAATTACTTCATTATATTTTATAAGAAATTTTAAATTTCCAATTTGATTATACATATATATATAGTATAATTTGTTTGAACCTCTTTTTGAATTCGGAATTACATTATTTCTGTTCATTCGAATAGGAATTTGTCTGTATTGGACTCAGCGGTGGTTCAACAGCTTATTATTTAAACAATTCTTATTTTAATCATAATCTTATTAATAACGAGATTTCAACAAATATAAGTTATTCTTATTACTTTAAATATTTTTTTATGCATATTAAAAATAGCTTTCATCAATCGCTGTCTGAGCAAAATTCTGCGAATCTTCGGACCAAATTATATATCAAATTATGAATTGTTCAGCAGAACAGTTATGAGTAAATAGATAGCTTAATCACGTGACGTGATAGTGGAATCTACTTATGATTTATAGTCAAACTTGGTACAATTTTGTTAAAAATATTAAGTATATTAATAAACCAGTTTATTATTTTCGTAACCACACATGGCTTCAATTTTGTAAACAGTTGAATTACATTCTTCATTGCACAATTTCTTTATAAAATGGTTAATTATATCCAAAAGAAAATGCGATATAAATTTTGAAATATAGATGAAATTTGAAATGTTAGCTATATTTAAATTCATTTTTACGTGCTATTTAAACAAAATTTTGAAAATTTATTAAATAATTCAGAAAGTGACTATAAAAATTAAAGCATTAAATTTAAATTTATGTATATATAATTTGAATGCCACCAGTTAGAAAAACTTTGCTATTGAAAAAAAACTTTTACTAGGCAATTACTTCTTATGTAATAAATTTACACAATTTTTCAAAATAATATCCATCACTCAACAATGATGATATAAACTTAAACAATTTTAGATAAAAAAAAATTTAAGAAATATAAATTATTTCCTAAATCTTTGACAAATTATTCCATGAATCAAAATGGAATTATGTTTTTTTTTTTAAAAAAAAAAGATATGAATTGTATTTAGTATATAGATTGATATTTTAAGACATTAAAGATATAGACAGTTGATGCAAAACAAATAAATAACTGCCTGTTATATATATCTTAAATTTAAAAACTAAACTATTTAGTATAGTTTAATTTAATTAGATGCAAAAACCTATAGCAAATTCTTATTGACTGACACTGACATATTTATAATACTATGGTAATAAAATGTTTGGAATAATTCGAGCTATTTTGATATTATATAAAGAGGATAATAATATTTCCTTCTACTTTACTCTGATTTCTCGTAAGTGGCAACATTCTTAATAAAATTTTTGTCGTTTTCCATTTAGCGGAACAGAAATTTTAACAATCCGTTCAATTAAAATATTCGGCAGTTAAAAATGTGTTCTTTTTGATTTAAGTGTCTGTTTAATCTGCTATAGACTTTTAGTTTATTACAAATTGACAATATTATTAAACATTACTAATTCACAATCGTGTCATACTAAATAAACATGATATACTGTCAGAGGAATGCAGGTTTCTAATATAAATTAAAATTCATTAGATTAAAAATTAATTACACTTTCGATTAATTAACGATAATTAATTAACAATAAATAATGTTAATTAATTAACAATAAATAATTATATAAATTTATTTTATTATATACATATTTAATTTTAATTCTATAAAAATATTTTTTAAAAATATATATAAATTTTATTAATATTAAATTAAAAGATGAGCTACTATAGATTTTAGGAAACTTATGCAGGAGATATTTTCGCCGCGCAGTTGTGCAGCCATGTTGAAACCGAACGAAGTTTTCCTCAGAAAAAAGCATCACCGCTTCAACTTCTTTCATGTATTTAAATATATATCAACTATTTTTTTTTAATTTCGAAGCAGTTCCGTGCTCAGCGGCGCGGCATTTATATTTCCAACTCCAGGGCTAAATATTAAAGTCTTTTGAAAATTTTATCGAAATTGCCCAAAAATCTTCGTTAAATTAATAAAACTTAAATATAGTCTTTTATGAAAATAAAACAATTGGCAAAACTAAAGCTTGTATTGCGATTGGGTGGATAGTTTGCAAACATCCGGCGGATAATTTGACACTAATTTGGCATATTTTTGCCATAAATATTTTGGAAACTGACATTTTTATTAATAATTTATAGTAATTGTAAGTTTAAATGTTAAATGATCTAATTAAAATGTGACTGAAATTGAATAAGTGAAATGTTTTTTCATATAACTTTAAATTTTGTATTTTAGTATTATAAACATCGAATATAAAGAGGCTATGCGTGTATCCCCTTTATATGGAAGTACTTTCTGTTGAATATTAGTCCGCTTTCTGTCCGATATCTGATTTTTAACTCCGTCATTAATACATACGAAATCCTATAACCTATACTATCCTATATGATCCTATATTAAAATTACGTGGAATCCCGAACTCCTGGAGACCACTTTTCCAACTGATTAAAACGGAAAAGTACACTGTTTCCGCTGGAAGTCCACTGGACTTGTTTATTAAGTATGCGGGTATAATTATAAAAATATATCATTGATATGACAATAATTTCAAATTTCAATAACTCCACGATAAGTTTCAATAATTTATGTCATATTTATATCACCTTTACAAAAATCAACGAAAAGTTTATTATTTTGATTTTTTTAATTTATGGATATATTAAGTACTCGGTTGAATGGACACAGTAGTACCAATTGTATATTTCTCAAAGTCTTGTAAAATTTCCTGAATTATAATAGTCACTTAGTTACTCAGTATATAAAATGTATATTTAAATTAAAAAGTTTTTAATACCAAAATTGAATTTATTAGCTTTGATCGAGATCGACTAAAATTTAGTACATATTCTTAAATTTGAATATAGCAAAATTGTCGAAGTTTGTTTTGTTTGGGTTTATTAAATAGGTAATTTATGTATATCACAAACTCCTGTAATTTTATGGTATCAGTATAAAATAAAAATTTGAATAAAAGTAATAAAAAAGTTTTGTAACTAGTATGATGTAATAAATATAATTTGATATTATTATGCTAATAAATATTATTAATGTTATAATATAATATCTTCAGTTGTTTTTATTTTTATTAGGTTAAATTTTATTATTTTTACACAAAAGAAACTAAACTGCAACCTTAAAAGTTTAAAATGGTTTCAAGGATTTTAATTAGTTTACTATTATTGTGATTTAAAATTTGCCTTCAGTATTTTTTTAAGTTAATTATTTATTATGATTTTTAATAATTTTAATAACTTTCAATTAAAATTACATCCTTATTGTAGGTGTAGCACAAACTTTCTGTTGGTCTTCTAACCATTTACGAGTATTTGTAAATCTTCGTCTTGTTCCATAAAATAAATAAATTTATTGTTTTTATTCGGAATCTGTTTTCAATTTTAATATTATTTCGAGATTATTGAATGCTATTACAAATTAATTTCTTTATGGTATTGTTTGAAAAAACTTTTCTATCCTTTCGAATAGGATTTGTGGGAATTATTAATTCAGTCTTATATATATTATTGTTTTTATATGATACTCTATGACTTATTAAGTAGTAAGTTTTTGTATACAATACGTATAGTTCCGAAACAAACCTTAAGTGGAATTATCAGTTTTTATATACGTTTACATACATTATGATAAAAGATATAAATTTATATGGTTATATAAGATGAAGATGTCCTTAACAAAAGAACACTCAACGGAAATTATTGGTATAATCAATATTAGATTCTATTTAATTATTTAAGGGAATTTCTCGAAGGCACATTTCCATCAACTAAATTAACTATTTCTTTGTAGCCAAAAAGCTTTCTTCAATTTTGCCTTGATACATATAGTTATAGTATATATGAGGGCCTCAGAACCATAGTGGACCAACCCACATCAACAACTTTTCGAAATAAATGCAAATTAAAAAATAAGAATTTTGTAAATGGTTGTAAGATTTATATTATAAAGCTTTGGATTTCGAACAAAATCTTATTATACTAACTTTTTCTAGTACTTTAATG
The DNA here is from genome assembly GCA_963920725.1 of Rhamphomyia laevipes. Taxonomy (NCBI): domain Eukaryota; kingdom Metazoa; phylum Arthropoda; class Insecta; order Diptera; family Empididae; genus Rhamphomyia; species Rhamphomyia laevipes. The sequence goes on from OY987257.1 coordinate 21,237,247, forward strand.
AGCTGCATATTATTTGGCCCCAGCTTCTATTAAAGAGACTTTTTTTATGGGTTGGTCCACAATGGCTTTTACATACGAATATTCTTTTCCGAGCTAAAACAATTTTATATTAAATAAGTTTTCTGGGACTGGAAACTATTTTTATTAAATTCAAGCAATTATTTATAACAGATTTAACGAAAAACACAAAAAAAAATTGTGGGTTGGTCCACTATGGTTCTGAAGCCCTCATATACAACTAGTCAATTATAACACATAGACTTCTGTCAGAGATGGACAAATCATATATAAAGAGCAAATGGCTATGACCAGCGCGGAAAATTTAATGAATAAAAATAAAATTAAGATATTTAAGTATAGGGTTCCGGGTGTTATACAAAACAGCAATTATTATTTTAATTGTGTTGTTTTATTTAGGATTCCATTGTTTCCCATAATGCATTTCATAAAGTGTAACAAACAGAGTAAGTGTACCTAAGTCTTTTAAGGGTACAATATGCAATTGATCGGTTCTAAATTTTTATCACTTTCTAGATTACAAAATCAACCTAATGTAAAATATCATTAAAATCGGATAACAATTAATGTGTGATGTAGTATAGAGCATTGAACTTATGAAATATAATTGGGAATTTTAAGTTGGACCCACTGAAGCTAGTGACCACTATCTGGGTAGTTCCAACCTGTGTTCATCCAAATCTGAACTATAATTTTATTTGAAAAGTAAAAATCCGCGATTCTCCACATAAACTGGTAATTCTAGTATATGGACCTACTGAAAATACCGATCCCATCTTGTACGGCCAGTAGGATGAACTTTTTTAAAATCTGCCGTTTTATTGGATTTTCAGACTCGGCGGGCTCAAAAACACCAAAAAAAATCCATTTTTGTTTAATATTAAGTTCAATGCACACCCTAAAAGTTATTCTAAGATTATAAGTATTCGTAATATAGTATAGCTTTTAAAAATATTTATGTTTTTGATATGTGATTAAAAATAATGGGAATTTAAATCATAATTTAAGTTTTACTGTTGATTCAGCATCACGAATAATAGATATATTACAATTTCTATTATCGTTAATGCTGAAACACCTGCAAAATAAAGTAAAGAGTAAACCTATTTTAACTACTCTTTTTTGATATTATAAAGATGTATAAATTAACAAGATATGTTAGTTGAAGAGTGGTGAACTTCTTATTAATCAACTTTTTGATGTTGAAATCACAGATGAGAACGTAAGAACGATATCAGTAAATTTTATATGCTACTTTTATAGTTATTAATAATTCATCTACATCTGTTTTAGACTTTTATATTGCTAAAATTTTTAAATATCATTTAAAAGTATCTTACATGATAAAACATCACCAATTAAAGAGATAAAAGTCTGAAATCTGAAATCGGACAGAATATTTTAGTCTCACTTCTGATAAATAATTACTTAAAACATTTATAAAATTTAATAAAATATTTCGATATCATGGGTTCAAACTATGCCAAGTTAGTGGTGCGTTAGCAGCCTCCATACTAAAACGCGCTTTCGATAAAGTTTTGAAGCTCTCAGGCTTATAGAAGAAATTATATAGCTCTTTGATTTCAATTCTAACTCACGACTGAAAAAGCGCCAAATATTCTAAATTTACTAAACTTTATCATTCTTTTACAAGTCAAGTTACAACATAATATAGGCATTTTTTGATTTAATGTTTAAGTATTCTAATTCGCAAATATATCATATTCTATAATATTTGCAAAATAATATGACATTATTATTGTATGTTGAGTTGCAATAGACCAATCTTTCTAAAAATTTAAGTGAAAAGTATTCTATATTGAGTTGGAAAGTATGTACGACAATAAATAATCTGATGAAAATTACCAAGTATTCTAAAAGACAAGTTAGAACACAATGATTTTAATTTGATATATGTTAGGTTGAGTTACATTACTAATGTAACTAAATCTATTAATTCTAACTCAGTTTTTCAATTATAATTAATTAATATGTAATATTTTCATTTGAAATGATGCAGAAATAACTTATTTTTCTAATTAATACAATTTTTTTTATGAACTTTCAACTATAGGACTGAAATAAATGCTCTCCTGAAAAGTGATCATTTTGAGTTAGAATAGTATGGACCTCGATTTGTTATAAATTAATTAAAATTTATATTTTTTTTATTTCAATATTGAAATAAACAAATTAAATAAAATTTTATATTAACGAAATATTTTTGAATCACCAAGTTTTTTTTTTTTTTTTTTAAATTCAATTTTATTCACCTTAGGTGGGTAACCTATATAATATTTGGCATAGAGGTACCATTACCATTATCATAAAATAAAATATAATTATTTCTAAATGTTTCAATAAATCCACAATATTTCCGGTTTTTATAACCAAGTTTTAAGTTTACTTTACTATGCTGTTTAATATTATTAATAATTAATATTAATTAATTCATAATATAAATTATAAACTGATTTTTAAGAAAAATAAAAAAAAATACCATTTTTTGTTACAAATAAAAGTTATAATCTGTATATTTTAGAACGTACTTTTATCCTGATATCGTCAAAAAGTCTTGTTTTTGTTAAAGCCTTAATATATTTCGTAAATGTAAAATTTCTTCAAGTTTCAAAGTTATGTTTACATACTTGAACAATATTTCTCAATTAAAATATTTTATCATAACGTTATCAAACATTTTTTATGAACCATAAAATAATTTAGAATTAAAAATGTTAATTGAATTTTACATAATATTTTTTTTATGATAAATTTACAACAATGAAAACTTTACCCATACAATTTTGCATATACATAATATTTAATAATCAAGATTTTGAAAATTATACTAAAACAAATTTTACGCAATAAGTTTTTATAATGAATAACATATAAAGATATAATAGAAGTATGTAGTTAAAATGAATATAACTGAAAGTTACTGATCTGTAAATATTCTGCATTTATTTGTAATTACATATATACAGTGCAGTAACTCAACTTAACAGCTTAAAAATACAGTTTAATTGTATATGTATATAGTATGTAAATAAGTTTCATAAATTGACAATTTTGAAGCCTAAAATTTATATTTGCTATTAGTTTATTATTATTATAGACCTTTATACTTTGAAATTTTCGACAGTTAAACACTTGCCATGCAAACTCGTTTTGTATGAAATTCATACGTTTCGAAACGCTTCAAATATTTAAAATAGCGACTACAACTATAAAAATTTGTAAATGAAAAGTTTGTATCGCACCGGCTCCGTCAATTTTTATGGAAATGTTAAAAGGTCTATTAAGGAATTTTCATTTTACTCCTATCTAGTGATATTAAAATGTTATTTAATTTATATGTATAAGGATACTATATTTTACATGTTCTAAATTGTATACAACAAACTAGTTATTACAGGAAATTAACAGTCCTGCAATTTATAGTGTTGGCAATTTCATGGTTATTAAAAGTTTACACGAGATTTTTATAACTAATTATATGGAATCGATCTGGGATAAGGAATATATATTGTTAACGAAGAATATCGAAAATGGAACATGTCTTTTTGTGGTATTGGGTATTCAATATTCAACCTTTCTAAATTAAACTATAGATACAAATATAAATTAAACAAATTCAAATATATTATGAAAATAAATTTAAATTTACCATTGAAGATGCTTAAAAGGAATTAGAACCGCCATAGGGTATACATATAATATGAATAGGCAAGCTGTACTTCAATTCTTTGGTCATGAAGTATACTAGGTCGAACCTTTAAGCACTACCTTTGTAGAAAATTGTTCTCTTCAAAGGGTAAAACGAATTGTTGATTGGATTAATTCTTAGTTTTTCAACCTCACATAAGCATTACAATGAATCCATCAAGATGTTTCGTGATGCGTGTTAACCACGGATTTTCACATACCTTTCTTAACCTCACCTAATATATCATTGATCTAAAAAATTGATATTAAAAGTTATCATATAATAAAATTTTCCATATAAATTTCAATAAATATAATGTTTAAATATAAAAAAAATACATATATTTTACGTTGAAGATTGTAGTAGATTCAATCTAAAAACACAAATTAATGTTCAACCCAGCCTGCAACATTTTTGTTTTTACTATATAAAAAAAAAACTAGTACTGTTTTATTGCTTTTTTATGATCACAACATACAAACTCATCAAAAAAAATTATATGGAGAAACACAAAAATGAATTCATGAGGTATAAATCTGATATTCGTATGTACAAGGACATTAATAAAAACATCACATAATCGTCTGTTTTAAATTGATATGGCGTTATATACCTTGTAAAAAAAAAATTAAACGATCCATTTAAGTACATATACACTTTGTATAAATATTTTATATTGCCCAACAGTTTCAAAATTGCGTTTGTTAGATTTAATACTTTGTTATATTGTTTGACTTTCAAGCGTAGATATTTATATTGAAATTGGTTAATAAATGTAAATTTTACAAAGCGTGTATATAACTATTAGATTTTCTAAACACTTAATTATAGTACAAATAGTTAATGAACAGCTACATATCGTTACCCAAGTTCTTAAGTGTTCAATGGACAATTTTTAGGCAAATTCAGTTATAATATATATATATAATGATTTTTATATATAATGATTTTTAACACAAAAGTATGATTTAGTCATTTAGTTGGTACTTCTGAAATTTTGTAGCCGGTAGGAACAATTTTAGTTTCCGAATTATATTTCATTATATGTTTTAGATTGTCGGATAACAGGTGGACTCAACGCTTAACTAGCTGGATTCCAAGAGAGAATAAAAGAAGCGCAGGTGGGCAGCTAAAAAGATGGAAAGACGAGCTATATTCTTTCGATAATGAATGGATGAGAACAGCTAAAAACAAAGATGAATGGAAATTAAAGGGGGAGGCTTTTACTAACTTACATTGATATATATTGGAACTATTGTACACAAATTTAACAAATTTATAATTAATTAATGAAATTTTATCGCAATTTAAATGAATTAAAATATGTAAATGTAATTAGTATGTATAGCTAGCTTTATAATAATAATAATAATATGTTTTATATCACGGAATAATTATGTGAATTCTGTGAGTCCCTATGAAAATTACGAATTCTATAAAATACATTATACAGGTGTATGTGTCTTAAATGATTTTTAACAAAGCACTGTTTATTACAAAGGTCCTGTTAATTAGAAAAACTGTTGATAAAAAATCACTATTGTACCTAACTACGGGTTCTTTACTTAACAGTTGCTTACATCCATCTAAATAAATTTAACGTCAAAGGTTATTAAATTTTTAAAATTAATATTAAATTATATAAATTTTTCGATTGGCTTTGAATGCAAATAATTATTATTACAAAAATAATTATTATTACAAAATTCAGCTATGTATCTTTTATGTATTTTATAAAATTTGTTTTGTAAAATTCTTCTCCTACTTTTATGGAAAGGTTATAAAAGTTATAAATTTTTGCTGTTAAATTTTAAATTACGAAAACCTATGGCTTTAAGAATAAAATTATTATCGCACCGAGATTGATTTATTACAACGTAAATGAGAAATACTATTAACATATGAGGATGAAAATTGTCAAACTGACAAATAGGATTATACTTTACACAACACTTTTGAAGTAATTCATTATAATATTACAGAAACATTTCTTACAGGTTTTTCTTATTAATAGTACGAGAGTGTTGAAATTATTTCATTATATTAAACCACAGGGAATATAAAACTTAAAATATTTAACTTTATATAAATTGTAATAAAAATTATTATAAATCATTTTTTTTTTCAATAATTCTATATGAAAAATGGAAATCATAAGAAAATATAATAAAAATGTAAAAAAATAAAACTGAGTTTCCATTAAAATACTAAATATAAACTTAATACTGATTCCATTATCAAATAAAACTTTCTAACAAAAAAAAAATTAAAACTCACAGGAACATTAACCGCATTATCCATTTTGCAGGCATTCATATGAAAAAATTTATGGACTAGAAAATAATTTAAATAAAAAAAAAACTCATTACAAATTTTTACACTAGGAAACTATCTAAAAATAAAATTACATATTATTAGTATATTATTCACGTCCGTATAACAAAATTACGTACACGGAAAGATAAATTTAATATTACAGTTTTAAATATTTTTTTCCTTTTTTATTCATTTCATTTTCTTCCTTGCAGTACAGGTGAACATAAATTTATCATAAGTTTATCAAGACTTTGACATATGATTCAAGTAAAAGTTGTGAAGGTTTTTTTTATTTATTTGCTGATGATAAAATAAAATTTTAATAATAATTTAATAATATTTGATCATGACACAACGTCCAAATTATTTTTTTTTATAATATATTTGATGTATTAGAATAAGTAGATTAAAATTTAATTTTATCAGTAAATGATGGATTACTGCACAGTTTTTTCAGATATATTACCTACCTGTTCAATGAGATTTCTTTTTTAAAATTATCTCTACTGATATATACTAGATGGATCTACCACACCAACCAACGAATAGCAACAAGTAAAGATATTTTAATTATTCATATTGTTTATGAAATTCTGAATACTGATGTGTACATAAAATAATATAGACAGAGGTTGCAATTTTATTAGATTCCATTATAATATTGTAGCAGTGAATTTTTAGGAATATAATCGAGGTTATGATAAGTTAAATTGAAAAGGGATTGAGCGGATTTTGTGGTATTTCGAGATGCAAATTATTCGTTCAATCTATGTACGAGAGTGTTGAAATCGTGAACGTTAATGAAGATTGGATTTGTAGAATACGCTATAATCTCGAGCTATGAACATGTACTGTATTAGCTGCATTAGAGTGCTGCTATTGACCTAGCCAAAAAAATCGGGCATCCAAAGACATCGCTAGTTCGGCTACATCATTAGGATTAAATATTCGGTTCCAGCCAAAACCAACTTTGACTCCAAAATTGAGGATATGTCTAATAGAGCAAAATCAAATTTCCGGTGAAAAAACGGCATTGATTCGGATGTAATGATGCTAAAAATCATTTAATATATCGAAATGTCCTTTGACCTTCATAAATTTAAAAGAATGTACATATTATTGGTCTAAATCTAAATATTGCAAAATACAATTGACAAGAAGTTCTCAAAATAATAAAACAATATTTCATTGTTTACATACATTATTTCAAGAGAACTGTCAGCAGTATAATTATTATAAAGCAAAATTGAACTGAAAAAGAATTGTGACAGCCAAATATTATAGCCGACATAAGTTATACTTTATCGGAAGTAAAACATGAATTTAATTTTTTATAAAATAAATATTAATTTAAAATCTTATCATTTTTATAGTCATTCTGTAAATAAAGAGGTAATGTATAAAATGTTTGTTTGCATTCAGAATTAAAGACTTATCAGATCTCTGAAAGTTTCTTTTAATACCATATTTTGTTTTTTATGTTATCAGAACGAATACGACTTTTAGAAAATATAAGGTCAGGATATCTGGTATTATATACTACAGTTTTAGTATAATGGAAACCATTCAAACAAAGTATTTACTTAACTAAAAATTGGTAAAAGCATTATGTCGAAAATGTATCATTATATTATAAAGCATTCAAGATTATAAAACTTTTCAGTTTCTCAAAAATAAATATTTCCTGACAATCGTTAAGTTTCTAAAATTTGTAAAACAACATACAAAATATATTTTTGGCTAAACAAATAATATCTTTATGTCGTCTTATCACATTATTTTTTCTAAATTTAATATATCCTAAAATTTTGGAAAATAATTTTCGTTTTTGAAAACTTATATTTTTCATTTTATATAAATTAATTCTTTTATTTATATGAGTATTTAGGTTATGTTACCAATAGAAATAATTTCAAGAAAAAATAATTTTATTAATGGTATTATTTTGTTTTACTTATAATGTATTAAAATTACGATAAAACAACATACTTTAAAGTCAACATATACAATTTTCGTAGATTGATATATTTTTAAAATATAAGTATTTTTTGTGCAAGAAGTTACAGTGAAATAAGATCTTAACATAAATTTATGTACTTTCTTTATAGGACAGATATGGTGAATAATTTATTTATTTTAAACAAAATCAAAAAATAAATTGTTATAATAATATTTATTTAATTTAATATATTACAATTCAGAAATACTTCAAAGTTATCCCAATACAATCAGCGCAATGTTGGCATACGTTAATATATTCATAATTATATTCATAAATCATTCATAAATCATCTTAATTTTCTTGAGAGCTCGTTCTTCTAATAACTAAGTCAATTTTTAAACAAATTTCGGGTTTTCCTTGAATTTCTTACCATTGATGAATTTGATTTCAAACAGTTTTCCGTAAACTTAAAACAAGTTATAGAATCGGATTAATTATCGGTATCGAATTAAGGCGGTAAACGTTTTTCTGTACCAATTGAAATATAAATAAGTGTATTAATTTCATGGCATTATTTCACCACATAAAGCTTCTTCGCGATTAGAATATATTGAATGTATGTATAACATTCATATTAAAAGTTAAATAATTCGTATTCTTAATAACGATACATCTCGATATAATACACCTTCGATTTATTTCGAAAATATGCTTTTTAATTAAGTATAAATGTAAAACCATTTTAGTTTAATTTTTATTTTAATTTAATTTAATCACTTTGGCGAGTGCGTCTAAATATTGACGTAAGGGACGAATTGGAGCCGAACTTATCGAGTCTGTTGACAAATCGTGTATTTGTTGTAGAGTCTATTGTTGTAGTGTTGTTTAAAGTATATTAAGTTAAAGTATTTAAAGAAAAGTAATTTTAGAATATCCGCATCAGGATCCCACTATATTATACTATTATATTATAGTATCCCTATCATACTGAATAATTTAAAAGACTCGTGTGAATATTATATTTATATGAGACTATTGTTGTATATTTTATAAATTTTATTATTACTTGATCTAAAATTTGATTTATTTTTTTGAATAGTAATACTAGTTAACTTTCAGAAATATAATTACATTTCACCTTAGAAATTTTAAACAAACATCTACAATTTAAACTGAAAGTATTTTAAATTTTATGTAGAAAATATTGCTTTGCTGAATTTAAATGTGCTCGTACAGACACAAACTATGACTATGATTTTGGTGGACCAAACACAGAAGCAACTATAGACATCATAAAAAATATCAATAAAATCGTCATGACTGTTAGTCGTTTGAATTTGCTGACAATGTAAATATTTCTATTGGTTGCGTTCATTTGACTTTACATTAAATAAAATCAAAATAGACCAAAAACAAGTGAAAGAATGGATGTTTAAACATAATCAAACTTATTCTTAAGAGTTGTAATATGGTAGAAGTACAAACAAAAAGACAAAAACAGTTTAATCTGTCAGAAAAGTTATGATGGCTACACTTTTTTGGGATAGACGTAGTGGTATAATTGTTGATTGACAGAAAGGAAAACCGATTACAGGAACGTTAGTGCGAAAACTATATAATGCAATAAAAAAACGACACCACGACAATAGCCTAGTTCACTAATCTCTTATTGCACAAGCAAAATTTAATGAATTGCATTTCGAATTGCTTCCACATAGTCCGAATTAGCCAAATTTAGCACCGAGCAAGTATTTTATATTTACAAACATGAAAAAATTGATGTGGAAGCTAATCTTTTTCAGAATTATGAGGTTTAAATTAAAAATAATGCATATTTTGCAAGCCTTGAATAATCGTATTATTTAGATGGCAAAAAAGTATTAGAAAAACATTGTAAGCGTATAAAGCTGGAATATAAAATTAAATTAAATTTGTTACTAATTATTAAGGTTGATAACATCCCGAACAATTCGTACTTTCGTATCTTTCAAAAATTTTAGGTTGTTGACCCATCTCTCAAATTCTAATTTATAACTTACAATCAGTTCTATACTTTCATTATGAAAATATATTTAATAATAATAGTAATACTTTGGAATAGTTTTTTCACACACTAAAGTTCATTTTAATAAAATTATAACTATATGTATAAGTATAACGTACTATTGGCCCCAATTTCTTATTAACCAGGATGACCATATGTTTTTGAACCATCTTTCCGTTCTTTTGAAATATACCATGTAGAAATAATTCGATTTCTTAAAATTATGTTAGAAACATAACAGGAGCAAATATTTCTGAATTTTTGTTATCCTTTTCCTGATGTCCCAGTTTATAAAAATTAAATTTTAAATAACATTTTGTTTCTTTGAATTTCCACTTTAAACAAAAATAATTAAATGTAAATGACTTAAATGTAGATTTTTTTTATAAACTTTAAATTAAGATAATTAATTATTAACATAATGACAGTTCTAGTTCTACAGCACTACACCGATGAGTTGAAGCAATTATATTCTAGTGTTCTACATCTGCACAATTGATTTAATTCCCTTTTAGTTAATACTATTTTACATGAAAACAACATGAAATTTTAGGTGAGTAAAAGAATAAATGAGCAAAAATTATCCTGACAACTATAGGGAAAAATGGAAAATAAATATAAAAAAAATAGGAAAATATGTTAAAAATGTAGTCCAGAATCTTTGTCCATTAAATATGTATAAATTGTTACAGAACATTAATTAATCTTTTGGTATGTGATTTTGGGCGTATAAAGAGGACATAATAAAATATATTTAACAATTAATTAAAATTAACTTTAATTAAAAAATACCGAATATAATTTTTTTTAGCTGTTGGCATTTTACTTGTTAATTTGTTGTAAATTTTTATTCTATAATTATATTTAATTATTTACACAAGTTAAAATTTATAATTATTCTTTACTGAATTTTGAAAGAAATTTAGGGCAAAAGGTAAACTTGAATAAATAATATTATAAAATATATCAATGCAGAGAAATATTCTTTTTGTTAAACCAATAAATATTTTCGACACCAATTAATATTTAAAGCACCAATAAGCACATTTGGTCAAAGTTTCAAGAATATGGCAATTTATTCTTTTTCCATTAATTTTTCGAGATATTTTTACTGTACTATAGTAGTCATACAAATCTGCTACTACTAGAAAACGCTGAGTTATTTGGATAATTGATTTGAAAACTCTAGTCAAGGAAGATAAAATATTAACAACTTTATTCTATGATTTTTGATGGCTTATTCTATGAAAATTATCTAAATTTTTACTAAAATTCAGTAGTAAATATTTTGCATAGTTCTAAAAGTAAAGTATCAAATTAGAAAGTCGTTTTTTTGACATTTTTAAAAAAACGAAGTAGCGAATTTAGTACATTTAGTATAATCACTCTAATCTATCTATTCTCTCTGGCTTATAAGCACTTTTATTATAATATTATTTTGAAGTAGTTAGCTATATACAAAATGTGCGGTTGTAATAAATTTAAATTTGATAATATTGCGATTTTAAATATTCCAGTTTCCGTTTCAGTTATTTGATTTGCATTAAGTTAGAGTTAACATTTTTGTTAATGTAATATTAAATGTAGATAGATTGTTTAGTTGTATCATCCAGTAGAACGCTGCATCATTGTTAAAGCATTTCGTCGACCCATTCCACTTGATTAATAAATGATATCATCTTAGCCAGCTTCATTTTACCCGTGACTTCAAGGTTTTTTAGAAAGAAACTGCCAAAATTCCTAAATCATCTATGAATAATATTACAACAAAATATCGATTAAAACTCATAGATTTTATTGCATGAATGTAAATTAACTTGTTTTAGTACCACTTTGTAAATATAATATTAATCACAATATTTCAAATATAGTGTATAAAATACCATTAGTTAAATATCATTCATAAGTAATCATTAATCAATCGTATTAAAGTAAGTCTAATCTATTTCTATACCATACTATTACTATATGATAATAAAAATTTTAAATTTCTGTAGCATTTGTGAAAATATCGACGTAGTGAAATCATAATATAATAAGTTGTCCTCTATCAACATGACGTAATGTTTCGTTTATTCCAATCGCTCCCTTGCTAATCAAGTGTAAAAATATTTAATTAAAAAACTTTATTACAATATTACAAATCAAAACTTTGGTCGGCTTTAATTTGTAACAAAAAAAAAAGAGTTTTTGTTCCAGTTTTTTCACTCAAATTTTTATATAAAAATTTATAGATTTATTTTTTTATTTACTTAAATATTTATTATTCTATTTTTATGTTTTCATTTTTATTATATAAATAAAAGGTTCATGGAATTGTATATATATTTATATAAGTTTTATAAATGTTTTCAAATAACAAATCAATAAAATTTAATACCATAAAAGCTCCTAGAAAAAAAACATTTCTCTGACATGGAAAAAACTTTCCGAAAAAAGGATCTCGTTAGTTCTTTCAAAACAAGAAAAAAAGGATTGTTGAAAGCAACCAAAATTTTATTTTATAAGAAGAATTAATAAATATTTTGAAGAGGAACTTGTATAAAGAAGGTGAACAAGAAAAAAAAATTGTAAAAGATGGTTTTAAAAGAAATGTATTAGTAAAAGAGTTTTGACACTCTCCGAAATAACATAAAATTTATAAACATATAATTTTTTTAATATAAGAAATGTACCTTTTTAAAGATATTTTTATGAGAAATAGTTAAGGAAATATTTACACCGATATATGTATGTACAAATAGCAAAGTTAATATGAAAATGATAATTTATTTGGTAATGTCAAACTGTGATAAATTGTAAGCAAAAGGATTTTCGTATAGATTAAAAATCCATTAAGGTAATTAAAATATGTAGTGTCCTGTATGATGAATAAGTTATTGTCAAGTAAAATTTGATCATACAATATTTCATAATGATTAAGCAAAAAATTAATTCATATTTCTTCATAATGCCCCAATTATTCTCAGCATTCACAACGGCAATGTCTTGTCAAAAAATTGTTTAAGCAATGTATGCATATAATGATAAACTCAATGCACACATTCAAAATCCGATTAAAATCACCTGTTTCATGTCATTAACGCAAGAACACAACTTTGAGAGTTCCTATAAAGCCTTTGTAAAAGTTGCGTAGCGCTTTGCCGTTGTGAATGTTGAGATTAACTGCGGTGTAATTGAATATAAAATTGAATGAGGCAAATAAATCCAATCACATAAATTTTACAAATAGTAATTATTATAAATCAAATATCAGTTCATTTAAATGGTGTGGTAATCTAATACGAAAATTCAACAGAATATCTATGTCTATGAATAACATTGGATACAAAACTAAGATGGATAGAATATGTGAATAAAGAGCGAATTAGATTTTAAATACTACTGGATATAATAGGTCGTAACTCTAAATTTCAAATATATTAGTTTTTAGGCTATTTTTAATGTTTACAAAATTGTAGGTTTTTTTAGCGAGTAGAATTCTCACACTTCGAGTATGTTTTGTCTTTCGTTATAAGGTACAATAGACCTTTCCAATTATCAGTTAAAGTCAAACGAAGCCACAGTCTAAACAATCTTAAGCTTAATATCAAGCTCGATTTGAAGTGATATTTTCACACAAAGTTACGATTATGACAATAGAAGTAAACCGATTTTATTTGTTAAAAAAAACTGTTTTTATATATCAAAATTTTTTTGGTGAAAAGATCTATTCAATCAAGAATTACTAATTCATACATACATTTCAAAAAATTGCTTATAATTATTAATAAATTTAATAATCTTATAAATAATATAATTCATAATTCATTCATAATAGTCGCCATTTTAATTCTTTATTTACAAAAAATATAAATTTGAATTGCACAGTATTTAAATGTATTAAACGATAATATTCTTCTCGATGAAGTAACATTTATTGAATTACAATAAAATTCCATTGGGAAACAGAATAGAATATTCAATGAATCCAATAACTATATTTAAACTGGCCATCATTTTCTCGGAAATTTACACTCAGTCCATTCAAAACATTAATGGTAAATGATCACATGTTTCCGATACAATATTTACGAAGAAATATCCATTTACGGAAAAGGAGAGATTTTATTTTTTAAAAAAAACGAAAATCCTTAAACAATTTTTCTGTTAATATTGTGAGCATCACGTTTACCAAGCTCCTTAAAATATTTTTTATTATATTTTTCTCAATTAAATTAGCTCAAAATATATATTCCAAAGGAGGCCAAATAGATTATTTTGTATAAATTATTGTGTATTTTTTTCTGAAAGGATAAAATAAAAAACCAAATTAATGTAGATTTCTAAAACCAATATTAGTTGAATAATGGAATTTATAATAAAAATCTATAAAGATATTTTAATTTTATATATTTATTTCATATATTTTTAATTTATAACTAAATATTATTTATAAATTATAAACATATAAAAGATTTAAAGCTCTTCCTATCGAATAATATCGAAAAGGAACCGCAGGCCACAGCATAATTTATAAGGAAGATATTATTTAGAAATTGTTGGTTTTTTTTTCGAATGATGGATTTTTTTGTCATTCTGATGCAGTAATATTATAGATTTTGTTCAATAAATTAGTTTTTAATAGAATTGAATTTTATATTGGTTTCTTTTTTATTCTTATTAGTTGCTTAGTAATATTTTAATGAAATATGTACAGATTCAAAGGGGAAACAATTATCCTTTCTAAGTACATATATACGATTCAGAAACTCATTTGCTATGAATTTTGTCGTCTATGGAAAACATATAAATTTTATTATTTATATTGCAATTTTTGTTTGAACATGATATTTTATTTATAAAAATAATTGAAAATAAAATAATCGTATTATATTTATATTTTATGTTTTACGTTTTCATTTGATTCTGTATTTAATGTTGATCACAAGCAAAAATATGTACAGATAAATATTCCCATTAGAATACCCTCCAGATTAATTACCTACGGTATACTTACTAATTGAAAGCTTATTCCACTTTGCATATTGTATACCAGATTATTTAAACTGTAATGCCTTTTTAATACAACAAACTTTAAATAATTTTGTTACCAACAATTTGTTTTCTTTGGAAATATAAATTAAAATAGTATACATTGACAATTAATTTTCGTGATTCTAGAGTTTATAGTTGCAAAAGAATTAACCTAAAATTACTGGGTTAAATCAATTTAAATTTCGTATATTTATTCGAATTTATTTATATGATCGTGATAGTGTGTATACCAAAGTTGACTTACATTTTAAACATAAGGCATACAAGTGAAGTGAATAAGGATTTAAGGATATTTAGATCATTAATTTTCTAACACTATCTCTGTATGAAACTAAACATTGAATTTGCTCTACCTAAGTGCTGTTTAAAAATCATATTGTTATCAAACTGCTAATTAGTATTAATGTAATCAATTCAACAATTTTCGAAAATGTGACCCGAATATAAATTTGTATACATATTTAATTGTGCAAATATTTATTAAGACATTTTCTAATTAAATTAAATAATAATTTTGTTCAAATATGACTAATCTAATAATACAAATGGCGATCTAATAATACAAATATTCATTATTATTAATAACATTTTAAGTTATGATGGTTCTTTGAAGTATGAAATACTTTTTGCCTTTTTCATAAGTAAATCATACGTTTTAAATTTCCATAATATAATTTTTTTTTATTAATTAATTTATGTAATCATTTAATACTTTTATGAATTGTACCATTTTCGGTTCAAGTAAAAACTCCTTTATTACTGCAGGCAAATCCATTTATTTCGACTGGTTAAACAAATATATAAATTATTAAAAAAAATGTTTGATCTATTTTTTAGATCTTACTTTATCCATATAAGTAATATACATGTAGATATCCTCCCAAAAATAGTCGAAATAGCTTCAAGATACAAAATGTCACCATATGAAAATTTGTTAAAAAAAAGGGAAATAAAATTTTGCTTATGATGACAATATTTTCCTGTGGAATTTAGAAAGTAAAAAGTGTCTAATATAATTATGATATACATGTTAATAAAATTATATTAAATATTAATTGTTCTTATAATAACTAAAAATTATTCTTTTAGTGCATTATAATATATTGTTGTGAATAAAATAAATTTTAAAAAGAAAAATCTAATTATTTACGTGATTGTTATGTTAAATTGCCAATTTTACATAAAATTCTTTTTATCCAAAAACATAAAAGGAACTTTGTAAATAAATAATAATATTGTATTGAAAAGAACATATTCTTAAGTACTACTTAGTACATACTTCTTTAACTTTTATTTAACAAAGACAAATAACATTTTTTTTGTACATTTTGGGGCACATTTAAATAATACTTAAGTAAAATATGTAGTAATTATATAGAAAATACAGATTGTATTTAAAATTAATAATTCAAATTAAATTCTATAGTTATTTTTTGTGACTTCAATTCAGTTTTATCTTTGCTACGGATTTGTATCTATAAAAAAAAAAATCAAGTTTACTGTTGATTTTTTTTTTTTTTTGACATTGTAAATTTACTAAAAGGTTGTTTTCTAACAAAGCAGTTCACATTTTACTCAATGCAGTTTTTTTCACTTTTAAATTCATTGCAACAAATGATAAAAATTTGAATTTATTATGTACATATTACAATTTTAATGTTCAAAATATACTTTCAATTCGCATTAAATCATAATCTGAAAATTTGAATATATAATCCAAAATTCATTAATATTAATAGAAATTTTATGAAATATAATTACATATTTATCGTTGCCATTTGTAATTAGGCTTCCAAAAATTCAGATTTTATCTAAATAGTATATGTACTCATAATTTGCAAAAAAGATTATCATTTTGTCACTGGTGTATTTAATTAATAAATTGGTTTTTAGGCCTTTTCCCATTAAAAGTATAATTATGAACCTGATGGAAATAAACAAGAACGTACGAGAATATTATTATTTTTCAAAATGTCAATCAAAATAATAAATTAGAAAATTTTAAATTTAGAGATTCTCTTGGGAATTATAAAATTTATCTTGAAAATTATATATTTTATAGAATTTCACTTTTTAGCTATAGACATTAGGAAGCTAATTTGAATTTTTGCTAATAGGGTTGCATATGGTCTACATACGTTAGGTAGAACACATTAGATAATATCCTTTAGATTGGAAAATACGAGATTATGGGTTTAATGATTTCAAAAATTCAACTGTGATTCGGTAACTAACAAATACTATTTTGAATTGAGATGATCTGGTAGAACAGTCAGGGAATTTACTATATATGATATATATGGTGACTTAACATATGCAATTATACTCCTTTCAATATTCGTGGTTACTATAGTAAAATAATGAAACGTTAACAAAAAATTCCAATTTAAAATATTAAGTTATTAATTTAAGAGGCAAAGAATCGAAAATTTGATAAACATCTTTTATTATATATAAAATTTCTAAATAAAATATAATTTTTGATTATACAAACATATTAAAGATTAGATCAAAGTCAAAAATTCAACTTACCTAATTTGTCTCCGCAATTTGTTAAATGGTGCGTATAAAAAATCACCAACAAAAACATTAAATTTCTTCCAGAAGATTTCATTTCCATTTTTATTTATAATTATATATATGTATATATTTTTTTCTTTTTAAATAATATTCTTTAATTCTTGTGGTATTTCGGTTAATACTTAGTATAAAATTTCTTTTATTTATGTAAGTTTTTACAAAACCACCAAAAATAAAAACCAAACACAAATTTTTATTTTTCTGTAAGAAAATTTATTTTCATCCAAACTTTAAAAAAAAAATAAGCAATTGGCAGACATACACCATCATCATCAGACTGAAGAACTGTGATAAATCACCACAAGAAAAAAATTAATCATTTCTTTTCATTTCTGTAAGAATTTTCCTTTAGTATAAATTATTTTCACTTTAATTTATATTTTTCATAATAAATATTTTCTGGTGTATGATAAAAAATAAATAAATACAGAGATAAAATGCAGGATAAAAATAAAAAATTAAAACTCTTTTTTAAAAAAAAACCTGGCGCGATTAAATTTTCCCAAATTATTTATCTTTTATGTGTGGAATTTTCCATCATTTTAGTGTGTAAATACTGTACAACTGTGCACAATAGTGTTCTATTTTGACTCTGACAATTTTCCACTTGAAACTATAGGTAAACAAATGGAAAAACACTGTCTATTATGATTGAATTCAATTTAAATTGAATAACTCTTCAATTTTGGGTGTATATTTCACATTTTCTATAATTGGGTTATAAAAACGATCTAAAAAAAAATCACTTTACACTTAAAAACAAAAAAAAAATCACTCATTTATGTTTTAACAATTATTTTTTCAACATAATTTTATTTGGGCACTCAACCATTTGGAATTTTCGCTGGTAAGGACTTCGGTCTAATAGAATTTTTTCATTACAATTTTTTTTTTTTTTTGGTTATAAAAACAAACAACAAACTTTTTTTTTTTTAAAAAAATAAAATTTAAATTGGTTTTTTATGGTTTAGAACAAAAATAATAAACACAATTTCTAGTGTGGATCTTACACAAAATTGTTGAATTTATATTTATATTTATTTTTTTTAGACATAATTAATTAACCCAACATTTTTCATTTATAATTTTAATTTACCTTCTATAATTTTGATATATACCAAATTATTTTCTATTTTTTTATATATAATTATTTAAATTTTTCTAAAAGAATTTTTCAAATATATTTGTTCCCTGAACTGATGCTATTTATCCTTAAAATGGTATTTTGTTTTTGTAATTTGTTTTATTGGAAAACGTGTAATTACAATGAATTGCAAAAAAAAAAAAAATCGAAAAAAATTATTATATAAATTTTTTATCGAAGAAATATTTGCTAAATTTCAGAATTATTTTTTTGCTAACTGAACACTTTTGCGATCGTTAAATTTAATATATTTTTCTATTAAATCCCGGATGAAAATAAGCGTAGACATCATTTCATCACATTACTGTACGATATCCATTGCATACTAAAAATATTTGTATTCATATGGGAATTATTTTGAAAAATATTAATAATCAACTGAAAATATATAACTTTAAGTGAGAGGAAAAAAGTTTATTCTAAAAAAATCAGCTACAGAAAACAGAAATGAGTTCAATTCAAAATTTTGTGAGTGAATTCAATTTTTGTGAGTGAATATCATTAATCTAATAAAAGCTTAAGATAAGATGGAAAAAAGCTTTAACAATTTTCCAAAATGTATGCAATCAAAACTTTACTCTTGAGTCTAAATGGTATGAAACTGAGTCTGAGTTGTCTGTAAAGGATTACTATCAGCAGTTCAAATTTATTTTGATTTTCCAGTTTGTAGGTGACTAGGTCAATGTAGTATTACAAATAAAATGTTTTAACAATGAAAAATTTGAAAAGATTTCTTCAGGTTTTATATAGATACGAAATAAAATTGGTAAGAGGAGTAAATATTAGAAATGTATAGCTGAATAGTTTCTTTTTATATATGTACTTAATTATAACCAATTTTCTATATCTCTCATTTTATTTTTGATTACATTTTTCAAATATTTAAAAAAAAACTTTACATGTTTAATTTCTTTAATTTGCAATTATAAAATATCATAATTTCATTTCTATGTATATACTGGTGAAATTTGTTTTGTTATATACCTAAGAATTGAAACCACCACAAAAAATAGTCTAGCACGAGTCAAATATAAATATAATAATATAATATGAAATACGTGTCTGCTGCCGTACGTCTCGATACACCAATATAAAATTGATGGGTATAAAAGTCATTCGTCTCTAAAGCAATTTAGTTAGTTAACCTAAATAGACAAGTCGCGAAATATGCTATCGGAGTAAATTAAATTTAATTATGAAAAAATTTAAATTTAAATATAAATTGCAACGGAAATATATCACGATAAATGTGTTAAAATGAAAACTTTAATAGATTTTAATTTTAATAAAATCAAATTGATTTTTTTTTTCAAGACTTTACGAATTCATATAAAAATATTATTGATACATGATTTACAGAAAATTAAGAATAGACATGTTGTGGCTATATTTTTCTGGTCCATTACCATCAAAAAAAACTTTTATTTGCAAATATTGACAACTTATGTGGATTGTTATTGGCACAAAAAATAAACTTTATTTTTATCTAGATCAAATTTCGTTTTCGATTGGAATAAAAAATCATTTTTTATTTTATTCGAAAATTCGATGATTTTTTTTTCAGATTTACCCATCTTACTAATATGAAAAAAAGTATAAATTTTTAAAAAATTATGCTTCCAATACTAATAAATAAAAATTGATCTATAGTTTTCATGTTCAATTGGAGAAAACCACATTAGGGAAAATGGTAACTGATAATGTTAGTAGTTGTCAATATCAAGTCTATGCTGTTAACAAACTGGAAATTGGTTATGTCAATTGTATTATAAATATCCAATAATTTATTATTTTCTTTAATAAAAAAAAATTATTTAGACTTATTCATAATGTCTTTTTTTTACCTCAAATATTATGTTTTTATTCTATGGAAAATGTATCTAAAAATTTACATTACAAAAAAATATTAAATTTTATATAAAATAAATAATTTAAAACATTAGTCAATTCCCTTGCCAAATTTACACATTGTGACACAATTTTTAAACTAAGGCAGCCGCACTCTTTTTCTATGATAATTAATTTAAAGCAGAATGTGTTAATGTAGATCGTTTTGGGTGAAAGCCACAGAAATGTTTAATATAAAAAATAAGAGGAAATTTCGGTTTTTTTTACATATATAATTCTTGCCTTGTTCCTTTCCTAATGGATACTCATAATTTTATGCCAAATACATATGACACGTTGGTTAAAAAAGAAAAGTTTGATTTCTTCTAAATTATTTGTATAATTACTGAAGCTACTCATAATTTGATATAAAAAAAACTTTAATTTTATTCATTATTTAATATATTGTGTAATTTATGTTTTTGTTTGTGTATAACAATTACTTAATTAGATATGAAAAACGTAATGAATTTAGATTAAAAAACATTTTTACCATTAAATCTAAATTATTTAAATGGCATTTATTATATAATTTAAAACGTTTCCATTTTCAAACAATGTTTATATCGTAAATAAGATATACAAGAAACAAACATTCCAAGAATCGTAATAAATTAAAGAATTTTATTTTCTTGACTTTAAATATTTTTGTAATTTTAATTTTTCAAGGTAATTTTGAAAAGCAATAATTTTTAAGTCCTCTTCTAACAATTATCTAATCTAACCAAATCCAAATACTTTTTAAATTTATAGATCCTTCTACTTCAAACAAAATATAGAAAAATCTATTCCTTCTTAAGCAACTGATTCGGAACAATAAAGTTACTATTATATATTGGTACTATGGTATGAATTAATGGAAAAGAAAACGCTGAAATCGGAAAAGAATCGCTTCAAGAAGAACCAAACCGTTCTGAATATTTTTTTGCCGACCAGAAACTGTTTTTTGTGGAACTGAGCAGACATTTAAAAGAGAAAATCAAGCAATTCGTATGCAAAAATATACAAATGCGTAGAATAAGTACCACTAGAAGCGATTTATTTCATATAAACTCGAAGCAAATATATATTTAATTCAAAACTGGTAGTTCTCTCTATATTATTTCCAGAAATGTCGATTCTATTTCATGAAATATCAATGAAATGGAATTAATATTTAATGTAATAACATGTCAATCAGTTTGAAATTTATGGATTTTTTTTTTTATTTAAAGAATTAAACATATTTCTATAACATTCTGGGTGTTTCAAACTACTTTTTCAAGGAGCTACAAAAAAAAAAATCCATAATTTCTGGAATTATATACTAGAACAATCGTGAAGTGCTAAGGCATACGAAGCTATTAATTTTTGAACCATAAAAATTACTAACAGAGCTCCTTCAAATGAATAAGAAGAAATGCAGAACAATGGTATGCTTCCTTTAACAGTGCCTACAGCATACACAAAATTAATCTATCAGCGGACCAGGTGTCCAGGTTCTGTCAACGCGAGGACGAATTGCCGGAACACATACTATTTTGCTGTAAGGCGTTGATGTCTAGATGACTTTGACACCTAGAAGTGGAAAACGATGTTGTCACTGTACTAATGCAGCTTTACTGTTTCATTGTGTTTCGTCAAATGGCTGAAGTGATTACCCTTACAGTAAAACAATCTAATCGAACATTAGTTCGAATCTAAATGCCAATTTTAAATTCATATTATTTGTAACTGTTATATATCAATTTTGGAAGTTTGAGAAGTAAATAAATGAGACAAATAGCAGAAAATTCTGACACTTTAATTTACTATAGTAGCTTCCAGGGCTATTTAATCTATGACAAATTGTAATAATTGCCTAAGCTGCTGTCATAAGCCACACATGTTATATTTTATCAAAATAAGAGTTAAATACTAAACTGAGAAAAACAAAACTTATAATTCTTTGTATATTTTATCCCAAGAAAAGTTATTGATAACAAAATTATTACTCATGTCAAAATATAATGGCAAAAATATTCGTATTGTTTTTCTCGTTTAAAAGAATAACTTTAAAACTGAATTATCATAATAAATATTCCTAAATCCGCTCAATTTTCAATTTAAATATACCTAAAATAAATAAATTTGACTTAATAAAACAGGATAATATCTGAAAATAATGTTTTTTCTTAAATTTGTCTTGTTCCAAACACCGAATACCATGAGTACCAAAATTTAGTGAAGTGAAACAAATATAAAAAAGTCGTTTTTTAGGCCATGTTTTATATTTCTGAATATATTTTCCTTATTTCGGTTTTATTTTACGATTTATAACAGTTAAGGATAATATAATAAAGAGGATATCTGAATACATATAATAATAATTTTATAAATAAGCCAAGTCTGAAAATGTTTGCGTTAATTATATGAAAGATTTATTTGTTTATATTAAAATACAAGTATTTTATGAGTTTGTTGGATGAAAAACTGAGAATAATAGAGCCTTTAAATTGTAAATTAGGGACATACTGAGTATTTTATATAAGTTTATTTTACAGAACAACCTCTGATACTTGTATAGAGAAGTGATTGATTTGTAAAGAAATACATAAAAAGAGTATAATTAATTAAACTATTCATTAATTCATAATATATTCCATTTTATTACGATTTTAAAGAATGGAAACATATAATGAAATTGTATTATTTAAATTAAAATTAATTTTAATTAACTCATTGTCATTAATATGTAACACAGTTTTGTAATTATGCTGTAAAATTTTAATATGCGTTTCCATTAATTTATATTTATAAAATATAAAGTTTTATTTGTAATATCAAATTATGAAAGTAATAGCTGCAAATCCCAAAGACTAGTCTGATTATTTTCCAAAGGAACTTTATTATGAACTATTATAAATAAATTGTTCTGAATTAAATTTTTAATAATAAATTTATTCTTTGTTTATTAACGGATTTTAAGGAAACGGAAATAACTTACTCTACTTACAGCTTACAGCACATTAGATCACAATTGTTTGGCATATTTAGAGTATGATCGTAATTTCGTAACACTATATATTCAAAAGGATGGTCATATTTTTGGAGTATTCAAAAAACCTTAAATTTTAAATAAGAATTATTTTCCATCACTCATAAAATTTCTTTGATACTCATAGTCGTCTTTGTATACTTTGATTATTGGTAAATTTTATTTTTTAAATTTGATTTCGTAAATATTTGAATCAATTTTTCACAAGGATTAGTTAGCCATAATGATTTGATTCCAAAAAAAAGTATGCACTAGAAAATCAATACAAATTTTGTTCTTTCACATCTGTAAATCTCATTAAAACCATTACAAACAATTTTTTGTTACCATAATTTAAGGAATAAATAAACATATTAAAATTAAATTAAATGCCAATGTTTCACCATATTTCAGGATTGCTATAATAACAAAATTATAAATTATGATATTTTATGTTTTGATCAACATCGGTAAAATGAAACGCTGCAACGGTTTGCTTTTCAAATGTTATTATTTATGAAAAATATTAGAAATAGTTTGACCCAAAAATTTAATAAGAAAGTATCCTTGAATAATATGTTTATAGTAAATAGATGTTTTTTTTTCATCTTCCTCTAAAATGTCACATTTTGAATTTTATTTCAACAATTTCCCAAGTATGACAATAAGACATATTATATTATAATCTACTAAATACTATTTAAATTTGTGTATCTTTTGGCACTTGTTATGAGGTCAAAAGTCAATTGAACGCATCTCTCATCTCATATTCATATTATTACACTTTAAAATTTATGTATTCTCATGTAGTTTTTTTTTTCATATTTTTTTTGATAAAAAATCTCAAATATGAAATAAAATTATTGAAAATTATTCAATAAAATTTAATTTAAATTGAATGCCAAATAATTTTGGCTCATATTATATTTATGGCAAAAAATTGAATTGAAAAACTTTATTTTTTTTTTATTATTATAAGTATTTCATTATATTTTTTTGTAAAAAATATTAAGAAATTTTTAAAAATGCATAAATATTTTAACATACAAAATATTTTGTTCAAATCTCTATTAATTTTTCTGAATTTTATAATTATAGTTAAAATTTATAATTATAATTATCAAAGTTATTCTATGAAAACTTGTTAAAATTTCAACAACCACAAAATTTTAAATGGTTTTATATATCTAATTATAATTATAGTTTTGGTAGACAAGTTTATAATCCAAATTACAATACATTATAACTCGTACTTTTAAAAGTTTCAGTAAATGACGATTTGTTTGGTATAATATTATAATTAACTGCAACTATTAAAATTCATTCGAAAACTATAATTAAAGAATAATAATTGACATAATGATTTAAGATATAGTGATAAAGTTTTAAATTTGGAATATTAATTGGAATTATTACAAACCGTTGACGTGTCATACTATCTAGAGTTGAATGGGAAAACGGCAACCCAATTAATATTCATAGTCTTGTAACGCTTACTGATGATTCAAAGATGGAGGAGGGTTGTGTGGCTGGTATTTTTTCAGAGAGTCTGAATCATGATTAATATTTTAATCTTAATGCGAGCGAGCTTCACAATATTCCAAGTTCAAATTGTTGCAATAACAAAAGCAGCTGAAATCCTAATATGAATAAAATCGAATGGCCAAAAAATTATAACATATGTACTCGGACAATCAGGGAGCTATAAAAGCGCTAACACAAGTTTCAACGAAATCTATGCCAGTGAAAAATTGCGAAGAATTTCTTAATGAGTTGTCTACATATAACGATAATAAAACACTTTGGTCACCCGATCACAGTTTAATTTCGGGTTATGAAAAAGCTTACGAGCTGTCACGAAATGAGGTAACTGGAGACTTACCAAATAAATTACCCACTATTAATGGCTAAAAGGTGACTAACTAACGGTGTGGACCGAAAAAGTTCATTTTTGAATAATTTTTAGTTTCAACAATTTTGTAGGTCAATCCACAGTACTTCAAAGTAATTCACGATACTTCATTAAAGTATAAAATACTTCAAAGTATTTCTAAGTAATTCTTATTTCTATACTTAATTTAAAATACTTCACTATAAAAATGTAAAGTATTTGTAATGCGGTACAGTAATTCAAAAAATTTATTACATTTAGTGTAATGCATTACTCCTTTACCAGTATAGTAATAAGTAATTACGAAAATAATGCATTATTTATTAACTCTATACGAAAATAATGCATTATTTAAGAAGTATTCTTTTCCCATTCTTTAATTTGAGTCATAATGAGAATTAAATTATTTGTTTCAGATTTTTGTTACAATTCTCAACACTAATTATCGTCGTAACCAAAACACAACTTAATTTTGCAGTGAGATTATTTAAAAACATTTTAAGAATAATATACTTCATAATTATAATGAACCAAACCAAATACTTTTTTAAAAACATAAAAATAAGTATATTGAAATTAAAAGACAATTTCCTTTAAAATTCCACTTTTAATTGATATTTTATAGTTTTTGAAACTAAAGGGCAAATTAATGATAAGAAATTAAAAGGATCACATTCATAAAATAGTAATTAAATTTCAACAAATATAAATATTTTATTATAAGCTGTTAATAAAAACTATTAAAACTCCTTGAAATTATTTGTAACTTATTTTACTTTGCTCTGAAACTGATTTATAAAGATAATTTGTAAAACATTTAAAAACTTGAATATTAAATGAATTAACTATAATATATTCAAGTTTTGAATAGGAACATTAAAAAAGGATGAATTTATGTATAAAATACCAACAAAATTAGATGATATAATAAATATTTTATGCTAGTATTTTCAACGATTTATGTAATGATTTTTTTATGTAATAAATTAGGTAAATTCATTTTTATGAACTAATTTTTTATATCCTAATAAACATAACTATAATAATTTCAATTATTATTTCAAAAGCTTTTAATGCAAATAATTCATAATTTTATTAATTTTATATTTTAATAAAATAAATATTTATATTTCGGTTTTAATTTCAATCTATACTAATTTATGAGATTATTATGAATGTATTTATTTTGTTGAAAATTATTTCTGGTCTTGTTGAAAAGCAGAAAATTTTGATAATATGATAAAATTCAAATTGCTTCATCCGAATATGTTAACATCATGGTATAAAAATATAATTATATTACCCAAATTAATTAATTTTTTTAATTATATTTACACAATGACGTAAATACTTAACTTAGTGACGTTTGCCTGTTAGTGCGTGCATACTATGTCGTAACGATTATATATTAATATAATACTTATCCAGGCGTTGCATAGAAATACTATTTTTTATTTAAAATTGTTTTTATATAGTAAATTTTGTTGTACAATATTTTATAAAACATTTTGTATAAAATATTCATTGTCGTTTTAAGTCAACTTTCAATGCAACTTAAATTTTTATGTTACTATTCAAAGTTATAATTCCATTAAATTTTTATTATTATTTTTTTCTTGCAGTTTGCACAATCTTGCGATCCGTGAAACAAAGTGAAAAGGGGAAGTACAGAAATATGTTTATACAAAAATTAATTAGGAAAGAACAAAAAGAAGGAAAGCTAATTAATTTAATCATATGAAATAGAAAAAGAAATGTCTTTTCATAGTTTTCGCGGCACATTTACAAAATATATCACTATAGTCTATTCTATAGATAATAAATCATCCTGGTCCGAACAGTTTAACAATTTTGTTTTTTAAATTATTATAAGCAAAACTATTAGTACTAATAAATATTTCATATAATGGTATAATTAATTTACTTTCGACACTAAATTTCGAAATATGGAATTACGGATGATATGAAATGTATATTAATTTGTATTAAAATGAATGATTAGTTAAATCACCTCTGAATTAGTCTTTTTTAGGCTCTATCCACCTACCTATGACCATCATTTAGGCAATGAGCGAAAAAGTTATTAAGGAAAGTTCGAGACAAAATTTATATGATATTTGGAATTCCAAATAATTCGATTTTTTTTTTAATATAAGTTTTATTCTCATTCATTATTATAATTATTTCAGTATAAACTTAAAACTACTGATGCATTTATTATTTAAATAATATTATTGACCCTTACTGTAGTTCTCAAAATTATGTTTTATCCGAAATTACTACTTTACTTTTTAGTTACAATTTATCATTTAATTTTGATTATAGATCTATAATTTCAAATTTTAATTAATTGTAAAAATTTCTTTAAAAAACAATTAATATTTATCATATTTTTTTTTATATATATAAAACTATTAATACTAATCTTAAAGAATAAACTAAAATAAATCTAAACTATTCTTAAATATAATCCTAATCTACTTAAACTAATTAAACCACCAATATTTGGAGTTATCGCATTTTTTATGTTGATCTTTTGTTGATATTTATGTGCTAAATTTTAAAAGTTCTATATCGATATCCCGCGGATTAAAATTTATTTTTTTATCTGTTGCTCTCCTGGCGGAATAAATCCTGAATCCATAGAGCTCTTTATGTATTCATCACATTGATAAATTGAGTGAGAAATCAGTGTATTATTTTCAACATATGCTGCTCTATTAAAATGTCTTCTAATGAGAGAAATTACGAAATTATAAATTCTAATAATTTTGGTCCAGTTATAAATATTTTTATTCGAAATAAAATGTTTAAAATTTGTATCAGGTTTCCTATACTGGTTCAAGCAGACTCTTAAACATTTTCGTTCAAACATTCTTACTTTTTCCATAATTGATGCACTGATGTTGTACCAAATAAAACATCCATATGTTATTAATATTGGTCTTATTAAACTTTGGTATGCAATTATTTTAACTCTTGGAGGTAACAGGTGAGTAGAGTAAAATATTTTTTTAGCAATGAAAAATTCCTTCCTAGCTTTATCAAGTTGTTTTTTGATATGTAATGTATAATTCAAATTGGCTTGAAAGTGAATACCTAGATATCGCACCGAATTTGATACAACTGTCCGTAAAAATTGGAAAAAAATTAGTATTGGAACGAACGAGTACACAAACATAAAAATAAATAATTCGAATTTAAATAACTTGAAAATTCCATTGAATCTATAATTATTATTTTTTATAATTATATTAAATTATATAAAGTGACTTTTTTCACTTTTAATATTATCAACTTTTACCATTAGCCTTGTCTTACAGTTACACCTTAACAAAGATGATACTACAATAAAAAACTTGATGGCTATGAATTATTTTCGATATAATATATACAGCGATGTGTGCCTTTCTCTAGGAGTGAACAACTTTTTTTCAATTACATATATGGTAAATAAAATAGTTTCATTCTAAAAGTTTTACGCAGATACAGCATTTCGTCTGGTCAAAAAGAATCATTACGAATTTTAAAAAAGATTATTGGAGAGCCTTCTTTACGGTCAATTTTCTAATAAAGAATTTAAGCGGAAAGCCGAATGTTTGCCAATATTTTTTATAGTATACTTGCAATTGCAATCCAATTCATAGTGACACGTTTATGTAAATTGTACTTTTTTATGATGCTTGCTAGTGTAATATTTTTTTTTTTTGTTAATTTAAAATGGAAATTTTCTTTTTAACCCAAAACAGAAAAGTAAAAAACTGAAAAAATTACAGGAAAATTGAATATAATTTTTTTTCTATAATAAATGTCTCTTGAGATAAAACTTGGGAAATTGGTTTTAATAACTTGAGTAAAAGAAATCTAAAATTCACAACTCATTAAATAGTCTAATATTTTCAATTTTAACCAAAACGTTGACCATTTTTAAACCTTTTTGTGTCATCAAATCATTTGGGAATAGTAGGTGTGTAGATTTTAACCTAACAAATATTATTCATAAAAAATTTGAATAGACTTATCTCTGCCACAAAATATTATTCCATGTTTTAAAAGGATACTATATTGATGTTAATGAAGTATTTTGACTTCTCTTGATAGGAAAAGCAGGGTAGGGCAAACTTAAAATAACTTATTTTGATAGATAAATTTTAACATAAAATATTACTTCTGGTATTGAATAAGTTATTTTAGTTTAACAAGAAACCGAGAATTTTTAATAAATGTACAACGAATTTCTGTTTTAATGTTTGTTATTTATCATAAAGTTAGCAAATATTCCAAACTTTGAGTAAACTAATACTAAAAATTATAATATTCGGGATTACAAATACGAATTTCATAAAAATAATCTCGGTATAAGCGAGCTATATTTTTTTTAAATCCTAAATGTGATTACCAATCTGACAACCGTGTAAATATGTAATGGCTTCACTTTTGTGCAAGCAAACCGAATCATTTATACAAACTTCTCATTATATTAACCAAACTATTTCAAATATTTTGTCGAAATTAGATGTTAATAATGTCCTGTAGGAAGACACATTTTGTTATAGATACCATTAAAAATGTTATTTTGTCGAACAGCAAATAAAAAAGTTAAATTTTTTACATTATTTGAAAATAATTACTTTGTTATGTAGTAACCAAAGACACAAAACTTGCTCTGATAATATAGATCTAATAATTCAAAGATGTATATTTTATTTTCCTTTACTTAAAAAACATAAGTTTAACCTTATCTTTTGTTTATGTCTAATACACCAAATAAATCTTCTTGTAAATATATTTTTGTTCCTTCAAGAAACTGTCAGATCCAAAAAAAAGAAAAGAAATAATTTCCTTTCATCGGGAATTATATTGATTTAACAAAAAAATTAATCAAATTTAATTTATTAGTTTATTATTAAAGATTCTATTTTTTTAGAATCTATATAAGTCAAAAATAATGTGAGTTATTATTAAAAAATTTATATCCTTATTTTTTTGGTTATCATTATTTATTGTATTCCATATTTATCGTTTGTTTAATATGCGTAAATATTCTACTTTCATTATGGATTTTGTATTTTTTCAATTTTACACGATTTTCCTCTTAAAATCTCAAAAAATTAATATACTAAAATAAATCAAGTAAATTTAAATAAATCATAATTTAAAAGAGAAAGATTTGATTACTAATTGGAGTCAAAATTCTTGAACATGAATTAAATATTATTATAAAAGAAATTTCTTATAAAATCATTTCTTATCAATGAAAGGAATGAATTTTGTGTGTATTAAATTTTGTATTGTAATTGTACCATTTTCAATTTAAATTGAAAATTTAATGTCTAAATTAAAATTCTTTCAAAATAATTTAAACAATTTAAAAGTTCACTTAAATATACTTATTTATTTAATCGACGCTACATCTTTAGTTAGTCTGGAACTTCAGATGACTCTGTCCCACAAACGTTGCTATATAGCCGCTTCAACAACATCGTTCCACCGGAGATTGGGCATCCCTCTTTTGGTCTACACCCGGATTCCTACTTAAAGGTAATTTTAATTTGCATGATGTGACCTATCCAGCGAAGTTTTTATACTAGGTCAGCCTCGTAATACAGCTTATATATCTCAAAATTATAGCGAATTTTCACTAAAGATGCAACGAAGAAATTTCCTCTCGAAAGATTCTAAGAGCTGGTCAGAAGTATTGGATATTGTCCACGACCCTATCCCATATACTACCACTAGAACGATGAGTGTCATGTAAAGTGTGATCTTGGTCTTTCGCGTAAGCTATCTTGATTTCTTTACCTTGCTTAAGGTATAAAAGCACCGAGAATAATAATTCATCGTTTTATCTCGAGGTTAGTGTTATTACCATTTGCTGTCACCATACAATCGAGGTTTATAAATTATTTCATCGTTCAAAGTTATATTCCCCCATGGTGACATTTTGATCTCTATGGCGGGGTCTTGGCCCTATTAGCATACCTAACGTGTTTCCACATTGTTCCACTATTGCGAAGACAAAATCTTCCTTTAAATAGCTGTTCTTTTAAATGAAATTAATGATTCTGAAGTAGGCGTAGTTTGTATGTGTACATGACAGAAGTTGATAATAAATTTAAAATAATTATGCTTATCATTTTTGACATTGTTTAATTATTTACGAAAAAATGTAACCTTTAAAAATTGAAGTTTGTATAATGGGTTAATAATAATGAGATGGTTAATTAATTATAAGAAATGTTTAGCAATCACTATATGTACATAAATTTCCAAATTTTATTAAAACTAAATATAAATATTTACAATATAAAATCTGCTATTTCTTATTAGTAGCTCAGTAAAATTATTTTTTGCAGTTTCTGTGGTCCCTAGAAACCTAACCTAGTTAATGTAATGTAATCTATTTAAGAACCCTTTGTAAAGTTTTTTAATTTCAAAGAACCATTCAATTTAATTATAATTCTGAAAATAATATATTGAAAATGATTGGTCTAATTATATTTTACCGACTGCAAAACTCGGACAACAATAAATTTGAATAAGTTTTAACAAAGCTGAAGTAAAATATAAATTGCTGGTAAAAAAGTCTCACAAATATTAAATTATGATGAATTTATCATAATTTCTATTAAGAATTTTTATCGTATTATTTTTTATGTTTTACATAATTAATGAAAAATTAATGAAAAAATCAATATAAAAATTGTAGGTGTAATGAGAATCATTATATTACCAATTCAATTGTTCTAATTTGATTGTATTTTCGGTGTTTGTAATATGGTCTGATAAATGTATGACATAGGCTTTGCTAATTTTAGTAATTCTAAAATTCTTAATTAATACCATATTAAATTATAGAAATAATTATTGCTCTTCTTAATTTAGTCTAGAAATTCTTAATAAAAGCTTTTCTATATTAATCTTATTTATTCAAAATGATGATTAAATTTTCTTGTTTTTCATCATTAAATAATATGGAAAATCCATTTCATTATAATTATTAGAATAAAATTTGGAAAAATTAATTAGACTAGTAAGAAAACCAGATTTATTATACATACAATTTTGCTCATAATTAACTTTTAAGACATTCTTGTTTTGAAGTTTTGGTTTTGTACACAAAGTTGGTGGTATATTAGTTGCTATACTCTGATTTCTAATTAAAGTACTTTGGTGATATTGTATTTAAGTATTTTAATTTTCGAAAACCAAATATTATAGTTTCTACAGTTACAGTATTTTCGAACTATTTAATGCAAGTTATTGCTGCAAAGATTTATGTTCTATATTGCGAAGGAAATCTAATATTTCATTATTTTAATATACTAAATCAATTAATTAAAGAATTTTATCTTATCATAACACAATTGCTCGGTTTGAGCCTTTATATTCCTTACAATATTCCCATTTAGGAAGACTTTTTAGTTAATACCCTCTAATTTTAATCTTTTGTACTTTTTCGAGTAAGTAATTCGTTATTCTAGACTGCTTTGAAGAGTTCGTAACATTGAATTACGACAATCCCCAATTTGTAGGGCCATATTATAATGTTTACATATTTAGTCTAAATATTTTTTGACTATGGTGATACCGACACATCTCGGCCGTCAGGGTCTCATCAATGGTAAACAGCTGCCATTAAAAGTTAAAGTTGACTGCTAGTTCGAGTTCGGTTTTGTATGACGCTTCATAAATCACGAACCCTTGAGACCAAAATTAACTTAACTAATAAAAATTTAATGCGTCATGCCTCAACATATCATATGCCATGAAACTTTCATTATATTGCACATTCTAGATACCAATACTCAGAACAAATATAGTGGCCGAGGTAGTTCATTTCATACAGAATAAATTCTTAAATCAATCCTAACTTTAATCTTTTGTATATGAAAGAAGAATAATGTTCTGGTAAATTTTCAAGTATATAAATAGAAAATTTAATTTAAAATATTTTATCAAATGACCAAATACAAAAATATTATAAATATTAAATTGAGGTAATTAATCAATTATATAATGACAATTCTACAGCAAAAATTTCAGCAATGATGATGAACTGTATTATTCTACATCTGCATAATTAATACAATCACCAAAGTAGAACATAATTTTTATCAATAAAAAATCCGGACACCGAGAAAAAAGTTAAATACAAATTGTGATGAATAAAAAATATTTAATTATTTTATTTTATTATTCAAATTATCAGTTGAAAAGCTATTATACCCAAAGTCATGTAGAAAAATTTCATTTTCTTATACTGACGTCCCCAGTATAAGAAAAGATTTTTTACTTCCAATCCAAATATTTATATATAAATTATTGTTGTAGGATGAAAATGAAATTTTTCTGGATGACTTTGGGTATAATAACTTTTCAACTGAATGTAATTTTGGTCATTTAATATTAATTTGTTAAACAATTTTGTTTTTGCAGTTAATTAAATTGATATTTCGAAAATTTCTTGGGCAATATGTAATTGTAAATTGTAACAACATACAAAACATAAAAAATTATGTAAAATTATGTCCAGTTTAATATTATTCGTAATAATTTTAATATTATTTATATATACATATAGGTAAAGAAAAACTTAAAAATAAAATTAATAGAAAATTTTAAAATAATTAATTAATATTTAAATAATTGTAATATGTATTATATTTTGTACATCTAATAAGAAATGTTGCAAACCAAAAAAAAAATAGATTTATTAGATTCATTGTGCAATCAGTTTTAGTAAGTGATTTAGACGCCAAAACTGTTCGGTCCATACTATATGTAATAGAATATTCATCATTGGAATTTTGTTACCATATCATTAAAATTAAATTTTCTGTTTGTCTCTTTTTAACAAAACTTAGAGAGTCAAAGGACTAACTATATGTTATATGTAAACAGAAATCTTCATTAAGTAACCTTTCGCCTGGTCTACAGTTAAAACTTTTTCATCCACACTATAAAAATAATATAAATTTATCTTAGAAAATCAATATTTTCCAAATTATATATTATAGAACCTAATTAATTTTCAATAAATTAACAGCCTAAAGGTTTTTTTGAAATTTAGAAGATGATAAATTAATATCCTTTTTGTCAAATTTAATTTTTATAATTAGTTTTCTTTATAGTTAACATTTTTAAATTATTATCTACAATCAGTAAGCAATATTAATGTCTGTGTCTGTTAAGATATCTACTTTAATATTATATGGATGATTTCTGTCCTGTGTGATCTAAAATATTGTATATAATTCCATTAATTAATTCATCATTTCTACTATTATTAAACTTAAATATTAATATATTATTGTTATTTCTTAGCGTTGGTGTGATCTTAGGTCCTGTCTGATTACTAAGAACTGTTACCATTAAGCTACGATTAATAAATGAAATTTATGTGTCCCAAATTTGTTGAATGTATATTGATATACATCTAGCGCTATTATTGTTATTAATTTATGTATGTCTATTTAAATTATTATTATTATTATTAATATTAATATTATTATTTTTGTATTGATCAATCAATTTATTAGAACTATTGTTACTACTTATGTATCCATAGCCTTCTCATATTATTTCCATCTCGTTTACCAAGTGCTGTACTATACATTGATTTTTCACTTATATTAACTGCTTCAACTGACTGACTACCACTTGTTCCTGTAGATTTTTTAATTCGAAAATTGATTAGCTAAAAATTTTTGATACTTTTCAAACCAATTAAGATCCATCAAAACGGTTGTAAAATAATCGTCCACTCCACACTATACAACTTGGTAAATTTTTCAACCATTTTACGACCAAGTTCGATAGTCTATGTGCAGCATAACTTTTATTGTTTGTCGTCTAAAATAAATTAAAATTCAGTTATTGATTATTTTAAAATAATTACAAAAATATATATTGACAAACACAATTTCTCACTAAAGATTATAAAGAATTTTTTTTTTTTGGTGCGTTTTATTAAATGGAAAAGATAAATATTTGAAGTATTTTGAATAGAGAGGTCTATATTTGTATATTGTGCGTTGTAAATATCACGTATACAAGTTCCTAATGAGTAGTAATTGTATAACCAGTATAACTATGAAGTATTGAGATCGAAAGATAGATCTATTGCTCCATTGAAAACCCTAAGTTTTCCACGGTGAGATTCCGAAAACAAAAAATAAAATACGCGTAGGTTCATTTTTATGCATACTTGTAGCAATATCACATAATAGTTCTTCGATTTGAAAAGAAATTTAGCACATACATATGTTGTGTTTGTGGTTAAATTGGTGCCATGCTAAAATTATATTTAATATGTTTTAAAATAGCACATATTTTAACAAATCTTGTTAAACTACGAGTTTTCGAATTTCCCTAGGATACTAGCTTTTAACTTTGATCTAAATGGAACAAATATTGTAGAAGAATATATATATAGAGAAAAAACTGAGAAATTATTTTATGTGGAATTTATAATAAATTATGAGGAATTTTTAATATATGTTTTGATGTCTTTTTAATAATGTCTTTATCAATTTGGAACTAAAATATTTATTGAGCAATTTAAAAATGAAATTATTCACAAAATTTTTGTCTGATTCTGATACTTAATCAATATCAATTATATTATTTATTGAGTAATAATCATTAATTTATTGTTTAAAGTAGGTTTACTTTAGAAAAAACATATCTTATCGATGTGGACATTAAGCACCAAAAATAGTATTTTAGCCATTTTATCACTTAATGATTCAATAGTAGTTAGTAATGGATAGCAAGTAGTAAATTTAACATTATGAAATGGAGATTCCTATATAAATTTGAACATTTTTTTAATGAAAGACAAATCTTAATTTTAATTAAGTCTTTAATAGTTTTGATTTGCAATTCATCCATTGATATCTAAAACTATTCATATTAAAAAAACAAAAAGGATCAGAATCGAATGGTTAATCTACTATTATTTAGTTATCAAGAAATATAATTTTTATCATCTGTAAAGTTTCTAACAATATTTTAACAAAATCACAATTTAAATTACGTAATTTAAAGATATATGAAATTTGGCATATGAAACTTCATCCTAATTTGGTTAATCAAAAAAAATAATGTCAGATTTTAATTAAATTATGTGCACAGGTTTGTACATGATTGTGTACGTGTCCACACATAAGTAAACACAATTCCACATAAGTAAACACATGATTGTTTCTTATGTAGTTGGTGTCTGAAATATTAAAGTCAGGTCCATGTTAAAATCCCCAATTATATTTCATATGTTTAAAGGTTTACATCATACAGTAATTGTACCCGATTTCAATAATATTTTACACACAGGTTGATTTTATCATCTATTTTGTGCTCCAGGATAGCTTTAGTGGGTTCATGCTAAACTAATATATGATCAGCTCAGTTTACGAAGAATATTTGATTTACGTATTATTATGTACTACACTATATTATTATTGTGCATTTAAAACTAAAGGTAGAGAATTTCAATTGGTTCATGCCTTAAGGTAGACAATTTCAATTGGTTCATGCCAAAATTTCGAATTATTATTGGTGTCTAAAAAATGTGGAATTGTTACAAAGGAAGTGTTAATTATAAAATACTGTTGGACATAAATCATACTGTTGAACCTAACTACGAGTTATCAGCTCCCTATTGTTTAATATGTAAACAAACATTCCAGGACTTCAATAACAGCTAAACTAAGTTACATGTAAAGTGCTCATAGTACAGTAAAAATATTCAATAGCATTAGACTTGGTCAGTGAAATATTAGTCATCATATTTTTTTGTAAGATTTAAAGTTAGTTATATGCCAAAATTAATATAAACAAATTTATTATAGATGTAGTTTCCTTTTTTGTAACACACAGGACGGAATAAACATTTTCTTCTATATCTTCATATATTTCAAAAATAATAAATTGATTCATAAATATTCATAAGAAAATAAAATTTATATAACAATACTATAACAAAGTACACCAAAATATAAATTTTTTTAAGATTTCATAGTTCTTAAAAAAACATTTAAATTTAATTGATCAATTTAATTTGTAATATTCATAAGAATTTAATTGGAATTATTTA
This sequence comes from Rhamphomyia laevipes, assembly GCA_963920725.1. Lineage (NCBI taxonomy): Eukaryota > Metazoa > Arthropoda > Insecta > Diptera > Empididae > Rhamphomyia > Rhamphomyia laevipes. Next base: position 21,274,910 of record OY987257.1, read on the forward strand.
TAACTTTTATTATGATGTATGAAATGTTTATCAATAAATATTAATTTCTAACCCAGACTATCTCTTAGGACTTGCAAAATACATTAATCAATAAACAAAATGCAAATAAATACATCCAATTATTTTTTTTAAATTAAATCATTAAGCAGAATTATGGAAAGGATCACCTTGACAAATTATTGACAAGCTGACAAAAATACTATACAATATCATTTATTTCTTATTATGTTCTTATTATTTATTTCTTATTATGATTTAAATTTAAATTAATTTGTTTACGTCAAACTCATTTGAAGACTAATTGCTTATTCTTCTATCTATATAGATTATTTGGCCCTGCCAACTTATTGAGGTTTATATGGTTCTTATACATTAATAATTGCTCCTGAAAATAGTTCTTCCGTAATATTCTGTTTAACTAATATTTCTTTCTTATGAGCGTTGTCGTAAAATGAGAATAAAAGCATTTCCAGAAACGATTAATATATGTAAGATATGAGAGATGCTGACTGAAAACCCAAAGTCAAATGTAAATCGATATTGTAGAATAAATTTTCAGTGATGATTAATTTAATAAGAGAAATTTTGGCGTTTAAATATAACTAATAGTATTCAACTTCAGTAATAAAAGTAACTACAAACTATACCTGTATATACAAGCGGCTATTATTAAAACTAACAATTATAAATATGGATAACAGGTAGAGATACTAAATGTTGTTTACCATTTCATTTATTTAAATTTTTCATAACAAAATATATGTAAATTTAAAAGCAATCAAACTTTTAGTTCTTTTACTGACAGCTTGTATATGTAAATAACGTCACTATATCCAGATTATGATTTCTACTATTATAAATACATAAATGAAACTGACAGATAATCATCAAAAAATAAATAAATTGTATGAACTATGGCTTTAATATTTAATAGAGTAAAATAGACACTGTTTATTTTCTACAGTTATGTTCGTGAAACTTTTAAGGTTCAATCGTTGGTTAAATTATAATCGCTCACCAAGTAATATGTGATTAACACAATAATCGTAAAACTAGACTTTCACATATATTTAATGATATAAAATAATTAAATGAAATTGTAAAATGAATATAAACTAATAAATATTATAAAACTCAATAAGAAATACCAATAAAAATTATATTTATGTAATAATTATCATATTTATATAACCGAACTATACAGGGTGAACATGAAATACCTGATCCCCGACACACTACGGTATTCCTTGATTCATTCTGAGCAAAAAAATGTATGGGCATTTTTTTGAAAGCGTGAGCCCTGGGGCGGCGTGAGACCTTTTTACGATTCTATGTTAAAAAAATAAGTAGCTACATATTTTGGTTCATATCTTTGGAGTGGATCAATGGATCAGTTTGGTTCATATCTCATGAGATTGGTAATAAAATTCCCTTTTTATTTATGTGGTTTGGAAACTACAAGCCCGTAAACTTGATTTTTTTTTTTTTTTTTAAATTAATTTCGCCAAAAATACCTCACCCCTCAAAAAATTTTCCTCCATATGAATGAACTAATTTTTCTACACTAAAAATTGCGCACATTTACTACCTACCAAATAACAAAAAACAAACAATCTACCTGTCTCGTAACGCCTGAAATTTTTAATGTTAGCCATTATTCCTAGAATAATGAGATGAAAGAAATTAAGTATTAAGTGCCGGTAACATTTGTGATGTAAAATGTATCTTACCTTTAAATAAATTTTTAAGGTAAAATAAAGGCAAAAACAAGTTATTCAAAAGTTAATTACCAATTGCATGTAAAAAATATTAATGATTTTGTTTACCTGTGCCAGAATAAATAAATAAATTAAATGGTAAAATGCTTTAGTCTTATTTATGACTGCAAAGTGTAGAGTATTTAAATAAAGAAATAAAATTAACATAAACATATACCAATATAGCAATGAAGAATACGCCGATATGGTATTGATTTATGGTCAGGCACAGCATAATCGAAGAGAAGCTAGAAGACTGTATGCAGAACTATTTCCGCGAAGAAATCTTCCTTCCGCAAATACGTTTCATTCAGCATACAATAAGATCAGGGAGCGTGGAACTTTTCAACAATAATCGTAAAACTACGATTATTTTACAATAATCGTAAAACTAGATTTTAACATATATTTAATGATATAAAATATAATTAAATGAAATTGTAAAATGAATATAAACTAATAAATATTATAAAACTCAATAAGAAATACTAATAAAAATTATATTTTACGTAATAATTATCATATTTATATTATATATAACCAAACTATACAAGCAATATGATATTGGGTCCACATAAATGATAAGTTGTAAATATAACATAAAGATATCCAATATGGCCAACACTGTAACTTGTATTTATAACGGACATTACTTAAGCATTACTAAAATCAAAATGAAACACAAATTACATATCTATATGTCACATAACAATCAGTTATCGCTAAATTCTAAGTGGGTGGCAGTTCAACTCCAGACCGACACATCGATGTTGATTTAAGCTGACTCGGCTTTAAATGATTACCATTAATAAAATTTGCAATATGTAATTGTCTCACTATTAAAAGACATTAAACTGTTGCAATTAAATGTTTCTTCACTATATAAAGAAACTATGGTTTGGAATCAATGAAAATTAGTAACTCAAATAGCAATAAAATGTCACGAAACCTCACTGTACCGCTATTAAAAAGAAATTCTTAACCTGTAAGCGATTAACAATTATGTTCATTAATAAAACTTTCGTGATATATTGAAAAAGCTTCTAATGTTTATTAGTTAAATAATCTTTAATACAAAATAAAGTGATGTGTAGGATATTCAGAAATGTTCAGAAAATAATGCAGGCGAAATCATATAAAATATTTATCAAATATTCATTCACTAGTAGAAATAATGTAATAAATTCATAGTTTGATTCGTCATTTATTGAGACCATTATTAATCAATTTGTTAGCTTTAACTATAAGTAAACTCTTAGCTCTACATACATTAAAGAGGTAAATGTATTTTCAAAGTGAACATGAATAATGAAAACTGTTAAAAGCTGAAAAAAATCGCCACTAAAATTGCTAAAATAACAATAACAAAGTTTAAAAAAATTATTGATTTTTATTTTTATATACTTTTTTGTATTCGAAACTGAGAAGTTAGATTTATTACACTTGCCAATATATATTTTTATCAATTTCAAAATAATAAAAACAAAAAAACAAAATAATTATTTAAGAGATTTTTTAAAATACATTTATTATCAATTTAGAAATATAAAAATATAGTAATAAATATTATATAAAAATTGTATATAAAAAAATTTTTTTTTTAACTTATATTGCATTGAGTTTTACATTATACCTTTCTTTATTAAAACCGATCTATTACAAATAACTTTAATATCTCGATTTTAATTTAAAATTACACCCTAAATTCAAAAAAATGTAAAATAACTAGAAGTATACGTAGTATAAATCGTACTATCTTGGTGTTCAAGAATACTGAAACAAAAATAAGAAATAAATAATCAAAGTTGTAACTGTTTTAAAAATACTTTGTACATAGTTTGTTTAAAATTCAAGTTTTAAGAAAACTCTGGAACAAAAAGTGAAACATTTAGTAACTAAATTTGGAGTTAAAAGGTAGAATATATACTAACATAATTAAGAAAAAACCTCCTGGTAATTACGACGTTTTTATATATTTATTTGTCCGTGATTTATTTATTGATATTCCATAATATGCAAGATGTAATGGAAATTGTTGTCTAGTTAAATTAGAAGGCAAGGCTATAATGTTCGATGAATCTAAATATATTCTTGGTTTCTGTATTAGTTAAAATTTCAACTTTTATTACGTTTTTTCGTAAATTTGTAATTGGTAATCTTGGTCCATAATACAAACTATTAGTTTTCGCATAAGCATTACGATAAAATCTTTTTTAACTAATTTATATTATTTATTGATCGTAATTTTATATATATTAGATATAGTTATAGTGATATTGCTACAATAGGCATAGTTCTCCATATAGAGAAAGAGAACAGAGAATGCAAAATTTTCATAACTCAGTTCGTGACTGAATGTTTTTATTTACTAGCGCAAACTAAACCAATCGATGTTTGCTTCATCCAGATTGACTCTATAGGATAGTTTTCCAGAACAATTTTATACTAACCAAATTACAAATTATTGTAAATTGATAATCAAAGTATAGCTGTCTTAATGCAAACAAAATATATGTTTTCTGTAATATAAATTTAGAATTATAATGTGCTTCTTGAAAATTGAAGTTGTTGAAGAAGGACAGAAAAAAGTTTTTAATTAATATAGAATATATTGCAGATTTCATAATAATGACTTTAAAATTGTTTACAATAATCTAACAAATTTGTAACCAAAAATATTAAAGAGACTGGAATTATAATCAGTAGCCAAATAAAGGATTTTCCATATTTTAAGTTGTATGTTCTAATTTCTATAAATGTTTCCTAATATAGGAATAATCTTATAGAACATTTTCTTCCAGTATTTTATGAAAAGTATTAAAGTGAAATTGAAAACAAAACGGCTTATTATATTATAACAAATTATGGTAGTAAAATATGAGTGAACTGATATAGATATTTTTTAAAAATGCTAACAGATTAACTCTTGCTTGCTGCACACATATTCTAAGTTTGACAAAGATGAATTGTTATTTTTCAGCGATATACAAAAAGAATGTGTTCAAGAAATATCATTGCTTGCGGATCTTCAAATACCTACCCCAGATATAATCAATAATAATTTTTTTTTACAAATAATTTGAATTAAATTGTTGTAAATGAAAATTTAAAGAATAAGTTAGTAGAGTTTAATCATATAACGTAATAAAAGACGACGTGATAAAAAGACCGGTTTGCATTAGACTTAAAATGTGATAGGCATATTGTATGTTTTATATATCCACTTCAAAACGCTAAGTTTTAAAGCCCAGAAACACATTTTCATAATTTTACAATATTCACTTTTAAACTTTTTTTACTTTTTCATTTTCAGCCCAATTAATTCAATTCCAAAAATAAATATGTTTTTTTATTTAGCCCTTTTAAATCCACAGCATAAATTTGTTAAATATATATTTGTAATTACTTTTTGCATAACATTTAATTATTTAAAAATGCAAAGGAAAGAAACAAAATGAATATATTTAACAGGCTAATGGATATTATGAGCAAGTATAGCTATGAAGTGTTGTAATGGAATGAAAAGTGGAAAAATTCAAATATTTATTTGTCAAATTAATTCGAGGTTGAAGTTCGAAAAGAGCAATGGCTGTGCAGGTGCACAAGTAATATTGTATAATAGTAATTGTTATTTCATTTGAATAAAATTTGGAACAGAATTTTATTTCGTTATCTATTTGATTCACACTTAATTTAATATATATATAACTTCAGTCCATTTCTATAATATCAAAAAATCAAATTTTATAAATATAACTATTTTTATAAGCAGTAGCAGATAGCAGCCCTAGTAAGACATTGGCAAAACCCAAAACTCCACTAATAATTTACATCAAATTAATAAACATAAAAAAATAGAAATTCTTACAGCTCCTATTAGGAATTAAATTAAATGTTTTTGTGCAATGCAAAGTATCATGTAATAGCAAATTTGTAAAGAATATTTAGGAAATTGTGTTACAATTAATATTATAATTATTTCGAGACTTTTCACAATTTCTATGAAAACATTATCAATTTATGATATCAACACAATCAAAAAGAACATTTATTATTTGAATCATACATTGGAAAGCATAAGAATTATGTGAATAGAAGCATGAAAAGGGAATACATATAAATTCTTTTAAAATGGATTAAATTCTATTTGCATTCTGTGAGACCATGATGTACATTTTTCTATTAAATTCAAATAAAAGTTAGAATTTTTTAATAGATTCAATTTAAATATGTATTCTCCAGTTTTTTATACTCAATATAAAAATAAAATTAGAAAATATAAAAAAAAAATGTTTTAATGTAATTTATTGACTTTAATTATACTTAGGTTTTATGTAAAGGATTTTACTCTTGCATATAAATTAGAGTTAACATTACTTATTAATGTTACATTAATGCTACTTGGTAGAATTATTTTATTTAATTATTTTATTTACGGAATTTATCGCAATATTATGGATCTATACAAGCCAGATATACAACGGCTGTGGGCTGTGGCGTAGTTGCATTATACTACGCGCTCAACTCCAGACCGAGTCATCGATGTCGCTCTAAGTTAATTCAGATTTAAATGAGTACCAGTAATAAAATTTGCATAATATAATTGTGGTTTTAACGCTGAGAAATCTAATGATTAAGGCCATAAATTTGTTGTTAATATAAATGATTTACTATTAAAAACCGCGAACTTGTTGCATTTAAATGTTTCTTCACTATAAATGCATTGGAACATAGCACACTAGCATTACGCCATTAGATTGGTAATTAAATTATCTTTAAAGTTAGTTATAAAAGATTTCCGATTTGTACTTTGTTTGGAAACTCCATCCAATAAATTTTAAATTAGCAAATAAGAAAATTTCAATTTTTCCAAAAATATCTTTCTCCTGAAAATGTTTTTATCAAGTGTAATAATTCCTTAACATAAAAATTTGAGCGCTTTTACTATATGCCAAATAAAAAAAACTTAATCAATCTATATCTGGCTCGTAACTTTTTATTTAATAATGAACCCGAAAAGTGTACGTAACTAGAAATGAGAACTAAATCCGGGAAGGTGTCCCAAATAGTGTGGTATACCGTCGATCAACTAACTATTTAGGTTCTACAATAAGAATTACAACCCGATCCCTTATTATACAATATAAATAATATTACAAGAATCATTTTTAACTTTTATCCTATTGCATTTTAAATATTAATTTCGCTTTATTCGTTTATAAATCAACATTTAAAATCTTTTTATTAATAAAATTGCAGAATTAATTTCTTAATGAAAAATGTTGAATGCGATAACTTTTATTCAGATATTTTGCAAGTCTTAAAAATATCACTGATAATATTTATTTAATAACATTTTATTATAAAGTTTTTGTTTATGGTTTAACAAATAATTAATTAAATTTAAAAGATTAAATTTTCTTCAGTTTTCATTTTTTCTACGCAATTTGAAATTGTTATTCGTATTTTTAATCATTTCTGATATTATATTCTTTTATGCCATTTATTTATCTTGCGGTGCTTCAATTTTAGTTTTGTTCTAAATATTAAAAAATGGAAATTTTCACTTTTCCTCCAGAAAATTATTATAACTTTTTTTTTGAAAATATGCCCTCTTGAATTCAAACTTCTGGAATTGGGTCTATTGCCTAACTTTATTTTTTTGAAAATATTCTTAAATTGAATATTAAAAGTAATCACAACTCTCATCAAAGAATATAATATATTTTCAAGATTTTTTTTATAAAACTTTGACAATTTTAAAACCTTTTTTTTGTACATTAAATATTAAATCATTAGGGAAAAAAGAACTGCCGTTAATTTGCCCCAATTAACCAATTTAATTTATAAGGTAATATTCTAAATAAAATAGGGATCGCTTTTTTACAACCAAAATATTTTTTTAAGTATACTTTTTTAATTTTTTAGTATATGTACATTTTTTAAGTAATAGTGTCATATTTTAGAATTATTTTTACTTTCCGAATTCCAAAAGAAGGAAAGTATTGTTTTCAGGCCACCATGAAAAACACATGTCGAAAGAAGGCTGCAGAAATTCTATAATTCTTATGAATATAACGAATGGTAACATTTTATATGGTCATACAACCAAGCTGCTCTCAGAGCATTAGATAGTATCTCCACTTTGGAATTGGTGATGTAAATTAATTTTTGAAATGTAAAGTGAGTCGACGCCCTGTAGGGGTAAATTGTATACAGCTACCGATGAGGTTGTACAACGGGCTTCTTTTATACTTGATGCTTGGCAGAATCAATCCTCTCTTCAAACCAACCATTATTTTCAGGAAAAATTTGAAAGATTTCCTTGTTTTGAGTTCTTTTTTGACCAGTTTTGGTCGATAGCCGTCTAATAATGAAATGAAATCAGTCCAAACTATGAATTTGATATTATATCTGTCCATTGTCCTCGCTGGGTACTATCATTAAAAGCACCAAATCCAAATTGGGTTTTACTTGAAGCGATTATTATAGCTTATAAAATATCATTATAGGTGGGAAAGGAGATGAAATTGTTCAAATTATGGAATAACCATAAATTATTGCAATCCAATTTCCTACAATCCTTAATGAATATTAAATGATTTCTAATGATATTGATATCCCCTCAGTTTAGTTGGATATTTAAAATAAATTCCCGTATTTGAATTCAAACTTTAATAATATTTTTACTTTCCCAACTTCATACATTTAAGAGAGTATGCCTATAGGCAAAATTGTATAGCTTTCATTTTTTATATATAAATATAATGTAATGTTTTGTTGGCCTTATTCGAGGGCATGCTTGCTATTGTTGAAAAAATATGTAATACATCTTTAAGTACATAAATAAATATATGTTAAGAACTAAGCCTCGTACGAAATTATTTCAAATTTTGAATCGTTCCTGAGAGGAAGCTTTTTGAAAATGAATGTAAACACCTAGAGGGCAAAAAAAAAAAATATATATACAGGCAAAAATCATTATAACTTTGAAGAAAAAAAAAATTAAAGACGAAAAAAAAATTGCTATACATAAATATTGTACAATCTCCATCTGATTTAGCAAGTACATACTATTTTTTAGAAATTTGGTGAAAAATTGCAACGGTACGAAATTCTGTACAATAAAACTAAACATTTCACAACTGGAATTCAACTAAGAATTAAACAATTTCCCCCTAAGCCTGGAATGGTTTTATATACCGTAATACATTCACAGCAACAAATTAAAATACATTTTCTTTATTTAAATTCAAAAGCAAGGAAATTGAATATTACATATAAAATATAAAAAATTCCTGTTCAACTTGTTTTTCAACCATCAAAAAAATAAGGCAAGTTGTATAATTTCTGCGGTTGTTGTACAGTCGATTTTATTACAAGTCTAATTTTGACAATCGGTTGGATTGGAAAAATATAAAAACAATTTTTTTTTGTGTATGCGGTTAATTAAAGGTTGCAAGTTGTTTAGTCATCAAAATTATCATTACATTTTCTATTAATTAATTTAAATTTAATTAGAATTATGTTTCCATTAAACTTTTATTAAAGCACATTTTTGACAGTTGAATATAACAAAAAGAACTTGGCGTTGCTTGCCACCTATAGTCGTGTAATTAAATTGCAACCAGGCGTGTAATTGAATTGCATAATGTTGTAATTATGTGTTAGTAATAATTCGCTTTCATTATTCCAATGGTAATTAAACAAAGAAACTTTCAGGATTAGTAGTAACAAACCTTCTATTTACAAATTTAATTTATTTTATTAACAATTAACCTTTAAATTGTACAAAATAATGAACAAACCAAACAATTCACTTCAAAATGTACTTACGTTTATAAATCATTGCTAAACATTAAAAAATTCCAAATCTTCAATATTATATATCAACTAAAAATTATAATCTAAAGAATTTTATTTATATTTTCAGCTCACAATTCCAATAATTTCATATTTTGACAGGCAATTACATTTCAAAATCTAGTCGTAAATTATAACCTTAAATGTCAATTTTAAATTTGATCGATAGAAATTTCTTGTTTTAAATATATTCTTAAACTGTTTTTATTAATTGACAGTATATTTTATAAATATTAAATTAACTTTGTAACCTTGGTTATTTATACCTTAATATAAAAATCTTAAGTGTTCACATCGAAAAATAAAATAAGTTTAGATAAATGGAAATAGAAAAAAAACAATATTTTTAAGGATATATCCAATGTTTTCAACCTATTAAATAATACACCAGATCGATAAAAGTATTCTTATAAGCTTTTAAAATTGTACTACATTTTATCGGATTGTAAATGCATTTAAAAAAAACTTTTATAAAACTATATAGATTGTAAAATTATTTTAAATAATTAAGATTTTCAAAAACTTTCTTATAATATAAAAGATTCCACTGAATGAAAATTTCACTACAATAAACGCATTAAAAATATTATAAATTAAGTTATAATTCCATTTATACTTGTATTAGAAAATATTCAGACAATCAGTATTAAAAATTATCTAAGTTCCTCAATAACCAGATTAAGGATTTTAGAAAATTTTGATAAAAATCTAAAATCTATATTCATTTATTCTTGTAAAGTATTATAAATTATCAAATATATATATATATATAATACGATATATAAACTTAGTAAGACGAAGTTGTAAGCTGGCGCCTTTTTACAAGATTAGCACAGGCTTTTTTTAAGATAATTTTAAATAATCAAAATATCAAAATAAAATAATTTAAAAACACCATTATTTTTATGTCTATATTTTCTAATTTCATTTACGCATAAAATTAAATACAATTTTCTTAATTCTCAATTTATACTGAAATTTGAAAACCTTAAACAATTTTTGTATTTATTGTTTCAATAAACCTTTTTTTTTTTATTTTATCCTTTCAGAACAGGATTTGTGGGCATTACTTATTCAGTATTCCAAAACATATGTAGTTTTATTATGTATATAATCAAGATCTTAAATTATTAAGTAGCTTTGTCTTTTGTGGTATATTATTCTGAAGAAAGTTTAAGTAGCATTATCACTTTTTATATATACATATATACATATTTACATATTATAATTGAATTAAGCTGATGATTAAGGATAGCAATTGATTTGCTAGCATTACAAAAAAAGACGCTCAAAAAAGAATAACTATAGATAAAAGAGGATATTCAATTTAAGATTATAATTTATTTTTTCTAATATATTTTATATTTTATTATAATTAATTATAGAAAATATAAAAATAAATTATTTTCGTTATCTATTTTAGATTAAAAAATGTATTAGTAAATTAATAAAATAAAACCTTTTACTAAAACTATGATATATTTTATTACAATGAAGCCAAAATTTCAAAATTGCAATCAGAGATGCCGAAAGTACGACTATATTCTTACTTTTTTGTGCCACCTGCGGCCATTATAAATGTTATTGAAATATTTTGTTACACTTTATTTTGAGAAAATAAAATTAAGATTTTCAAAAGTCCATGTTTTATTACTTTATTACAAGTCTAATTTTGGCCATTCGTTTATGCTCTTGGCGATGCCGCAATAACTCATATTTCCAAAATCGCTGTTATCAACTATCCAAAAAAAATATATAAGATAATTATTGCAAATGGAAACTATTAACATTCTGCACAAAATATTGTTTAAACTTGGAAAGTATTCACTATCTCATATAAATCTATGAAAGAATAACTGATATTTTCCAAAATCGCTGAGAGTTTACAGTAGCCCACAAAGCATAATAATGTTTTTACTTCAAATGACTCCTTATGTAATATATATTTATATCCTAGGATTTATATTGATGTCACCATTTATTTAAAAAAAAACATTACACTACAATGTTATTATAATGAATTACCGAAAATATAGTTAAGGACAATTCATTTTACAAATTATGAGAATTAGTTTTGTTTTTCTGTATTATTTATATTTATTTCGCATTCAAATCTCCATTAAAACATTTCGAATCCACTCATGAATTGTAGTGTAAAATGTAATTAAATCAAAGAAAAAGAATAGAGAGAAACAAAACTACACTTTCTATTTTCTATTTTTATTTTGATAAATTCATTATATTTTCCATCTAATTTATGTAATTTAAAATTATCCTTCAAGTTTATTACTTAATTATTGTATTAATTGGTATAAATATCTGTTTAGTATTATAATTATGTTGCTTGACATTAATGATGAAATTTGGTGCAATTCAAGATCTTCTAAATTGTGTTTAATAATTTATAAAATAATTAAGTCAGTTCAATTTTCAATATATATAATAAGAATTGATTACAATTTTCGAATTAAGAAAAATTTTAATAGCATTATGCTAAAACTATAATTCTCAAGATCATTTACAATTTACTAAAATATTTTTAAATGTATTTATTTTCAAAAATAATTATATTGGTAAATAAAAATATAGTTATAATTTTTAATTTTAAGGTAACAGTTTTTAGATTCTGGTATTATATGCAGAAATTGAGTAAATCATTTCTAAAATTTCTTCAATATTAAATTGAAATTGTGCTGATTTGATATTTAGGTTTTTGCAGTTTTCAATAATCTAAAATCAAAGAAACTATAACAATAATTTACAAAATTTTCTTCAATTATTTAATTTTCCATATAGAATTTACTTTAAAAATATTTAAGAAATATAAGATTAAATTGACGGTTCAATCCCTAGTCTTGGAACTTTTGTGCATCTCTCTTATTTTTTAAGTTTGAACAATCGATTTAGAAAATTTGATTGTTTCTTTCTACAAAAGTTTGAAGATGCTGGTGAATTGAAACCGGCTGTAGTTATATCATTCATTAAAGAAGTGGGATGGGATATATACGCTACAATAAATAATGCATTCAAAAAATAATCCAGTATTATTACTAAGTAATTCAAATATTTAATGCATTAAAAATTACAACAAATTTTTACTGAAAAGTTTTATGTACAAAAATACCTTGCAATACTGCAGTAATGCATTACTTAATCTGTATTAAAAGTAATGCATTACTTTACTGCATTCCAGTAATTTTAAAAATTCGGTCATTACTTTGAAGTATTTTTTGCATTACTTTTGTACTTCAATTAAGTATTTCGAAATACTAACACAATATTTGGTAATTCAATGTAGTACTTATAATTACTTTAAAATAATAATAAAATAGTATATATGTACTGCTATAAGAAAATATAATCTTGTAAAGTAAAACCCTTCCTTAAGTAAAGTAAAGTTGTTTAGGTGGTAAATTTAAATATTTTTTTTAATTTATATGATGAGTGCCCCGGTGCCCCTACAGATTCGGAAACTGATGAGACTTATTGCTCAGAAGTGGAGAATGGTGCTAATTGTAATATAAATTAATTAAAAATAATTATAAAAAAAATAAAATATTTATAGGTGATTCTGAAAGAGTACGATAGTGATGGCACATATTGTTCAGCAGTTGAAAACTTTAATACATTTTCTGATTTCAGATAGTAGTACGAATATGGTTGTCTCAACAAATGTTCAATTTAATGTACATGAACAATATATTATGTATCTAGCAGATACTAGGAGAACATTATGTATTTTAAATAAATATCCTCTTGTAAAAAAAAACTTTTTCAAAATATAATACTACACCACTAACATCTTCGGGATCAGTTGAGAGGTTACTTTCTTTTTCGGTATTAGTAAATTCACCAAGACCGTGTGTTCTGGCGGACGAAAATTTCAAAAAAATTATTTTATTAAAAGTAAACTTGAAATTTATGTAATAAAAACATTTTTAAAATAAAATTAGTATTTTTTCTAAAAAAAACTTATGAAATATATTATATACTTTCACTACAACTAAATTATATTCTTTTTTTAATAGCTATTTTATTATTATTTTAAACTAATTATAAGTACTTCGTTGAATTACCAAATATTGTGTTAGTACTTCGAAATACTTAATTGAAGTACAAAAGTAATGCAAAAAATACTTCAAAGTAATGATCGATTTTTTAAAATAACTGGAATGCAGTAAAGTAATGCATTACTTTTAATACAGATTAAGTAATGCATTACTGCAGTATTGCAAGGTATTTTTGTACTTAAAACTTATCAGTATGGCAATACTGTACTGCATAAAAGTAATTCAACTGAAGTATCTGGTACTGCAGTAATGATGTAGTTATATATAACTAAAGTAATGCATTACTTAACAACTCTGCTAATTATGTGACGTATGTGCGAGGAAGACCGGAATTTACCAACCAAACAAGACAAATTGTTGACTTATACTTCACTTATTATTATATTAGAATGCAGAAATGTCTTTATATAATGAATTTGTCATGATAAAATTATATTTTTTATGTAATGCTGAACTTCATTTCAATAAATTTCGTAATTGATATAATATTTAACATAGTAAAATTTTTAATTCATAGAACAAAATTTCAATATTCACTAAACTTGTCAACTCTATAAATTTTAAAAATAAAAAGATTTTTAAACATTTTTATCCTTTTATAAAAATCAAATTTACATTATTTATTTTCAAAAATAAACTTTTATTTTATAAATCTATATAATAATCCCTGAAAATTTTAAAACACTTAGTTTTAGTAAAAATATTTTATTTATTATACACAACGACTTCGTTAATAAATATTAAATATTTTTATGTACATTTATTAATTTTAAATATTTGAATTTTCACATTTACATTTGCACGAAGATTATATTGTGAGATTATATGTCCAGGCATGTTGTTCATATGAATATCAATATTTAAATTGAATCTTAATTGAATCTTAGTTTTAGAATATATAAAAATGAAATATAATATAAATTACATTTAAACACAATTTTAAAAAATTTTAAAATAATAGAAAATAAAAATATTAGGAGCATCCAATATTATTAATAATTTATATAAATAATATTATAAATTTATAAAAAACATTGCTACTAAATAGAAATTTTAAAATATAATCTATTGGCAAATTAAGTAATTCGTAAATTAAGTAAGTTTAGTTCCAACTTATTTTATCTCCGAGAATGTAATAAAAAGAACTATGTTTTTCAATGACATTACACACACAAGTTGTGTTCTGAAATTTGTTCCTGGTATGTTCATAGGAAACTAATATATGAGAAGCTTTAGTTTCCGAAGATTATTTGGTTCACGATGTAATTATTATCTGACTGCAATGAAATTTGAAACATATTATTTTTTCTGAATCAAGAATTTAGGGTTTGCCAATTTCAGTATGTACTATAAAAAAGTCGGAATATATTATAAAACACTATTGGACATAAATAACAATTGAAACCAACTAGGAGTTATATATTCCCCACTTTTCGCAGGGATTTTTTTGTAAAAATGTCTTTACCATATTGTACCACTAATTTCATGCTTAAATAAATTTGTTTTCCCAACGATATACAGATTTACATAAATACATATTGTTTATTTGAAAACTTTCATAAATGAATTTATTATTTCAAAAAATTTAAATGTGGTATACGGACAACCGTACTTTCACTAGTTTCATTAAAAAAATTATAAAATACATCTAATATACAAATTTAAAGAGTCTTTTCAGTGATAATCAATTTTTGATAGACGGCATAATAATTGCTAATTTCACAAAAATGTATACCTTTATACATTTTTGTTTATTGCAAGTTAATTATCTACATCTACATAATAAAAATAGAAACCGACAAAGTTAGTATTAAAATCGATTATTGAATTTAAGTACATTCACTTCAAAATTAAACAATAATAATTAGCAACACGAACCGGTTGTTAATTATTTTATGAATTTGCGAGCCGTTTCTTAAACTTTATTTATATAATTCGTTTTATTAATTTAAACGATATATGCCAAAGTAATAAAGAACTATAAGGTAATAGAATAATGATACGCAGAATACTAAAATTTGCATCACAAAAAAGTGATACTACTAACCATTCCTCATTTTCGTATATAAAAACAATTGATTTTTCAGAACAAAAATTTTTCTATACTAATATTAGTTTTAATTAGAAATCTTATACAAAAATTAAAGCTAAAGCCACCACTAGAAAGTTGTTAAATTGCTACAAGCACAATAAAATATTACAGGAATTTTTAAGCAAAAAAATAATTTTATGAAGTTATTTTGTGAATAAAGTTTTAAATATTTGGAATTAATTATAAATAACTTTTTTATACAATAATTCTCAAAAAACCATAATTCCTTTATATTTCTGTTATCAGCTTTACATCTCATAGTAAAAGTTTAATATAATATTTCGTAAAGTTATAAGGTTATGACTAAAACTATATTAGTTTAGTAAAAAAAATATAGCCCATTACAGAGAAAAAAATGTATTGCAATTACCAAAAGTTATTTCTGTAAAAGTTAGAGAAAATCTGCTTTAGTTTTTAAAATATATTCTAGATTTATCATTCTGCAATCATTATAAATATAAAGCATATAAGTTTTGTTGAAGGACAATAGTTTGGTTAATTGAGCAAATATGGATTAGTAAGTTTACGACTATAATTTTGGAATACTACGATTATATTGAAATTGAAAGCCTAAAAATTAAAGAAAATCCGAAAACATATCAAAATTTCACATAAAATTATATTCTTGATGTCTTAAAAGAATGTTTTTCCTGAAATGCTTTATTATATATAGGCTACTCATATTTTAGCAGTTTTATATTTCTTAATTTATACTACCATAAATAGTAAATAAAATATAAGGAATTTTTCGATTGATGAATCATATATTATAATTTTACTGGCTCTGATAAATCAATCTCCTTCAAACAAAATTTTTCAAAATATTCAAAATCTTATAATTTTAGTTTTAAAGAGTATGTGATTCTGTGTTTTTCATCTTCACTTAAAAATTTCGAATGAAAATTATGTATGTATGTATACAATTTGTTTCAATAAAGATTTTGTTTGATATAAAATTATATGAAAGTCCAACAATTCATAAAATATTTAAAGGGCTTGAAAAAATTTTGAAGAATAAAGAAAATTCCTTATTTTATATAATTAATTTCCTTTGTATATGATTTTATTTAACTAATTAGACAAAATTTATTTTTCTTTTAACTATAATTACTATTTATTTTCAGAAAAATACAAAAAAAAACTATACTAATTAAATTCAATTGAATCTTTTAGATAAAAAATATTTCTTTAATTTTGTAGTATTATAGTTCAAAGATTGTTAATTCGTATTTCCTGTAAGTTACGTGAAAAAGAATTCTTTTTTATAGTTTAATTTTAATTGAATGAAACAATTAATTTATTATAATCATTTTAGAATTGTGGTTTTTTATTGAATTAAACAAATTAAAACAAAGATGAAAGAAATTTAATTAGTTTATATTTAAGGAAAACAATAGCTCCAAATTATCAATGGGGATTGGAAAAATAAATTATATAAAATGTACCGAAATTATGTTATGTATATATATGCTCACAAGAAATCAAAATTGAACAATTTTAATCATATCGATTTATTGAACTATATTTGAATTTTTCCAGATTAGTTTGTTAGTTGGTTTTAAAGGAATTGGAAATTTAAGACACCCTAGCACATATGTTACGTATTAGTGAGTCTGTTATACCATCACGCGAATGCTGCATCATTATCACATCATGTCGAGCCATCCCATTTCTTTAATATATGACTATAGTTAATTCCAAATTAAAATAGTTATCAAATGTTTTACTAATATGCAATCAGTGATCAGATACGAAAAAAGATATTAAAGATAAATTCCTAGGATATGAACATAATTTATTTCAAGACAAATCCTTGTCAAATCACATTTATCAACTTTTCCGTTATATGCATATTCATATAACTAGTTGTTACAATTGGACATAATTATTGAAGCATTAAAAACATTCATCTCTGCCTCCTTCCTCTCAAATAAAAATGCACATTTTTTTAACGAAAAGTATTACTTAATGTCTAAACTAGCTGCTCATGATAAAATTGAATTGAAGTTATCCAGAAATCCCCGATTTTCATCTATCAAATTAGTATGAACTTAAATTTTTATTTTTGTTTGTAAATTATGAAGTTCTATGCAATAAACAACATATTAAATCTTAACTTGTCATCCTGTATTATAAAGTACACCAAGTATTGTGCCAATATGAAAAAAACTTATAATGCAGTTAAAAAATAATTCACCAAACACTATAAGTTTCTTTTCATATAGCAATTAAAAACAAAATTTCAAAGTAAAACAAATAAATTGTTATGTAACGTAACTGAGAAGCAATAAAAACTGTTTTACATGGAACATTGGAGTTGCCCAAAGTAATATTAAAAATATTTAGATATTTAGATAAAACTTACAATTGTTATAATGGTGGATATTCCACTGGTAGACTTGAATTCCAAAATACTAAAATATCAAATAGTGAACTCTTAAAAACCGAAATTTTAATAACATTTCTTCTTTTTGCATATTTAAGATCCCCTAACTGTGCTATTCGAAACTATGAATATCAAATATAAACAAATTTTAGGTTAAAATCAGAGAGTCGAATCAGAACTGAACCGAAAATAGAAAACCGCTATTAATCACTATTTTTATAAAACTGAACCGGAACTCATATCTTAACCAAAATAATTATTTATATAAAAAACCGCTTTTAAACCAATTATGCACCAGAATCGTAACCGGAGCAGAAGAATAAAATAATAAACCGGAACGCAAATAGAAAATAAAAATACGGAGCGGAAACATAAATCGGAACGGTATAAGATTAGATTCAACTCTCTCGTTAAAATATTATTTCTACTGTTATCATAAATATAAATCAAATTTGTTTATTCCAAACTAATATAACATCCTTTTACTCTGAATTATGGCTTGCATTATTGTTTTATTCTACAAAATTCTCTATAAATTAGTTTAGATATATTATAATTATTTATAGAATATTTATTATAATTTTTGATATTTTATAAAAAAAAATTTAGACATTATTCTGCGATATAATAAATTATAATAGTTTATTCACAAATAATTTACCGTGAAATTTTATTTTCAAAGAATAGGAAAAAGAACAATTTTTTCACTTAAAAACATTTAGTGGAAAAAATAACTAAAGGTCTATAAAAAATTTAAACATTATATTTAAATTTATGTATAAATTTAATGTATTTTTGTAGTGAAATGAAAAACTTTTTATGAGGCAATTATTTACGTGATAAATTTAAGAAATTTTTCAAAATTATTTCCATCATTCAAGTTTTCATGATATATGTTAAAAAGTATGTGTAATAAAATATTAAGGAAATTTAAGAAATATATTTTTAATTATTTCATAAACCTTTGATAAAAATATTGTGATTTCTTCCTTTGAATCATTCAAATCAATTCATTACGTTTGGTGTTTTTTAATTTTTTAACGTAAACTTTAATTTAGTGTTTTTTTTTATGGAAATAAAATTACAACCCATAGTTCAATTTCTATTTAAAACTTGACTAAATATACTTTAATAATTGAACTTTCGTTAAAATATGTCAAATATTGTAAATTTTAATTATTAATATTGTAAATTTTACAATATTTTGATTGCTAGGAAGCAGAAAATTTACTGCATGGATTCAAACGAAAGAAAATAGTCAAATACTTCAATATCCCAGAGTATTATGTAAAATTATACATTGATATAGATAGAGTATAGTATAGAGTAATTAATAAAATTTTAGCTACCAGCAATTTAAAATAGAAAGAATATTATGTAAAATATCCTATTACAATTCAGTTCAATCAATTAAGTTTTTTAGTTATATTTTAATTTTTAATTAGTTCATCGTTTAAAAAAATTGTTAAATCCACTAAAATTAAAATATTTCATAGCTGGAAGCACTGCTGTATATTTACAACATAAAAATACAAATATTGTGCACAAATTAACAAGAAATTGTTACTTTTTACAAATATTTTTCTATTATTCAAATGGTTGGTCATTGAAAATAAAATTGAGAATTTTTGGTATCTTGCCAACAAAACTTTAGATTTACTTGTGATTTCGGATTAATATTAATAAAATTGGTTGACCAAACTTTTTGTAATAAAATAAAAATATGTATTATCAAACAAAGTTGACCAAAGTTAAACGACATTTAATCGGATCATGTTTTAAGGTATTAACATAAAGATATTTTTTAAATTATAATAATTTATGCCTTTATCTAAACGACGTCATTGATTAATTATTAACATTGATTAATTATTTAGTCAATGCCGACGTACACATTACCATCAATGGCTCGACATTGCCAACATACTTGTCAGGCCAATGCGAAATTGTTTCAACTAGATTAGTGTGTTGTAAGTTAACTTCCATTTTTTGTTAAACTGTCCATACATTATACAACCTGGTTTTTAACGTCGTTCATAAATTATACAACCTGGTTTTTAACGTCCTTTTAACCGAGTTGAAAAAATTGGGTTACAATCTATATTACACCAGTCAAAAATCTTTTGTTTTTATTAACCTCAAAATGGTTATCAACGTATTGGAAACTTGCCCACTACAAAATAACTTGATTAAGTTGTCAACAGATTGATAAATAATTTGTATAATTTATGGGTAGCTTTATGTGTAGTTTATGATACAGTAAAGTAAATTAATTTTAAATAATTTAGTTGGTATATATTTATATTTGTATATATCTTTATTAGTTATCTTATGACCTCTGAATGACATATCTACATGTAGAAATTGGCAATACAAAAATAAAGTCTTTTCAATCATAAACATCCGGAATCTAAAAAATATTATATAGTTTATCTAATAAAGTTTAGAATACATTTTATGGAAAACGATTTTTCCTTCATTTCCTGTTTATTGAGATTGCGGATTTTAATGTAAAAATAAGTATTTTATTTCATATATTTATATATTTTTTATATTTGTTGTTTATAGAAATATATTTACATATTTTTATAATTTTATTTTGTGTTTTCTTTTTATATATCCTGAATTGTTTGATGACGCATATTGTGGGTAAAATAAAATGTCTTCTTGTAATTTAAAATTTAGATTTTATGGTAATAAGTTTTATTAACAAAAAATCAAGTTTATTCATTGTTTGAATCTGAACTAAGTTGCAGAACATCAATTTTGATTATAAGTAACAAAAATATCTTTATTTTTCTTTTCACTAAAACTCTTTCAACCTTAAAACTTTTAGAAATTTAAAATTTTATACAATTGTATTGAAATAGAAAATTTTGTTATTAGCATAATATTATTTCTCATCTTTAAAACATAAAGGCGTAAGGAGCACTAAGCAAGTTAGAAATTTTATGTTTTGGCTAAAATAAAATCAATAATAGTTTCAAGGACTAACACAGCATTTGATTTGCTTTTAGTAAGCTCCCGAATTTTGTGAATCTTTTTAATTATAAACAAAAATTTATGAATTTGGTAGAAAAACTATTTAAATAATTAAAATTTATATCGTTTTGTGCTTAATTTGGTTGTGTTAGACTAGAAATAAACTAGAAAAACTAAAATTAACTTATTAACTTCCCTTTTGCTTAAAAGGGAAGTTAATAATTCGTTTATGAAGCTATTTTCTTACATAAAATAAATGTATAGATAAAGAGTAATAATATTGAGAAAGGTTAGCATTGCTGGACTTTCATCTCGCATACTTTGGTTCGATTACCAAAACAGAAAAACAGAAATTTCTAAGATTTTTTCAAATCTTGGTAAAAAACTAATTGTAGTAACTTCAACAAAATTATGTCAAATTATTCTAATTAGGCCAGATTTGGACTTCGTTGTTTGAGTAACCGGCAAGATTTAGACGAAAGGAAATCTATAAATTTTAAAACTAATTTCTAGTAAAGTAGTTTTATGTAAAGTCGAAAGTTAATTGTAAAATAAATATAATTAAAATTTGTAGTTAAAAAGTGTCAAAATGTTATAGCTGCTAAATTTCTGATGTCTTTAATTTTAATTATAGAATTTATTTAAAGAGATAATTTTCAAATAGGATCATCTCATTCTTTAATTTCGAGTATAATATTAAATAAATTGATTTTTAGGCCTTTGCATCAAATTAATAAATAATTTTTTCCCATTAAAAGTAATCCATTAAAAGTAATGAAGAAAAATAAACTGGAAAGAATGAAAATTCAAAATGTCAATCAAAATAATAAATTATCAGTTATAAATTTAAAGATTAACTTGGAAAAACGAAAATTTCAGCAAAATATTCTTATTAATTATTAAAAATTTGAAGACATTATTTTTGAAACTTTAAACTTCAATGCCTTTTGATAAGGTACAATTTTCATTTGATTCAAATTGGATTCAAAAGTTTAAATTTTTGTTGGTGAAAAAAATATTTATAACGATACAGACAATACGGATTTCTGATTGTCTTATGTACTGAGTATATTGTAGCAAATTTCTGGTTATTATCTTTGTTCTTAGTGATCAAATTTAATAATAGATTTTTAAAAGCAACTAACTTAATTTTATACGCAATTTCTTAAAAAACTGTATTTGAAAAATTTCCGACAAAATCGCAAAATTTTCAAAGTTTATCTTAAGATTTGGTTGTAATTTAAAAATTAATGATTTGCACAGTACTTTAGTTATGTTTGTGTTCACCCAAAAATGTAGTAATCTCCTTTCTTTTAAAATATTTATTTTGATCAACACAACTGCCAGCACCAGAATGAGTCATGGTGATATATGAAAAGGACTTGAAAATTAATCATTTATTTTCATTTCTTAGAAAAAAAAATTTCAGTATTATATTTTCAATTTTATTTATATATTTTTTTGTGGCAGTAACTAATCTTTGATAGTGAAAGATAAGAAGAAAGACCTGTTAATTTCCGGATCTATTAAAATTGAAGTTTCAATGACCCGCTACGTTATTTTTTTTTCAATTATTTTATATTTTATGTGAAATTTTGATATCGATTGATTAAAAATTGTAAAATTAATTCTATCACATAATTTTTCAATATTTTCACTTTTAAAGTAGGTATTTTATTTTCCATTTAAAGAATGTCATTATTCCTATTAATTAGTATTACGAGTATTTAAAATACGTAAATTCTATTTTTCATAAATATTTCGTAGATCATCACCGTATGATATATATTTCATACTGAAACTTTTGTATTTGAACATTGAAAACACACAAAATGAAAATCTAAATCTGAATTAGAGATAAAAGTTTTTTATAAAGGAAATTGAGTGAAAAGCTACAAAAAACACTTAATATATTATAGTCTCAAAATTCGCGAGTGAAAATGAATATTAGAAAACTGGTAAAATTGGGTCTCAATATCATTTAAAGTAAAGGATACTCCACTCCCTACATCATAAAAGTTTTAAACATTCTGAAATTTAATGAATTTCACTCTTGAGTATAGACAATTTTTGAAATCTTTATATGAAATATATAATCGAATTAGTTGTATATCAGCAAATATATATTTAAATATATCAGTAGTATGTGACTGATTCAGTAAGGCATTAGACTAATTCTAGAAAACTGACTTTTACGAGTAGTTATGGAATAACTATGAAGTCTGGTGCTGGATTTAATGGTCAAAAAATAGATTTTGCTGAAAACGCAAAAGAAAATGAAATAGATACAAATTACTGTTATCTGCTAAGGTACCCTTAATTATAAGTTTTTCTTAATAGGTACGAGAGTAACAGCTAATCATGGTTATATAGATTTTATAGATTTTTTTGATTAATTTATGCATTTTCTATTTTACATTTAACTAATTAAAAAAACTAATAAATGTAATATTTATTTATAAAAATATTTAGCAACCAAAATATATAAAAGTATAACAAAAGTTTTATAATATCCTTTTTGATTATAGATTTCTCATTCCCAGATCTTAAAAATAACTTTTAGATTTAATTGATCGATTTAATTTGAATAATTATAAAACATGAATTAATATAAAACATGAATTAACTTTTTCTAGGCTGGAGCTGGAGCAAACTTTTAATTCTACGTTAATGACTTCAAATTCTAACTTGTGACACCTGAAAAAGCCACTAAAAGTATACAATAATTTATTGCATATTGAAATTTTTCAACAAAAATATAAATATAGCTACATATTCCATATTAACTCTTCTAAACGAAATTATTCTTTCGTATTTTACTACTGTTTATATTAGACTGTAACAGTTTTGAATATTATTTTATTTTAATTTCTATTTAATTACCTTACAACTTTTACACCGGCAAAAACAGAACATATAAACTTTTATATTTTATTTTATAAATTTATATTACATAAACCTAGAATTTAATTAAAATATTATGAGTTTGAACATTACAAATGTGCCCGATACAACTTTGAGTTCCGCCAACCCTAATTTTGTCTACGGTAATTAATTTAAAACAGAATAAAGTAGAGACATTTTGTTATAAAAACCACAGAAATATAATTTCTGCATAACATAATATAGTATGTATAAGAAATGTGTTTGTAGACTTTAAAGAATTTTCCTTTCCTAATGGATACTCATAATTTTATTCTCGAGTTAAATATATCAAATAAAGCAAAAGAAAATGACTTTTTTCTATGTTAAATTAAAATAGATAAAGAAATTGTTCAGTCTATAAAATATTCATTGAATGTTTTTTTTAAGTTATGCAAATTTATGACTTTTGTTAGTCATAAAAACAGGCTTAATTGTAGATATCGAACATAATGTATTATTTTTTATTCAATATATTTTTCTACCATCCGAATTCCGCAGGTTTGAATGTATTATTATCAAGCAAAATTCGAAGTCTCTTTTGAAACCATTAGAAGTCATTAGAATTCAGTTAATCAATATAACATCTTAGAATTAAATTAATCAGAAAATAAGTAATTCTTGTGAATTTAGGTTGATGGATAAGGGTAAAATTTGTAATAAACTAATGTTATCATATTAAAATTTCCAATTTTTTTTTCAATATCTTATACCGTAGTTTAATTAAATTGAATGACAACTTTTTACTTTCCACAACTTATATATAAATTGTCGTAATGTAGAATTATTGGAAGTTTTGGAAAGTTCAGTAGTGTTGGGCATATCTGATTTTTAACGTATTGTTTCTCTTAAATCTAATACATATATATTAAAATAGATTTATGATATAATTTACCAATTTTCCTTTTTGTTACAATCTTAATATTCTATACATTACTTAGAATATATTTTAGTTATCCATTGTTGTAAAGAGATATATAAAGAACATGAAAATCGATTTAAGCCATATTGAAACCCTAATAAATTATAAGAAAACTTTATACTTTGAAACATTTTTCTTAATTTTAAAAATAATTTCCATATTTAGGTCTATTTCTTATAACAGTTTCAAACTTTGTGTAAAGCAATAAACTTTAATTGCTCTTCGATTGTTTTTTATGTATTTACAATTTGGAGATATATAACATATAGTCATATAAGTACGATATCGTTTTAAGATGTTACATATTCTTCTCTTAAAATGATAGCAAAATAGACATATATGACACCTCATTTTCTGTAGCCAATAGCCAATTAGGAATCAACAATTTATCAAAATGTACTATATAAAAAAATTGGAGACCGGCTACGATTCCTCTGAACTCTTAAAGAATTCATTTATATATTGCAAATAGTATTTATAAACCATTCGAATACTATCCCAATATTCCTTAATATATTGTAAATTAATTTATAACTGAAACTCTTTTAAAGTTAACCATTTGCCGTTCAGACTATATTCCGTAAAAGTAGAAATCGATGACTTTTTTGCGTTGTATTGTATGACTAATTCCATATAATTCATATATTTTAATTGATATGTAGACCGTAAAAGTTCGTTTAATTTCTTTTTTTTTAACGGCGTCGTTACCACACAACGAAGATAAGACTATACCTCTAACTTTTCGAGATACTTGAACTTTTGAACTTTCCGAGAAACTTGCTTCATTTTCTGTATATTTAGGAACAAACATTTTATAATAATATAAAATTAATGGGATACAAAATCATATTTGACAGCATAATTATTAAAATCCATAATAATGAGATAATTATAATGAATTTTAATTAAAAATAATTAAGATGTAATTACTATTTATTTGTTTAATAAAAATTATAAAAAGGTACATTTTATTAATTGCGAAGTTTGTATAAAAAGACGAATATTTTATAGACAGATTTTTTAATGAAATTAATTACATATTGTTTTTCTTTTGAATATTATATATATATATATATATATATATATATATATATATATATATATATCTATACAAATAAATACATATAGATATACAAACATAATATATTATATACATTATCGACAATGTGCATATTACTGACAATTTCACAGTGCAATCTTATGCCTTTGCCATAGTTTAAACTTAGATTTAACTTATTTTTTCATTTCTTAATTCAAACTTATAATAAGTCTTCCTTTATAGAGGTTTAGATGGGTAGGGCTTAAGCTTCAATTTCGACAGTTTACACACACAAATAGAAATAAATTAAATATAAATTTTTAAAGGTATTAATAAAAAGTACTTAGAAATAACCTAAAATTCATCCTACGTTTCTTTTCTTCCATAACATAAATTTACACACAAAAAAATAAAATCGACAAGCACACAGTATACAAATTGCCATGTCACATTAATTTTTACAATCAGCTGATTCATTTTCATTCACAATAACATTATTTTCCATTATCATTCATAATAATTCACATTTCTTCGTTTAGCTAAGCTTAGGACAAATTTTCAGGGAGAAACCAAATGCGGTTCCAGTTTGAAGCCACACAATTTATTTAGTTATGCTTGAACTTATGCTCTCACTGTGAAAGCGAGCATTAGCATCTCTATAATATATAAATCGACTATAGATGGATAAATGGTTTTGACATATACGCAAATATTTTTATGTAATTTCGTTTTAGAAACTATTTTTGTCTTAGCTATAGCTTAACTTCTAACATCATCAGTTAACAATTTAATTAAATAGTTCTTTGATATTTTTAGATTTAATGTAATCAATTAAATAAAAATCGGTTTTTACGAGCTTTACGAGTAAAATATAGTTTTCGGAAAATTCATCGTAAAATATTCATCGCAGGAAAATTAATGGAAGAGAAATTTCATCGCAAGGAAAATACATCGCAGAAAAGTCATTGCAGGAAATTTCATCGTGATTTAATTTACATATAATAAAATTCCTTAAATATAGTATGAAACTCTACTTTTAAATGTAGTAATCTTATTGCACGATGAAATACGATTTCTGAGACGAATTCAGAAATCTCTGCGATGAATTTTCTGCGACAAATTTACCAGACATGGTAAAATTTGACACTTAGTGCTCATAAAATTTATATATTAATATATAATAATATAATACAATAAAAAATCTAATAATTCTTTTATATAATTACCACAAAATAATTTGATAATTTTTTCTTTTAGGAAAATTATATAACCATCAGAATCCTCTTTATTATATTATCCTTAGCTGTCATAAATTCACTGAATATCATAAAATTAAACCGAAATAAGGCAAATTTATTCAAAAATACAAAACGTGGTATAAAAAAGTCCTTAATTTATTTATTTTTTATTAAATTTTTGTTTAAATTTTATAACACTAACTGTTTTCAGTCAAAAAATATCTTTAAAAAAAAGAAAACAATATTTTCTGATATTATCCTTTTTTATGTGACCAAAATATATTTCTTTTAGGAATTAAACTTGAAAATTAAGCGAATTAAATAATATTTATTATGGTAATTGAATTTTAAAGTTATTCTTTTTACAAATAGTGAAAAATTGTAGGGGAATATAATTTAGATATTTTTGAAATCAATAGCTTTTCTTGGAAGATATAATAATAACCAAATCCTGAATTGCCTTTTTAGGTGGAAATTTTTTATAAGTTTTATTTCATTTTATTTGATTTTATTGTTCCAGATAAAGATAATATTCCAGTTTTTTTATATCAATGGATAATCGTTGATATCAACGGGTAATGAATGTATAATCATTACCATTTACATACGACTTGCCTATTGGGACATTTAAAAGTTTATAATTTAAATAATTACAACTGAATAATATACTTAATTTACTCGGAGGAGTTTTCTAGTAGATACATATCTGTAAAACGATGGCTTATACATGTTAAGTTGTTTGAAATTTTGCCATCAATTATAATTTTGATTGCTAGCTATTGTACTCTATGAAAATACAGATTCTGATGCACTTGCCAAAATATAAGAGTTATATCCAAGCCAAGGACAAATGTAGGTCTTGTATATAACAAGATTTGAAAACTAGGAAATAGCATCGTTTTTAAAAACTTTTTTTTAATACTTTCTTTATCATTGGAAAGTACATCACTTTTTGTAATCCAAAAAGTTTGAATAAATATCAAAAATTGGTTTTCATATTTTTTAAATTGTTACATTATTTTGTAAATAATTTTTCAAAATTTTAAATAATAAATACATATATCATAAATTGAAATTATGATGTTTAAGTAAACAACAACATAAATAAATCTTTAATAATATTGTCATACCGACATAAGACCATGTCGCCCACAAGAAGCATTAGTTAGTGCTAATTTAAATTTTTATTATAATCAAGCTATTCAAGGTTTCCCAGTATAAATAAAAATAAATATAAAATGAAAAGTTTAAAGTAAATCTATTCATGAATTTAAACATCATATTTACCATATTTTTGCAATGATACTCTTACAAATTTATAAGTCAAAACATTTTGTATTTGTAAACTTACAAATTCAAAAAGTTAGATAACAACTAGCAAAATATTGTGATGTTATTAGTAAGTTTTTCAAATTTACATCATTTATTTGATATTTGGATATTATATTTAAGAATTACTTTAGTAAGTAAAAGCAATATGGAAAATATGATATGGAAAAATTGCATTTCTTTTATTTCTATTATCTATGGACAATTTTTTGTCATTTAAGAGCTCTATAGTTATATTGAAAAATCAATTATTTTATATGTAAAATTACAGAAATTTCACTAACATACGAGATATAAAAATAATTACGGGGTCTAACTAACTCTCAGGCGAAAATGTAAATAATTACAGATACTAAGATTAAATTTAATTTCAATAATTATTACCTCGTATAAAAATTAAAATAGATTTTTAACCTAAAGATTGATTTTTTTATCTGAAAACCTGAAAACATAAATCTTTTTTAGATTACTTTTACTCAAAATAATGTTTACTTTATAATATACTATAAAAATCAAATATAAATTAAATTTACTCTGTAAACTTATAAAAAATTCAATATTAAGTTCTCTACACTGCATGTAAACAGCCTTACCTTCACATACAGAATGAAAAATATTAGGTATTATGGACAACATCGATAAGAAAAATTATAATATGTGAATATTCAAATTTATAAATAAATATATACTAAAAAAAATATCGTATTCCCAGGAAAACAATTTTTTTTCCTTATATAAAGAGCTACTTCTAAGTCAATTTAAAATCATGTAAACAACAATGTAAATGGTTACAATTTGAACAATAAATATCTAATAATATATCTTCTGTACCAGGTTATATCCTAAATGATTGAATTTGATTTTGCACAAATTGAATCAAGATTTAATTTATTTAAAAAAAATTAAATACATATTAGTTTAGATTTTTTCAGCATATATTTTTATTAAATGCTTACAGATTTTCCTTCAAAACATTTTAAAATGTAAATTCTACTCGAATAATATTTTGTATGGTAAATTGGACTCCTACTGTTACTTAAAATATGAATTTATATTAAACGTTTTGAATTTTGTTGATAAAACTCTTTCAAAAAATGTTTGTATTATATAAAATTATGAATAGAAAAACCTTTTAACAAATTTTTATATATTTTGGCACTTATTGAATGATAAAATATGAATTCAATTGATATTTCAGGTAAATATTCATATAGTTTTCATATACAATTACAAAAATCTTCTTACATTTTGTTTGGAAAGTTATTGATGAAAATAAGAAAATCAAATAATTTACATAAAAGGATATTTTGAATTAAATACAAAAATAACTTATTAAATATTAATCATTTTTTTATGAAAAAAAAAATGAAAATAGAAAAACTATTTCGAAAGTAATTTTAAACATAATATTTCCAACAAGCATATCTCACAGAAATTTTTCCAGCTGTAAAAACATATAGTACTCTTGGAAACAGAAACTCAATTAAGTATATTTAGAATTCTAATAGTTCGGCATATGAAAAGTGTCACCAATTCTTACGAATTTTATTTGTCAAATATTTCTTATTTGTGTGCGTAAGGACTTTTAGCATATGAAGTTATTGTACAAATATTTAATTGTAATTATGTTATAATTACACGAGATTCCATTATTATTTATTCAGTATTATTTATACCCGTATTTCCAGTGCAAATTCCAGTGCATATTCTTCGTATTCTATATATCTGGAATTTGGCAGACAGACGACAGCGACATTTTGTGTTTGACTCTTAAAATAATAATTTAAAAAAAATATAGTTACATTCAACAGTACTAATTAAACAAACATAAAAATTTAAATTTACTAAAACAAAAATTTCCATCATGACAATCTTCAGGTTCAATTTACTTTTCTTGGACTTCACTATTATAATTTCGCGTGGTGGCGATTATTTCTCCGAAAGCCAAGTTCATTTCAGTTCATTTTTAACCGCTCGTTGCAATTTTGTTTTTAACATTTTTTCACACTACAAGCAGAAACAAAAACTATCACAAAATATAGCGAAAATGACATTACATGATAGTTGGACTGTCATTTATATTACTTTTACAGAGTTGGAAATTTTCCATAATGGCTAATTTATATATTATATTTATATTTCGTAGTTTTTCATATAGAAAATTCTGTAATTTTATTTAGATAGTATTTATTTGAGTTTTAATGTAAAGTATATATTTTTAAATAAACTAAATTTTCAATTATACCTAATGAAAATTTACTAAAAAATTTATTCATGTAAATTAACATTTATTACAACCAACTGAAGTTATTTGCATTTTGCAAGAAAAATATCTCTTTATAAAAAGGTAATTTCTTTTATTTAAAATTACAAATTAACTTTTTTAATAATTTCAAATTCAATTAATATAAATAACAATTTGTTTGAAATAATTTACTATGCTATATTGATTTTAACTTTATAATTACAATATCTAAAGTTTCCTCAAAAACTAATTAAATAACTATTACAAAAGTGCTTAAAGCTATTTGAAAGAGAAAAAGTTACTAAAAAATATAGCAAAACCAAAGTTTAAATGTTTTGCACTTTTAGATATTTTCAAACTGCAATTAACTACATTATTGGAGGTATAGTTTCGTCGGCTGTCAAAAGAAGGGTAAGAGTTTTCTCTATCAACATGTTAAGTAAAACGACCATCTTTAACAAAATCGCATTATATAATTATATTATATTAAATATTCCAAACACAAAGTTGTATTATAAAAGAAATAAATTAAGTTTTATATTTCCATCATTTCTATGTTGAGATTTTGGAAAATTGTTTTAATTTATAAAATAATCATTATGCTGAAAATAGTTGGAACGCGGACAGCGCTGTTAACTGTCTAAAAAAAGTTAAGAGATATATTATTATATTTTTTTTTTGTCATACACCAAGAGAGCATTGCGACATTCCGATCTATTGTGCGTTTATAACCCATTTCCCTATCACAACTTAATAGACTTCAAGAATCCTATAGTATGTTTGAAGGTCCGATATTCGTGGGGAAGCCTTTTGGAAGCAGTTGTTGATGTCTTCTTCTTGCAACTACCGCGAAGTGGCAAAGAATGTGTTCTGTCTTTTCTCTTAGTCCCTTAGACTTAGACAGATATATCAGTTGTTTGCTCTGGGTTCCAACTAGACCCATTTTATTGCGTTGGTGGTTCTAAAACTATGTCTTATCATGCGATATGTTAGGGTCCTAATATCTGTTGCTTTTATTATTTATTCAGCTTTAATTAAATGTGGTCTTATAAGATTTTTTGATATTGAGAGACCTGGTAGTTTGTTCCAGTAGATCTTGTGGTGTAGTTCAATTCATCTAACCTTTTGAATTTTCACAGAATGGCTCTGGTTCAAGTCGTTTTGTATTTGAGCGAGTTTTTGCAAAGCGGTCTGCCTCTTCATTTCGCCGATTGTTTCAGAGTTGACACTATCTCTGGTTTAAGACTGGCAAATATTATTGTAAATTTATAAAAAGGCCAATTAAAGTAAATTCTAAAAAATTACAATTTCATAATTTATTTGAAATATTATATATTATATAATTTATATAAAAAATTAATAATTCATTTGTTTTCTGGTATGTATACATTAAGATTATTTGTAAACAATTTGGCTTATTTAATATTCAAATCCTTAACAAGACTATTAAATTAAAAGATATATTTAATTTATGTGGTATTTTGAATTAACCAAAATTATTTTGTATACCATATATATTTGTATTTTGGTTTTGAAGTTTGATCGATCGATTTCCTAGGTAATAAAACTTAATGAAATGTGGTTTTCTGTACATAATATGATACAATAGACTTACAATTATTGTATTTAGGATATATTAGAATATCTTAAACAATTTCTATATAAGTGTAGTTCAATAATATTAATTCCATTTTCAATTATATTAAAATAATATATCAAATTATATAATATAAAAATTTAAAGAACACTTTCCTATTTAATTTGTGATATTTAATATCAAAAACTACTAATAATTCAATTAATGAAATATATTCCAATTTCATATCGATAAAAACATTAATATATTTTCTCCAAACAAAAAAAAATCTTATCAACTATATCGATAAATCTGGAAAAACCAACCAACGTTTTTTGAATAAATTTTTTTCAATTATTCAATTAAATTACATTAAATCTATTACAAAATCAAAAATGGACTATTTTTTTTGTTTTCGATATATGTACATATACAAAAACGAAAATTGATCTGAGCTGTTATATATAAGATCTAGGGAAGCGATGCGAATATTGGATTCAGATGTCGATTATGATTATGTAAATCATTTACAATAATATTTGATTATGTAAATCAAAAACTAATTTTGGATTCAGATGTCGTGGTCAACATATTTAGAATAATCACTATAAAAAAGGAACTGTTGAAAATTAATGTCCTAAGATTAAATTTAAATTATTTATACGATACTACTTATTTGTATAAATTCATTTTTTAATAGCTCTTTTAGATTTTCTGAAAAATAAATGTTTATTGTAATTTTAAACAACTTATTGATGTAAATTATTATTTTTATACATTTATTTAAGAAACTATTTTTAGCTACCATTTCGTAATACTTTATTTAAATACTTTATTGAAACATTAATTTATTTATAATAAATGTACTATGTTATCATCGATCTGAACCATAAAACATTTCCACAATTTCCGCCACAATATGGTATCCAGATTGTAGGTATTAAAAATTTCTTTTTTATAAATTTTAAAGTGATAAACGTTCCAACAATTTGGAATATATAAATTTTATATCGACACTAAATATATTTTAAATTAATGGATTACTATTCTAAACCAGAAATTCATTTATATTTTTGGAACGATTGTATAAAAATTAAATGTTTTACAGAAATTTATGTATATTTCCCATTAAGATTTCTAACCTTTCTCAAAATATTTTAAATATGAAATATCTGATAAGTTCGTTCAATCAGTGATTGATTAATGTTATTCTTATATTTGAATGATTTTTTTTTTAAAAAAAAAAAGTCAGATAACTTAATTGTCAGTTAGCAGTTAGCCAAATATAATTTTAATTTTAAAAGGTCTACATCTACAACTTAAAAAATCATACTAAAATATTGTTTTTCAAATATTTTTTTCATGGAACAAGAATGGTAAAACTTAAATGACTATATGCAAGAAAATTTTATTTAATAATCTATAGTTTTTGATTTTTTATAAATACATATTCTACGTAAATAGGTGTAGAAATAAATGTTTACAAAATTGTGTATCAAGTTTGATCAAAAATAGAAAGAAAACTTGGTAGGTTAATTGGTTTGAAGGGAGGGAAGGAAAACAAAACTCCTCCACGCATCTACACCACGAGGGTCCATTATACACTCCGCATTCCAATCCACTTCTCTCATGAACGCAATTAGACTAGACGGTTTTAAATCGCCGTTTCCCCCATTTCGGTATAAAAATAACGTTCCAAATGTTTAATTTTTTTATATATTACCTTAGGGCAGTGTCAGATGTGTTGTTCTAGTGCTTCTTCTTCTTACCTGTATCCTCTACCTGTGTATATAGATGTTAAACCTAATTTTCTGACATGTTTTGCTTACTGATAACAATATTACCAGTAGATACCGAGGTATATAATCGGAGCATTGGTTTATTCATTAGAATCATCTTTATATATTTTTTGGTTTCGTCCCCCTAAAAGGTTTTCGGTTGTAACATCAATTATGGTTTGTCCAAAAGTCGAAGTGTTCTTTTTCCATTCAAGCATTTCCTAGCTGTTTCTAGTGGGTAGTAGGTGTCCTACTTGATATATCGAATATGATTTTCTAATTGCCCCATCTCTTGCCAATTCATCAACCTTTACGTTGTCTTCAATCACACCATCTCCTGGAGACCAAATGATTCTTAGTTTGTTGTTCTTTGGTAGTTTATTTAGGTTAAAGAAAGGAAACTTATTGATAAAAAAAAAAAGTTTATTGGTAAAAACTTTATCGTAGTAAATATAACATTTAAACGATATGCCTGATAAAATGGATAAGTTGAAAATAGTTATTATAATTAGTTTCAAATCATCAAGTTACATTATGAAGATTTCTCCATATATAAATGCAAAAGTACTTAATATGAATAAATTTAATATAAAATTACAAATATATTTAAAACTTATTCTTAAGTAAATAACCATATATAAAATAAAATAGGAAGTTTAGAAAAACCAGAATCGGCAAATAGTTTAAATGATTTCCGCCAAAATTTATAAAAAAAAATATAGTTAATCTTATTTAATATCTTAAACTTAAAATATAGGTACTGCACAAGCATTTGGTTGGTTGGTTGGTTTGAGAAGGGGGAATGGAAGCGACCAAACCACGTACCTAGACCGTACGTAGACCGTACGGCCCGTTGTACCCCCCTTAAGAAACGTTGACCATTTTCACCACGAATCGTGCCATCCCACTTCCTTTATAAAGTTTGTCAACTTCACAGGTTTTACACTGCTTAATTCTATTAATTTCCCTATAAAATAGGAACCGAAAAAAATTAACCTTTTATTACACAGATTAGCCCAGTGACATAAAAGATGCTCAACTGTCTCGTCATCCTCAAAACAGCCTCTACAAGCTGTTGCTATCTATCGCGCCATTTCTAGCCAATTCAATTATATCCCTGTGACCGGGAGACCAGCTGATAAGCAAATTATTATTGTTTGTACGACAAACAATAGGATAGTACGACATTCAAAAACCAATTTGGCTATCCGAGCAAATCACAATATTCTTATTACACATATTAGTTTCTACCATAAGTTCCGTAGCAGCTTTTATAGCTGCAATCTCAGCCTGGAAAATTGAAGCGTGGTTTTCTAATCTGATGCTAACTCTCAGATCTAGATCGACAGAACAGATTCCTGCACCACATCGTGATTCCATTTTGGAACAATCAGTGTAGAGCACAGTGCTATTAAGGGGAATAGGTGAACTGTTCTCCCACTCTCCTCTAGACGGTATTCTTGTTATGATACCCTCATCAAATATAGTCATATTTGGAAGGTAATCATTAGACATTGTAACCCGACGCTTCAATCACACGAATGATTGTAACATGGGATGTGGGCGAACCTGATGTTACCATATTATTATTTAATTTCAACCGCAGATTCTTTGCATACCTAGGATGGTTTCCAAGACACGCATCAGTGTACTAGCTGTGGCACCAATAATACCTAATCAACATTGCCGCTGAATTCTTTCTAGAATCTTTAAATTAGATCCAATTTCTAGGGATTTCCACCAGACCAGGGATCCGTAGGTAAGAACCGATCTAATTACACACGTGTAAAGCCAATGTATAAAATCTTCGGTGACAAACCCCATTTTTTCCCAATTGCACCTCTACAGGCCCAGAAAGCTCTGATTGCTTTATTATTTAATAAAGCTCTCATTGCACAAGCATTTACTAAATAAGATATCTAAAAAGGAAAATGTGGTTTTAAAATGAACATGAATAACAACAAAATTTAAAAAAAAAAATGTTGTAAATCTTTTATGGTTTTTTGTTTTTATATCTATTAGAAAGAAACTTTGAATTTCAGATTTATTTATAACGTATATTTACATATAATAAATTTATTACACTTGATAAAACTATTTTTTATAGATTTATAATTAATTGAATTTAAAGAAATAAACATGAAATATTGCATACCAAAAAGTTTTTAAAATGAATCTATAAATTTACATATTTGAGAATGTTTAAATAGTATTTAAATTTTATTTATTCATATTACATATTTGTATATCAGGGACGAAACCTTTATACATTGAGTGGAATAATTCGTTTCATAGAAAATTTAGTTTCAGCATTTTATATAGAAATTTCACTTAAATTTTAAATACAAAACCTGCAAATTGTATATATTTAAATTCTTTTATTAAATTATTGAATTGAAAATAATCTAATTTATTGTAAATACAAAATGGGATGTAATAAAGCTAATATTAATACATAATACATTAATTTAGAATAATTTCCTTCAGACAAAACATAATAGAATAATAATCATTTTAATATAATTATATACTCCAATCGAAAAAATTAGCTACATCTACATTAATCGAAATTTACGCTAGATTTAAAATTATTTCTTCATATTATGTTTTAGCTAAAAAACTTTATTTATTTATTATTTATGAAACCAAACAAGATACATTTCATATATGTATTAGTTACTAAATTTAATATTGTCATATAAAAAACTTAAATATACAATATTTTAAATACAGAATTTTAAATAAATTAGAATTTTAAATATACATGTAATATATATAATTATACTCTATGACTAGAATATGTAGACAGAAAGGAGTTTTTTCTTGTAAGTTAGTTTTGTGACAAAATGTGAAGCAGCATCTAGCAGGGTCTATTAATTGATTAATTTTTCGGGTATTTAGTACAATGTGAGTATTCTTTGAGAAGCTTCGTATTCTTGTTTGTCGACTGATATGATTTAGCTTTATTGTACTAAACATATACTGAACCACGATGTCAGGATATCTAGCGTAAAAGAGGATGTGACCAGGGTTTTTCTATTCAGTATAGTATTATGTAGTAGTTGAACCTGAATGTCATTCTTTTTCGGAAAACAAACTAATTAAATGACGCTTCCTTATATTAAGCTGCGACTTGTTCTGAATGCACCATTCGTCAACACCTTGTAGTTTAGATTATTGATTCAGTAAGTTTAATGGAAAGAATTTAAGCTCAATAATTACAATAATATTTAAAACTAAATATTCTGTTTGATAAAAAAATATTAATTAATTTTGATTTACTTCTTTTTTTATAGATTGCAATTTCATAGAAAATCTTGCAAGGAATTCCAATTTATTACCTTTCAAGGGCAAATCTGTTTTAAATACTTTATTTTTCAAAAAAGTAATATAAAATGTTGTCATAAGAATTTTACAATAAAAAACGTTTTAAATTATATAAAACAAGTAATATTGAAAGAAATAACGTACAATCTAAATTTAGTTCGATTTTTTAAAACTATAATTAAAACTGCATTTATAATTATTATACAAAAAGGATGTACTAAGAATCGTTTCTATAATTATATATTTTAGATATATTTATTTTTCCTAATTATTGTCAATAGTTAAGTTAGAAATATTGCGGTGTTTTTAGATGCAACTCTTGCATTAGAATTTATAGGATATATCATTGCATTGTAATGTAACACAATTCTTGCATAGTGTATGTACAGAGTGGCGCTATGAGAGGTTCTGAAGCTATGGTATGCTATCAATCTTCACAGCATTAGCACCACTCATAGCATCATTCTGTACATAGATATAATATTGCAATTGCAACGAATTATGATAAAATATTTACATCTTTCAAATTATCAGGAATTTGAAGTTACAACATTTCGAATTTCTGAATTTGTTTACAAATTGTTTGCTATTTATTGCAACAAACGAAATTACTTATTAATAACATCATGTAAGGATTTCAATTACAATGAATTGATGAATAATTATGATCAACCAGGCACTTGTCCTATCGAGTCAATTTATCATATTTATTTTTATAAGTAAAAGAATCAGATTCGTTTTAAAGTATTTCAAATTTTGATCCAACTTTACATATTAGTTAGTTAAGATGCATGTAAATATTTTCCAAACAAATATTTATATAGAATTGGATTTTCAATTATGATGCTATGCAATTACTTCACGGATATAAACTGTGCATTTAAGACTTAATTTATATCAAAATAATATCGAAGAACTTGTATCATAATTTATGATACAAGTTTACAACAGTGTAAAAGGCCTGTGTTTATGTTTGACAAGGTTCGAAATTAAAAATTTATACAACACACGTACTTCATCCATCGTATCCAGGTAACAGTAAACTTATATAAATATCACCATCAATAGTAAAATAATAAAAAGATCTGAACATTTAATAAAACAGCTAATAAAATATAGTCATTAATCATCACTTTTTCCAAACTTTTTCTTGTTTTTTAACATATAAATCATTAAATCTTTAAGCTCTGTAAGCAATTAAATGTGGTCAGGTCACTACTTATCTACAATACTAATTGTCTTTGTCATATTATAAAATTGACTGGTGTACACAAATGATAAACATATTTAAGTTTTTTCAAAATTGTTAAGTTTATTAAGTATGTATAACTCCAACAAAAAAATTATATATAAAAATTTTGTTTGAATGCTACTGCTCATATTTAGGTAAAATTATTAAATGGATATTAAAAAGAACTTTTGAGATACGATGAAAATAATATTATGCTTTTGATTTGATTATAATAATTTTTTTACTTTTGTAAATTTTTGAATCAAAAAAGAGTTGTTA
Source organism: Rhamphomyia laevipes (assembly GCA_963920725.1). NCBI lineage: Eukaryota > Metazoa > Arthropoda > Insecta > Diptera > Empididae > Rhamphomyia > Rhamphomyia laevipes. The sequence continues at coordinate 21,313,946 of OY987257.1, forward strand.
GGGAAAATAAAACTCTTTACTTAGTAAAAATTGCTCCATTAAAAATCTTTGTACGTAAATTTTTCCGGAAATATTCATAACATTACAATATCTAATGCAACTAATTTAAAAATACAATCAATATAGAAATTGATTCGTAGATTGTTGTTGAGCAATACAAACATTGATTGAATTTGTTGATTAAACATTATTTTATAAATTTTAGGGCATTACCTAGGGGTGGCAAAACACTGATTGGACTGATGGTATTTTAATTATAGTTCAACAATTTGATAATCTAATAAAAGTGAATTAAGGATTCGTCTAATTAGAAGGTTTTATTTGCATTACTGATTTTTACAAAAATGTCTGAAATAAAAAATTTACTAAACTAACTAAACTAAAATTAACTAATTTTTACTAAAATTTTACATCTAATTTTTATTGTATAATTAATTAATTCTGGATTTAAATTAAGTATAATCCTGTCCTGTTGATATTTGAATATTCATACATAATGTAATTTTAAAATAAATACAAAATATTTTCCCATCTAATATATTTTCCCACCTGATTTAACTACGTTATTTGGTACGGTATATTATAATAAATCATAAAATAATTGATGTCAAATACATCTGACACAACACTTAAGTTGGTAAAAAAATCTCATTTCTTATCATTTATTTTGTTTAACATTAGAACAGTTTATTTAATAGAGAGATTACAGTATAGTCAAGTGTTATAATATCTCTACAGTTTGCAGTAAGTGAATTTATTAAATTTATAAGATACAAAAGATCCAATAGTAATATTATCTGACGTAGTAAAGAATTCCTAAGGTATGTATGTATATTTAATATATACATATTTGTAAAATATTTAACAAGAATATTATACATAAATCCAAGATCCAAAAGTAACAAATGTATAAGAATTGTTGCCACACAGACACAATATGTTTAAATAATTTCCTTAGACCAGACATAGCCAACAAATTTCCCGCGGGCTGTATACATCTATAATGTATTAAAAATATTAAAATACATATTTGGCCTTTCAGAATGAATTTAAAAAAAGTTTCAGATGAAAATACAAAAGTCAGCAATAATTGGGAAAGCAATTATTACAGAACTCCAAATTTAAGAAATACAATATTAGAAGACATCATGAAACGATTCATGTATAGCCCACTGAATATTGTATGTCTCCAAAGTGGGCCGTAGAATTATTTCGGTTGACCGTGTCAGCCTTAAACTGTCAAAAAAAAGAAGATAAAATTTATTATATTAAAACAATATAAACATTTGCCTAAATTCCTAAATACAATTTAATATTATAAATAGAAGAATATTTATATTAAGAAATATATTCGTTAAAGGTGGGTAAGTAAATTTACAGAAATCCTTATAAATTAATAAAACATTTGATTTAAAAGTCTAGAAACCTCCAGCAATTACAAAAAAAAATCTATTTTAAAACAAAAAAATTTTTAATACATATTTTAGCTTAGTAACAATAAATTAATATTATTCAAAATTATAAATCCAACCGATTCAGCTTTAAAAATGGAAAAAAAATAGAATTTATTTAGAATTTTAGATAATTATGAATTCGATACAAATATGATATTTGATGGTAAATAGAATACCTTTTTAATTATGTTTATATGTTAATTATAAAAATATATTTCAATATTCAATTAATTAATTAAATACGTAAAAATAACACCATCTCGCAGTATATTATGAAAAAATAAATTTTATGTACAACATAAAATGATAATGTTAATTTTGAAGATATTTATCAGATAAATTTGTTTTGGTTACCAAAATTAATTTTATTAGTTACTTGTTATTAATTGCCCACAATATAATAAATTTGTTATTTAAATTAAATTCAATGCATATAAAAAAGGAGTCAGTTTACGTCTCATTAGTTATGGTGTCCTATATTTATGATAATAGGTAAATTATTATTATATAATATTTTATATAATTACAATTTTATAAATGAAGAATTATGATATTAGATTAGATTAATATGGTGTCGTTAAGGTAGAAGTAAAAACTGCCGCCGACCTACACTTCGACGAGAGATCTATTGTAAATACCCTACTATATTTGTCCAGTTGATACCAAGGCTTCTTTAGAAGTTCATAGTTTTCCTGATAACCAGACCCATAAATTCCTGAGTGTGATAGCCTCTTCTGGGCTTCAGTCTCGCAATCACAGAGGAACAGAACTGACAGATGCTTTTTCAGACTTTCCGATTTTGCTTATACCTAAGTGGACAGTAAGTGACCTGTGAATTGATCAATTATTATACATAGCATGGTTTTGCTGAGGACATATTTAGCCGTTTTTCGAGAATCCTAAGAATGACTTCCCTTGAATTATGCTTGGGATGTTGTTCCAGTATGTGGAATTGACGGTATTTTCCAATTCCCTTATTTCCTAGTAATATTAAAATAAAAAATAATTGTTTGTGTTACAATTAAAATGCATTTTAGAATAATTGTTTTAGAAATGTTATAAATGTTAATTTGGCAATTATTTTGCTATTAATTTGTAATTACCACCATATCTAAATTTCCGTAGTTTATTCATCATCTAGACTAAGTTATTTAGACAGTTTTTTCATATTAACTCAAAATACTTTTTAAAAGTGTAGATGACTTTTAAAATATTTTTTTAAATATACATATTTTTAGGAAAATCATAATTTTGTGAAAATACTTGTTCCCAAAAACATTTTCATTTTGTAATTTCATTTATAGAGGATTTCGAATATTCCCGGACTGCAGTAAAAGTTGTTATATGCAAGCATCGCTCGACTTAACGTATAAGTGTACAAAATGGAATGAATGATAGAACGAAATTTTTATTCCCTATGCCTATAATATTTATTGTTCTACCTTTATCAACACAGGATTACGAAATGTAAATGTTAATCACCTAATATCTGTATTTATAAAGAAGTGAAATTTAGATACTAAATATATTATGGGAAACAAAATGTCTTGCTTACAAAATTATCTAAAAATTTAATGTTGATTGGTTGGTTAACATTTATTAATTATTATCTAAATCTAAATGGATGTTATGAACTTAATCATTTCTTCACGTTATTTTCTTTTTGTAATTAATTATTCTGTATATTTATAAAATTAATGACAAGAAATAAATTAATATACTATTCATAAATTACGTATAATTGGACTTTGGACATATATTTGAGTAATGTTAATGTAATAATTTGGAAGTGGATTAATTTTAAAAAAAATATACATTATACTCATATATGTTATATACGCTACACGCATATCTAGTTAATAAACTTAATATATATATGTATATAAAATAATTTAGTTAATTAATGAATTTAAATACATGCGCTCATCATTCTAGTTCTAGTATTATTTAATTTGTTCTCAAATGTACATAAAAATCATTTGCAAATATTTTTCTATTTATAATTATTTATTAAATCCCAATATTAAAAATAACGATCCCACTGATAAATATAACAATATTCTACGAATATCTACAACAGCACAATTAGCTACTGTGGAGTGTTTTCCAGAATAATAGTTTTTATAGTGCAGAGAAAGAACTGATAATATAATGTTAAAATGGGACTATTTACCAGATACATTTAGCACAATCCATAACTTGTCAAAATGCTCTTTTAACAATGTTTGGTACGTATGCGAAACATTGTTTTTATTAACGAATTTTATAAATTACATGCAAAGAAATAGACCAATTATTAATAATTACTGCAATGTCATATTTATTACGATTTTTTTTAATAAACTATCGGACTTAATTAATTAAATAATTGAGCATGAATTGAGTTATTATAGTGGTTAATACCACTATAATAACTGTATATAAAGTAATTATGCTATCGCCTAATTAATAATCATAAATCTCTAATCAAAAATATTGCTTTTTGTTAGTAATGAATCAATATGTCAAGATGCATACAAATCTGGTCTGAAACAAATCTATACCAACATAATAAATAATACCATCAGCAACTACGAACCAAACAGGATACACGGTACACAACCGTTACAAATTTCAAATGACGAATTACTACTGTCGAGAACTGCCAGAACATGAACAACTCTATTACAAGTACGATATGGATAGTGCAAAAGTCTCAATAACTAAATGAATAAAATAGATTCGTCTATTGCTACTAATTGCCCACGCTGTGATGATACCACATGTCACAGTACATAATTTCAATTACCCAGCTAAACTAATTATAAGTACATTATCAATAATTGACCTATGGAGGAAACCTAAGAAAGTAGCTATATTCCTAGACCTAGCGTAAAAATAGTTTGTAATAATGGACGTTTGTATAACTGCTATAACAACAACAACAAAAGTGTATACCTAATTATAATAAAAACAAAATTTTAACAACATTTTACATTTTTCTAACCTTATTATTTGACAATTTCGTGGCGTATCAAAACATTAATCAATATCATTTATCCATCCAATTCAAGTTTCAGGTTTCAACAGAAGGTAAAATATATAAGTATCGGATTATAGTTTTTAAAGATTCTTGTCACTTGTCCACTTGTCTTACAGGGTCCAAAGCGACCTCTATTATAAATATAATATTCATGCAAAGTAAAAGTTAGAGTTTATTTTACCTTCATTGAAAAAATAATCAAAATATTTTGCTCGGTTTTTTTTTCATCTACTAATTATTATCAACTTTTATTTATCCAAGTAAAATCATTCCATATTATTATAATAACTTGTATTTGGTAATCATTTTATTATGAATATTTAATTGGAACCAATATAATTATAATACAAATTTATCTTGTATGCTTTATGCTTTAACCATAGGTTCTTAAAATGTTACCTTAAAATAATGTATTATTATACATGATTACATACATATACATGATTACTAGGTATTCCGTATTGTTTTAAAAGATCTTTACTTTTTCACTTAAATTGTTGAACTAGATACTGATACGGCCTGTGTTCAGGATTTAATCTAAATCTTTCTATAGCAATAAATTGTACTTCATTGGTAACAACTGCATTACAAAGTTTATATTTATTTTATTTAGATTTTCGCAAAAATTTGTAAATTATCGATTACATTTAAAAATGATAATGGTATTTAATTTTTGATTACTCATATATTTAAAAGTCGTTATTAATATTGCTATATATATTAAATCTAAAATAAATTGGCAAAAAAAAATTAACTAAATAATTTACTGTAAAATTGATTTGAGAATATAAATTGATTTTGAGAAATTGTGAAATTGATTATATTTCTTATAAAACCCGGACTCATAAATTTATGTATCCTGGTTTGTCTGCAGTGAAAAACTTATAATATATCGTATTTTCTATATTTCTGAACTATGTAGATCTTTTGCAATAAAAGGAATAGTTCATTCAATTCAGAACAAAATTCTGCTGAATTTCATTTCAAAATATCTAATCAAATCTTGCGAACTTGATTTTATGAATATGATGACCATTATATTTCCTCTATTAAATAAAACTACAAATTTAAATCTTATTTAAACTAGTGCCTAGATTTGCAAAGTAGTTTAATTTATTCTTAAAAGTTATAAAATAATTTATTTACAGAAAAATCTGTAGCACATCGTTGCTGTTGTTGCTGTGGTTGTTCGTGTCGCATTGTTGGAATATTTGCATTATTAAATATTTGCATATAAGGCTGTGGTAATGATTGTATGGTTGATGCTAAGTCTTCATGATTATGTTCGTTCGGTTGTCTATCATGATTAACTGTTGTTATTGTGGATACTTGAATATTCGATTTATCCTTATGAACTGCACTACTTAAATGTTGTCTTAAATTACACATTGTACGGAACTAAATAAAGAAAATAAATATAATTTCTCATTTAGTATAACTAAAATATTTAGATAATTACTTCTTTATCACATTCTGGACATTTATGCGGTTTCATACCACTATGAATGAAAAGATGTTTTTTTAAACTTTGCGAATATTTAAATATTTTATCGCAAATATTACACTGATATGATGTTTCACCTCTGTGAATTCTATAAATAATTTTTAAAAAAATAGTAAACTTAATTTAAATGCAGAAAATATTTATTTACTTTTCATGGGCTGTACGTTTTCCATTTGAATAAAATTTTCGAGTACAAAAACTACAATTGAAATTTTTAATACCAGTATGTGTTTTCATGTGACTCGTTAAATAAGTACCTAAAAGAAATTCCTTACCACAAATCCTAATTAAAAAAAAAAAATTGTGAATTAAATAGTTAATATTTATAGTATCAACTTACTCGCATTTAAAATCCTTTTTACCACTATGCATACGCATATGATTTGCTAATAAATGTCGCCTCTTATAAATATTTCCACAAATTTCACAAATCAAAGATGGTTCTTCTTCTGATGCTTTCCGTTTTGGTTTATTTTGACTTGAAGAATCTTCATCAACATTAATAATTGATGGTTTTCTTTGCTTAAAGCAACTTGATGGAAGCTTGTTATCATTAATATTTTTTTCATGTTCATTTTCAGAATAATCTGGATCATCAGAATTATCTGCTTGTGAAGTTGATTCATCATTATCATAATCTATTTTTTCAGTTTTTACACGAGCTGTTGATATTAATTTATTACCATTATTTGCAGCCTCTGAATCTTCAATATTTGGTTCTATTTTAATAGACATATTATTAATATTATTGTCATTATTATTAATTGATTGTTGTTCTCTTGTTGCATATTTGACTTTTCGTTTAGTTTCACGTTGCATATAATTTTGTAGAATTTGTTCAGTTCGCTGACATATCATATAGAAGGTGTATGCTTTTTTGAGATGATAAATACAACGTTTACATATCTTTTTGGCATATGGCAAATTTATTGGTATCTATTAAAATGTGAAATGAAATTAAATAAATACATATAATAAATTGAATATGATTAAGATTAGCTTTATTTATATACCCGTGTACATGTCGTAAACTTTTGGGAATATGAAATATTATCTCTGTTGTCTATTTCATTTATAGAATCACTTTCCCATTGGCCATTTCGTGCTGATAATGGACCTCGTAAACAAACACGACAAGCTTCTTTTGTTATTTCCATAAGTTTTATTCAATTGCTTATTTTTTACACTTTTATCTAAATTCTTTTAACTTATTACTCAGAAAATATTAAAATTAAACAAACTACAAATTTATTTTTTAATCTTAGATTTTGTTAACCAAAATATTTGATGCTTTTTTTATAACAAACAGCTGTTTTGATTTTGACATCAAATTTATATGACCCTTTAAGCACCATTCTGATTCAATTTTTCGGATTTCAAAGTGATTCAAAATTGAATCCAAAATTTTAATATGAGAAAACAATATTTCAAATATCAAAATTTAATTTTTTTATTTTCATTGTTCTTAATTATTTTCTGCGCAGTAGCAGTACAGTCGAAAATAGTATTACATTATTTTTTTTTATATGCTATTTAATTTTAGAAACTGCAATGAAGAAATTTGAATTGTGCAACGGACAGAATTACGAGAACTAAGAAAAAGTTGGGGGGAAATTTTTGGGTTTAAAAATTATATATTCTAAATGTTATTAAAAATTTATATTAATATATTTAAAATAAAATATGTATAAGTATATGAATTACTTACATTTTGATTTTAATTCAATTTTGGTTCATTTTTGTATTATAATTAGTTCAATTTGGATTTTAGTTCAATTTGAATTCAATTTTAGTTAATTTTTAAATCAGAATTAGTTAATTTTTGATTCCAAACCTAATGGAATCAGAAATATGTATAATAATTGAATCCAATTTGAATGAAAAAGTTGAATCCAAAATTTGCCCAATAAAATGGAACATCAGTTGAATCAAAATTGATTCCAAATTAAAACCCAAAGTTGATTCAAAATTGAACGCTCTCATACATACCGAAGTACATTTTTGAATCAATTTGGAATCCATTCACGTAAAGGGGAAAACATGAAAAACATATTCAGCATAATTTTCGCACTATACACATGTTACACAAATTGGGTGTGAACTGTGAACGGTAAAGTGTACATATTTTTATTTTCTAAATACACAAGACACAAACTAAAATAAAGTTAATACTTGAACCAAAACCTTGTTTTGTAAACTGCATAACCGACTTCATAATGAAAGTACTTTATCCTAATTTATAATTCATTTAGATTAGAATAGAATATCAAAAGTAATATATGTATATGTAATTTGAAACAATATTTTCTTTGAATTCGTTCCTAGTTTTTAAAAACTATAAATTTGAAAATTAATTTACAAGTGTAAAAATTCAGTTGGTAAACTATGTTAAACCATTTCTCAGCTCTTTCTTACTTTGTAATGCATAAATATTAATATATCTGTGAATTGATTAATAAAATATTTTTTCATCATTTTAAATGGATGAGTTCGGCGATTTTACAGTGAGAGCTTAAGCTGAAGTTTAACTAAACCAATTGTATAACCAACTAAACCGATTGTTTCTCTAATCTGTGCTAAAAACCAAAAAAATGGGAATTATTGTGAATGATATTTGAAAATAATGTTGCCGCGAATGAAAATATACCATATATTTTATAAAAATATATATTTATAATATGGAGTAAAAGAAGCGTAGCATTAATTTTAGCTTTTTAACGTATATATAAATTATGCACACAAATAGATAATACATTCAATTATCAATTTGAAATATTTTAGAAATCTTTAATGATTTTTAGGAATCTTTATATTTATATTCACTTATGGTTATGACTTATGCTATTCACATTACGTACGATTACGACAAGGTATATATAGTATGACCTATATACTAAGAAATCACTGAATATTCCAAAATCTAAAAACCTATTACAAGCTTAGATTTGCATTTTTTTGTTGTAAAAATACTACTTATGCCTCCCCAGATATAGTCTCAACATACGCAACGACAACGCGCTACAGCGCACTGTCAGAAAAATATTCAACCTATATAAAATGTATGGGACTAGTTAATGTCAACGCAAACATTCACAACGCAAACGCAGAAGTTCGAAAAATTGCGTATGTTGAGACTATCTCTGGGGTTAGGTTATGTTGATGTTGTAAATATTTTTACATATCTCACTCTGCCTCAAAAGTACTAATAAATACGTGTGAAAAGTTCCAATGCTACATATAGCATTCTTTTTCTTTTTATGCTATATTCATTGATCTATTTTAGTTACAGAAAATTATTCTCATAAAACTAATATTTAATTTTTTTATATGAATTATAGTATACAATTTAGAAAATAAATTATATTCTAAATTATCAATGTAAGAACTAATTAATAATAATTTTGTTTATCCTTGCTTTTTAGTTATGAATAAATTTATTGTGAAAACTTTAAATTTGAAGCCATATGGCGTTATTATGACACGGCACCAATATTTTTTTATATAATAGTTAATAATTTATTTATTAGTTAACATATAGAAAACTTTTCCTTCTATAAAATTTATTAACTTTTAATTTATCTAGAAATTCTAAGGTATTTAAAAGTCTGAAAACCTACAATTATTACCACTTTTCTCTAAAGAATGGAATTGATGAGATACTATATTTCAATTAACAAGGCATGATAGCAGGTTTTACTAACCCGATTATTACACATTTTTGCCCCTTACTGACCTACATCATGACTAAATTAATCGGCCTACAAAGAATTTTTCTGATATATTATATTGTTCTTAAACGAGTACCTAGCCTATAATATGGTTACGAGTATTGTTCACAAAGACAAAAATTATGAAAAAATATACATATAATATTATTTTACGCATAATTTATCGAAAAACATTAAAAATATAAATTATTTTTATATTATGGGCTATTTATATTAATTCGGCCCAAATGCATTATGAAATTGGAAATTCGCCCGAAATATTTGGGTTGAATTTTCTTTTCATTATTTGAGTTGAATTTCCACAACAAAAATGAAATTTGTACTAATTTAAATACAAAACTAGGCTTGAAATATTTTGAGTGAGTTTCAGTCCGTCAGTAGAGTCAGTGAATTTCAATTCAATAATAAAATTGTGGACTCGATTTTCCCAAGCCCACTCGTGCCCAATCGTTAATAGACTCTAATCTAATCTGATAAGGAATTATTAAATAAATATCGCACAATCGCCGATCATCTTAACTTTTTTTTAAAAATATATATGCAGAGCTAGCATTAGTTTGAGTTATCGGCGAGTTTTCTTAGGTGGGGCATTACTTTTCTAACAATATATTGTTTCATATTATATTGGCTGGCCTGTGGTAATTTTATCCTCTTATTTTCCTGGTTAGAGTTCTAAAGCATATTTCATATTATATTAATAAATTCATATATTGAATATGTTGAATAATATTGACTATGTTGAATAATTGTTGTTAATGTTATTAGTTTCGAGAGGTTTCGAGCTGTTAATAATTTAAATTTTATTGAAATTAATTTATATTTTTTCAAAGTTTCTGTTATATAATAATAATTTTATATTTTCATTCTTAACAACAATTTCCCGAAATACAAAACCATAAGGAGAATATTATTTATTTTATTGGTTTATGTTCTAATTAAATTTAGATTGAAATTTTATACAATTTTTATTTATTATAAATTAATTATAACATCATAAAAAAACATCATGCTACAAATTCTTATACCAATCATGTAATTATGATTGGTATGTAGTATAATGTATTGTAAAGTTTTTGATTCAAATTCATATCAATCAAGTCAAATTCAAATTCATGTTTTTGGATTTAATAACATTGTAATTATGTATATTTAATTTTTTATTCGTCACGAAACGAAACATGAATGCGATTATTAATTGAATCACCTTAAATTCTTAATATAAGTTTTAAAATGTTCTGATTTTATTCAAGCATTCATTTAATTGCCTCGATAGTTTTCATTACAATATATCTATTACATATATTTTCTAATTGGAAATTAAAGTTTTCATAAATTATAAGAAAATAATAACTGAATTTCATTATCTTAAATAATTTATATTGGACCTTGAAAAGTTTAGCTTGATCTATATTTTATTTATTCTTCTTTTATAGATATAATGTTTTGAAATTAATGATAATTCTGTATATAAAAAGTATATTATATACAACTTTGATAATTCCTGTTATTAATCACGTGTATAAATATATTAAATCATAAAAGATTTATTATTTTTTAACAAATGTATATTTCATGTCATGTTGCCATACATGAAAGAATACATATTAACATTACCGTATTTTACGTGTTTATTACTTTCAATTCTGCAATATAGCAATTAATAAAGAGTGCGTATGGTGATTCAGAGAAGTGGTTGTATATCTACATATCAAATGAGTTATTATTTGTACATGATATTTGATAATGCTATATCTATATTCTGGCTGAGCCAGAATTATTCTAATCAAATAAATAAGAAGAAACAACGGAACACAATGCTTCTTCACGGATATGAAGCTTTTTCCAGAAAATAGTTACTTAAAAGTTACTTAAGATATTACTAATTTTTAAAAAAGTCATTAGGGATACGGGCGAATGTAACAATCAGCATAGTTTTGAACTTTTAAAGAAACTCGAACAGAATATATAATGGATCTTTTAGTTAATGGTGTGGGGAAGCAGACTCATGCTTTAACAACCTTTAAAAGGGTCTTTCAATAGATGTGATAAATTGTGTCAATAAGGATTGCTTCCGATAGGGATGTCTGACATGTGTTAATTTGTGATTTTTGTTCATTACAGACATACAAATTTTTATGGATCGCTATACAAATGAACAACATTTACAAATCGTTCAATTATTTTATAAAAATTCGCGTTCAATTGTTCAAACTCGAAGAATGCTTTGTGCATTATTTATGGTTCATTTGAAAGCAGACCATCAATGAAAAATCAGTTAAAAATCAAAATAAAGTTTCGAAAATTTTAGTTCTTCCTCTCTTATGCAAATTTTAAAAATAATAATATTGTTCAGTTTATTGACATATAACGATATTTTACATAAAAGATTTGTAACTTATAAATATCATATTTAAAAAATGATGTAATATATTTTATATACTTTATATTGTTATTTTATAAAACTGAATTTACTTTACAAACTTTACTACAATGTTAAATTTTGAGATTTTAAAATTATTCATGCAAGTATATTAATTTAAATTTTATTTTGGTCGAACTATTACATATAATTTTCAACTATATCTTATGCTTATACCTACATATAATATATACATATCTAAGCGATTAAATTACATATTAATCCAGTGATGCTGGGATTTTAACAAACCAAATTATTTTGTTTTACTGACTAATTTAGGTTTTGTGAATTTCTAACCAAATTTAATCTAATGAAAATTACAAATTAGATTATAATAAAATCTAAATTAGCATAGAATTTTGTAGAGAATTAAATAAACATAACAAATTGCGTAGGTCCAACATAGTTGTTATTAAGAGGATTTCGAAAAATAAATATAATCTATATACAATTTTCAACGATTAATTAGTATTTGTAGCACCACTTCTATGACAGAACCTTTATGAATATAACTACATAGATTTTAACAAAATAATAAAATTTGAGCATTTTCTATTATGTAAGCAAATATGTAAAATTCATTTATTTAATCTACAGAATTCCAGTATCGATAAAATTATATTAATGTTTTTTAACCATTTTATTAGTAAAATATTTTATTAGTAAATTTTTATTATTTTATTATAGATTTAGTAAATATTATTTTTGTAATTTGACGACTATAGATCCTCAACATCAGTGAAGGTGCAAGGACTTGACGAGCATTTTGCTGCTGCCTAAGTCTGGAGTGCCAAAATTACATTTTTAATTTTTATAATTTTTTCCTCATTTTCGAGGTTTTGACTATTTTGTTAGATATCAGTAAGAACACATTTTCCAATAACTGATTAATTTTTTTCACAAAACAATATTTTAGAACTGCAAGAAATTATTTGTATATATTTATGATTTTGAAATAAAAATGGAATTATTTCAATTTTGCAATATTAAAATCGCGTTACTAATAAATAACTCTGATACTGCTATAATAACATTTTCATCTACATCATTTCGTAGATACATTTTAGCGAAGTTAAATTAATAAGAACTTATTATTTGATAATTAAGAGAAGAAAAATTGACTAAACAAAAAACAAAATAAAAAAAAATTAATATCGAATTGTTAAAAACAATGCGGATATCTATTTAAAGAAAAATAATTTTAATAAATAAATATATTTTAAAAATATTACATATATCCTATTTGAAACATCATATAGTAAGTTAGACAAAATATGAATCGATTTTCTGTATTTATAAATAACTTATAAAGGACTAGAAGTAGACTTTATTTCATCAATAAAAACTTTTTTTTTCTTATTTTTTCCAATAGTCTATGTTTTTAGTCGAATAAAGTTAATACCACCAGCAACTTATCGATAAATTATTAATGTCCTTGAGATTACCATTAATTTATAATATATCATTTATTTATATATATCTCAGATTTACTTTAAAAAATATTAATAATACTTAAGAGGAATGAAATGTAACCAAAAAAAAAATCAAATCTTTCAATATTAAATTTAATGTTTTTCGTATAAAATATTTAAATTTTTGTAATTTTAGTCAAATAGAATCAAATTATCTCAGAACTTAAACCAATGATTGATTAACGATATTAATTTATTGGCATTTTTTTTTTTTTATAAATTATTTTTTATATAACTGAGGATTTTATAAATTAATAAATATTTGTATGAAATAATTTATTAAAAAAAAATATATTTTTTAATGTGGTATTAGAAAAGAAAGTCTTTGATTATGTGAGATTTTATATTTTTATTAATTTAATATTTTTATAAATATAAAGTTAACTTGTCTATTTTTCAGTAAATTATTATATAGCCTTAAAAAATAGAAGTTCTTCATTTCTCTTGTCCTAGATTTATTCTGTGGAAAATCTGATTATTAGAAAAATTTATGATGCGGAAATAGTGAATTTATAGTCTACATTTGTTTTTTATTAGTTTTCTTATTTTGTTGTGATAAAAAATATTATATAATGATTGTATTTGTAAAAATCCTGACTAATAAGCAATTTCTTATTTCAAACAATTAATTTAATATTTTTTCTTGCTATAATTAAAACTTATATATAATTTACATATACTATAAAAGAACACGAAAAAAATTATAAATTTAAATAAAATTTTATTATTTTTCTACCCTGAATAAAAAGTTATCGATTTAAATATTTTATTGTACGGTGATTATAACAAATTCGAATTGATAATATTGATTATATTGATTACCAAGTCACAATCGGTGTATTTTTATACAGTGATTTGTAAAATATTTCAAGAATATTTTCAATATTTCAGATCTATTAAGACATCGACAAAAGTGTTTTTTTTTTTATATAATTCGTATATTTTAATAGGGACCCACTGAAATTTTACTAGGTTTCAAATAAGATCACGACACAAAGCTATTTGATAAATTTAATTTAAATCATATAACAAAACAATCATATAATACTGCAACAGACTTTGCGATGCAAATTCATATTCAGAAATCTTTTCTTTTTTTTCGCATTTGAATTAGATGCAAGTAACATTTTCTTAAACAACTTTACTTGCAGCTTGCAGTATAAAAATGAGATCTCTATTCTACATTTATTAATCAAAAGTTTCCATTTCACATTGAAAATATGTTTTTTTTTAAATTAAAAAGATTTTTTTTTACTATACAAACTTAAGCTTGGGCTACAATGTATCGATTAGTTCAGTTATCGATTTGTAAAGTAGTCAATCAACTGAACACATATTTATTTATAGATTGCAATCTATTAAATTTATCAGTTTGAAATTGTAGTTTTTATTTTGTTCCGGTTAATTTTTAATATCCTCTATAAAATGATCGTTAGCCATGTTTCATTAGTAATGAATCATTACATATAGTTTTTTTTAAAAAAAAACTGTAAAGTTCCTTTTCCATCACTTCAGTTTGGATTCGTAATTCAATCATTCTAAACTCTTTCCATTCGAATCGTTCCATTCGATTTGTTACTGAACTGATCGATATATTGTAGAGTAGACCATGCTTAAATAAGGAGAGAATTATAATTACTATTCATTCATAATCAAAAATATCAAAAATTTCTTATAGCCAATTAATCTATCCACCGGTTATGAATATTTAAAATTAACCTAAATTTATGTCATTTCAAATTATTCTATTAATAACAGATTTCTGATCCTTTTGTAATTATTAAATAAAAATAACATATTCTTTTATAAATATTTGATCTTATGTATATATATTTATTTTTAATAATGTTTTCCAGTCGCTTTAATACCCTTATATAATTAAAGTGTATTTTAAATCATTATGATATCTATATAATATTTTAAATTTTAATTAGAAAATAATTTCAAACCCTCATGTTTTAAATAAACATTTAAAGGAAATTCCATATATATATAAAAAAAATAGTATTTTACAAAATATTAATTAAAATTTGTACATTTAAGGTATTTCTTTTGATGTCCTTTTTGTGAAATAATTTCGCGGTATAAAATTATAACAAAAAGAAAATCTGAAAATAAAAAAATTGTTTAATTTAATTTTAGATAATGAAGATTGAAGATAACTTTTCACACTCGAGGAAATTCTAAAATATAGAAAATATTTTGGATATAACATATGTAGTATCTAGTATCTAAACAAAAAAAGGCATTGTATGTAGTTACATGGAATTTCTTACTATAACAAATCTCTTTGTGTATACATTTTTAAAAAACAAGATTTTGTGAAAAATTATTTTCTATTTCATGTTTGTATAGTTATACCAATTTTATGCTGAGATTGTAGGTTACAGTAGGTTTGTATAATTGTAAAAACAACACAATTTTTTACTAGACTCAAAAAAATAAAAATTATGCTTCAGGTTTTTTTATTTTGATTATAATGTTCTGTTTATGCCCTTTACGTACTATATTTTTAGTGTTAGGATTTATTTAGTTGATCAGACTTGATACATCTTCATTTGTCGGAAAATTTATGAAAACTGACAAATTATTTGATATAACTTTTTATGAGTTGATTCTATTTTTGAAACTAAAAGCTCTAAAACTACAATTTTTATATAGCATAATCATAAGAGTAATAAAAAAAGTTGGATCTCTCCAATCTACACGATACAATAATTAATCCTAGACCTAGAGTAAAACATAAAACATAATATTTGTATTTAGTTTTGTGAGAACATTTTATTACAAAAATTGACTCACAAAAGTTTTTAGTGCCCCTATTTATGTTTCCCTCTTTTTATATATAGATTCAGTTCTCTCTATGAAAGGGGAGATAAAGTTCTCCAAAATAAATGTTGAATTAGTGTAATAATAATAAGCTAATAAGATAAAAACGTATTCTCTGATTTCAAAAAGTTTACATTAAGCTCTCTTTGCAGAAAAGTCAAAACCAAACAAAAAAGTATTTTTTTATTTTTTTTTTTGTTTTAAAGATGTTTGATATTTCGCTATAGTTACAAGTTTTCTTATCATAACTAAAACAACTACGAAAATATAAAAATTTGTGACCAATTTTTTTTTTATTTACTATAATTTTACTTATGAAATATAATTTTTTTATTCTATGAGAATGACTCAAAATATATACTATATTTATTATAGATGACCCATCGACAGCCTTGTCTAGCAAACACCACGCCTATTTAAAGGTTAAATCGGTGGAAACCGCTCTTCATGAGGTGGTTCACGCCATTGAAAAAGCAATTCAAAGAATCTTTGCTTGGAATCTTTATGGACGTGGAGGGAGCTTTCAACAATGTGCTCCTGCAAAAAATTAATGAAGTGGTACATAAACAAAACATCAACCCACAAATCTCCAAGTGGATTGAACACATGTTAGCACATAGAAGAATTTATGCGAACCTTGGGGATCAAGAACGGATAGGTAAAGTTCATAAAGATACACCACAGGGCGGCATATTGTCACCCTTGCTTTGGATACTAGTCGTGAAGGACCTCCTATTCGAACTCACGAGGCAGGGATACCTCGTCGTATGCTACGCAGACGACCTGGTCATTCTCGTCACAAGCAATTTTGAATGGGAACTCTCTGGGCTACTGAATATTGTTAGACAATGGGAAGACAATTGTGGGCTGAACATTAGCCTGGTAATAACCGATATCTGTTTATTCTCATTGAGAAGGAAAACTCAACTATTTAGTCTTCCCGTTATAAAAGGCACCCGGCTAGCACTAAAAACTAGTGTTAAGTATCTGGGCGTTATTTTAGACAAAAAATTGAACTGGAGATCGCACCTAGAAGAACGAGCTAAAAAAGCCTATAGGATTTTTGGTATGTGTCGGGGCGCGATGGGATAGAAATGGGGACTACAACCGTATATTATTCGCTGGCTCTACACCAGTGTCATCCGCCCTACTCTTTCCTATGGATCTCTTGTTTGGTGGAAGGCGATTGAAAAACTCTCCAATCTTAAGTTGTTGGAAAAAGTTCAACGTTCTTGTTGCCTCATTATTGCGGGCGCAATGAGAACAGCAGCACTGGAAATCATTACGGCTATCCACCCAATTGGGATCCACATAAAAAAGTTGCTTCGGGGGCTGCATTGAGACTTCACTTAAACAAGGCATGGACTCATGCAGGCTCTTCTGTTCGTCATGAATCTATCCTGCGATTTGTAAAATCCATCATACCCAATGTTGAGAAACCTAGCGATTCCCAAAAAGAAACCTTCCTAGAATCAAACGTAAAACTTTGTATCCCTTCTAGAGCTGATTGGAATACTGACATAGTGTCTCAAACAGCCGGCCTGTTAACAGCTTATACCGAACTGAGCGAAGCAGGGGTTCTTGGATGGCAGCAAATTTGTACGGCGGGAGTGACATGAAGGTTCTTCGTTCACAACCGCCACGGCGGGAGTGACATGAAGGTTCTTCGCACCGAGGGGTACAATGGGCCTAGTTCTGGCCTGAGTGCTTGAGTCCTTCACGGACTCCCCTCTTTCAATCCATCCATCCATCCATATTATAGATGAAATTTTTAATCTTATAATTTCCATAAAATATATCGGTCCACAATGTTATGGAAACTACCAGTTTATTCTGATTTTTTAAATATTGAATTTTATTGTTATTAATTACCTGTATAGAAGATTTCGAGTATTATTTTGATAATCGAATTTTATACTTCCTATAAAATCACAAATACAAATTTAATCAGGTTTAATTCATTCAAAACTGCAGCAGATGTAATTCACTAACTGCGGTAGGTATTCTCGCTTTGGGGTAAAAGTTGAAGGATTAAATCAAATCTTTGTTAACCAACCCGGCTTATTTGTTGTTCAATGTACAGAAATTTGTGGAGCAAATAATAGTTTTATAAGTTTTTAAACATTACTGTTTTCAATGCGCTTAATCCCTTTTTTAGTACCAAATCTTATATATTACGATATTCTGTTTGGAATCAATTTAGTCCTTTAAT
Source organism: Rhamphomyia laevipes (assembly GCA_963920725.1). Taxonomy (NCBI): domain Eukaryota; kingdom Metazoa; phylum Arthropoda; class Insecta; order Diptera; family Empididae; genus Rhamphomyia; species Rhamphomyia laevipes. The sequence continues at coordinate 21,332,586 of OY987257.1, forward strand.
AATTTATAAATAAAATGCAATATTGATTTGTATCTAAAACTTTAATAAACATTATTAAAAATTAACATATAAATTTTGTGCAATAATAAGAACAATAATATAATTTTTTAGCATATATTTTAATATATTTAATTGTAGATTTCATTCATAAAAAGTCTGTTTCCAGCTTCCATCAAAAATCTTCAAACTTATGTTATTCGATATACATTGAGTAAAATAAATATTGAAAGTAGTATTTTTTAAAAAGTTACTTTTTGAGCTATGAGAGATAATTTAAACTGTAATAATACTATTAAATATATTGCTATAGTTGACACCGACTGGAATGAAATAAAAAATTAACTATTAATAATGATGGAAAGAAAGTAATTTAATGAATTAAATCAAAATTTATTTAAAATACTAAAATACCATTTATTTAATAAAATTTGAATCAGTTAAAAAAATTATAAATATACAATATCGTTCTCTACTTAAAGAACACTTTGCTAGAGAAAATCTCTTTAATTTTAAGGTACAATCACAAAAGTTTAAGTTTCAAAATTAATATTTTATAAATCCTAATAGCTCATAAGTTCTTAAAGCGTTACGTATTTTCCATTGTATTTAGTTTCAATAAAATATACAAGCATTACTAAATATTATAAAATATTTTCTATTCAAAGAAACTCATAATCTGAAAAAGTACAAATCAAAATTGAAAGAAGAAGGATTTACTTAAAAAAAAAAATTTAAAATATTTTTCGCTTTCTACTTACTTAAAGAAACGTAAAATAACATAAAAATTACCGATGTTAAAAGTTCACGATTAACATTTCCAAATCCTTTTAAGCTAACAACGGCAGGATTCATTTCGATTGCTTGAATAAAAATATCTACTTCTTTCTGAGTTTGTATATCAATATTAAGTAAATTTATTGAAAGTAGAGTATCTTGAACACCTTGTGCCACTTCAAGTGTTGCTTTATGAGAACAGTCACAAAATATAAAAAGTAAAATAATGCAATATGTAGCAGCTACAAAAAGTCCTGTCACTTTTAAAGATATTCCATGATCAATTATTTCAGACAATGCTCCATAAACAGCAATTGTTATATTAATAAACCTATAATTTTTTTATAATATTCAAAAAAAATTATTATAATTTAATATTAAAACGATAAAAAAAAGAACGGAATTAATTATTAAGTTACTGATATGATAAATATACAATTCAACGCCATAAATAATTTGATATTTATTTTTTTGAAATATTGAAAACAAATACATTGTAAAAGTGCGTTAATCCGAACGCTTTATAGTCCGAACGTACATTAATTAATTTATCCGATTTTTCGAAAATATTTTCACATATCAATATATGAATGTTCAATTTTAAACATTAAATAGCTGATTATTTCCCAGTTTTGTAGTGACTTTATTATGATAAAGTAAAACATAAATCTAATATTAAAAAATAGGGTGATCTCCATGAATGCCATTATATCACATAAAATATATCAGCAAGCTTAAAATTTAATTGATTTTGCTGAATTTGGTTAAGGGTTTAAGTTAAACTAGAAGAACCTACGATTCTTCTTAACAAATAACGAAGTATTAAAACAATTTGTACAATTTAAACCTCCTATTCCTATAGTCACGAATTAAATTATACGAGTTTAAGTCATACCGACGAAATATCATTTGTAATTAGAATTACATATTTATCATTCTTTTCGGAAATTTATTGAAAAGTGTATTTCTTAATCAAGTGCTAATAATTAAAATATATTTTAAAAGCTATGAATTATAAAACCTTACATGAATAAACAATATGTTGAATATGTTCTAGCATAAGCGTTTCCCAAAGATTGTAATATTTCACTTAAATTTAACCATAGAAAACGATAGCTTGACAAAATATATGCAGAGCATTCAATGTTAATGTCCTTTGAAAATTAATTATATTCTTTTATAAAAATACTGATATTTTATATATATACATATATATTACATGTTTAAATCGTTCTGATAAACTTTTTGAAGAAATTTTAATTGCCTTCGAATTGATATACCACAAAGAACAATTCATATTAATCATTACAATAATTTGATAATATGCTACTGTATGCCATATTAGAAATCCTTTGAAATGATGAAAAAAATAAAGTAATATTATGTATAACATCCTATATAGACAATTAATTATACAATAATATACCATCAAGTAAATAATATAGTGACATTAAAAAAAAGACTGCACATGTCAAACAACCAATAAATAAAGCTGTAATTTCGACTTCCAAATTTGGAAACTGAAGTGTTGTACCAGTAACACGATAATATCGAACCTTTTTTTTTATTTAAATTTTAATTTTAATTTTTATCAATTATTATATTAGAAAATTTTATAACCTGAAAATGTGCCCACATTGTTTTATATGTTGCTACTTCAGTAGCAACACCCCATCCAACAAATGGTATCCAAAAATGTGGTACTAAAAATATTAAAAATATCACAGCATAAATATATTCATCAAATTCTTTAGTAGTTTGAAGAATTTTAAATCTTTCATAGCCAACAATTAGAACAATTACTGATAATACACTATAAACAACAAATGCGTAAGCCATTGCAGAAGATTTCCATTTAAATGTTACTAGTCCTGGACTGGATCTGACAATTGGCATAACACCCAATATTTGAAATAGTTTTAAAAGAAGTTTATGATCCCTGTAAAACTTTTTAATACAGATTTTATATGAGTATAATATAATTCTATTATATCATTTGTGATAAATTCGCATTAATACGATTAGTATACCTGATCATATTTTTCACCTGTTTCGCCATCCGATGATTTGAGTTGTTCTCTTTCTAAACGATCTTTTTCTCTTTTATGATAATCTGCATCCATATATGGAGTTAATTTAGATTTGAATTCAGTATTCCATGCAGTACGACCATGTAGAAGATCTGATTCAAATGGTGCATGGATTTTTAATTGATTCATTTTGTTGGTAATTTGTCGAACCGCTCTTTATTAGTCAATTTTTGGAATAATACTAAACAATAAATATCCATACTTTATAAATGTAATATACTTTATAAATGTATATATACAATGATATTTAGGACATTTATGAATTTTATATTACATATTTTATATATTTTTAGTTCATCATTCATGACTAATAATTGTAAATACAAATTAAATAAATATAACCTTAAAATGTATAGTTAATTGATATTGATTTTAATATTTTTCATGACTATTTAAAATGGGGGTTTGTATAAAAACAAATTCCGGAAAAATTCGATTTCACCTTATAACTATGAGTAACTACTTTTACTTTACTTCACGCTTCACGTCATATAATAGATAGATACAATTATTAATGGTCAAGTGTTAAAGCTACAGAACATATTTGCTGACAAAATAGGCAATAATATATAGATTATTATTTGAGGTTTATGTAGAACAAAAATATATTTTGTGAAGCAATGTTAGAACTTCATTTATACGTTAAACAATTTGCACTAATCTTTATTTCACTCAAAAAGCAAATTGTCTATTTTAACATACTAAATGATAGATACAGGTTAAAGTGACTAAAATACATCATCCATTTCCTGTACTTGGAAAATAGTTTCCCGTGCACAAAGATTGTTTTCTTTTGGATGATACATATTTTGGAATTATCCTGCACATTGATTTAATGTATAACAATGTAAATTTATCTAAAAATCCTATGTTAATTTACAATAATATTGTATATTTCTTATAAATCAAAATGTAGGATCGTAAGAATGGAATAATAATAGATGAAAATAAAAAGCCAAATTAATAAATACATTTTTAATTAAATTGTTTGCAACAAGATAATATTTAGATATTTTATGGATTATCAATCAACAACTAACAAAAATTTATTCTGACTCAAATTTAAATTAACTAACAAATAAAATATCGGCATATTTTCAAAATATTCAATTTACTATAATGCTCCACATTTATACATTAATGGCTGAAATAAAATCTATTGATTTGATCATTTAAAATTTATATTTTTATATAAACAAATACAAAATTGTATATGGTCAGAGTTTAGATAGATTTTATTTCACCCACCTCATGACATTTAATACTATAAGTGAAAATCTCAAAGTATTATTTTTAGAATCTCATCAACCAAAGCCAAAGGTTATTATTTACCCATCGTAATATTTAAATATATACGTAATATTTAAATTGTTTTAGTTTTAAAATAAAACAAAATAATAAAATCTTTAATAATTTCTATATTTTACTTACCGATGTCAATAGTTCATGGTTTACATATGCATATCCTTTCAAGCTTACAATAGCTGGATTCATTTCAATACCAATTATAAAAAGATCAATTTCTTTCTGTGCCTGCTTATCTATACCGTTTAAGTCAATTGAGAGTAATATATCCTGTACACCCTGTGCAACTTTTAAGGTTGCATTATGAGAACAATTACAAAATATGAATAAAAGTGTCGAACAATAAATTGCATCAACTATTAATCCCAATTCTTTAAATGACAAAACATAACCGTGATCGATAATGCCTGATAGGGCACCATATATAGCGATAGTTATATTGACTAACATGAAAAGACAATAAGTCGAATAAGTTCTTGCGTAAGCATTGCCTAGTGACTGTAAAAGTTCACTTAAATTCAACCATAAAAAACGATACTGTGATATTATATATGGTGTACATTGTATGTCTACGTCCTGAAATATAAATTTAAAATTTTATTATCATTTTTAAAAGAACCAACCGAACATACCTTTTTTAATCTAGCCGTTAAACCTAAAGCAGCTGCTTTTATTGCTCTCGAATTAATATACCATAATGCACAATTCATATTTATCATGATAATAATATGATAATAAGCCAATGTATGCCACAAAGGATATCCTTTAAATAAAGACTAATGTTGTAATTCATACATATTTAATTACATATATTAAATTTTACGTACCATCTAAAAGTATACTTAGTGATAGTAAGAATAAAACAGCACAAAGTAAACAACCAATTGATATTATTATGATCAGAGTTTTTAATTTTGGAAACTGCAATGAAGTTCCAGTTATCCTATAATATCGGACCTGTAATTTTAGTTACATTTAAACATTTAAACATTTTGATTCAAAATTAAACTTTAAATTGCACTACAATTACATCATCAATAAAGCAAATTCAATGTTAGGTTTTATAAAACGATGGTCAAAAGAATTTTCTGATCCTTATATACTAAAATCGTTATTTACATGTCCTAATTTAGAATATGCTAGTGAAGTATGGAACCCATATTTTGATATTCATGTACGTCGAATAGAGTCAATTCAAAGAAATTTCATTACGTACGCTTTACGTCAATTTCAGTGGCTGAATCCATTAATTTTACCGCCATAGATAGGTTGAATAAATACAATTGGCTTCATTAGAAAAGATACGTGAATTAGCAGATGTAATTTCCTTAACTGAAGTTATAAACTTGCAAATTGATTCATCATTCATTTTAAATAAAATAGAATTTACTATAACAATTATCGATCTAGATCTCCAAATTTCCATATAGCTTTCTATATTTTTCATACGGAAAATTTGAACCCATTATAAATCGGATGCAAATATTAGGGAATAAATTTCAAAATCAAATTAGAATGTCAACTTCAAAAAGTAACTTAAAAAAGCTAATTAAAGGTAATTGATTGTTATATATTCTATTTACCGTTATTACTAGTATTATTATTCTTTCAATACTATTTAATAGTATGTAATATTTAAGTAGTCTACTCAAATGGAGACTGTAATTAATTGTAGTTAATTAATTAGTCCATTTAATATTTGACAATATTCTATTTTTATTTATATAGAATTAATAATATATATTAAGTATTAAATTTTAATTTAGTTATCAACTATTATATTTATATTTTATAATGTTATGTATTTATAATAGTATATTTAAGAAATTGTAAGTTGTCTGAATTAAACAGAAATAAATAAATAAATATCTTGCGATGAAACTCAAAATAAATCAGTTAGTTCATATAAATAAAGTAAATCTTGGTGATCTACATATATCTTACTATAAATTACAATAACCTTAGAAAGATATCGTTTAATTTAAAACTAAATATCCTCTCTGATGACAATTGGAATATAATTAATAAACAGAGCTGGAATTCTGGCAAATAATTAAATTTTATTTTATTTTTCAATTAATTTCAAGTCCTTAAGGGTCGACAATCAAATTTCAGTTAAATAAAATTAAATTTGTAGTCCAGAGATCTACAAAATTTTAATATGAGGTTTGATAGACTTGATAGATTTTAATTACTTTTCTTACTTTACAAGAAACTTAAACGAGAAGAAAGAGATTTATAATTATATTATAAACACAAATGTTTCCTATTGAAGCAGAATCATCTTAAATTTCAAGAAGGACTATTTAGATATTTATATCTGTAAGCCAGAAATAGATTATAGATCTAACAGATAAGCAGACAATATTCGAATTTTCAATTGTTTTCTAATATTATCATCTTAACTTTAAAATAATTAAAACAAATAAATTGTTTTAATATGTTGTCGGTAGTAATGGAAAATATGAAATCCAATAATACTATTTATATTTTTTTTTTCATATAATAAACATACTTGAAATGATCCCCACATGGTTTTATAAACAGCAACTTCTTTAGCAACACCCCATCCTACAAAAGGTATCCAAAAATGTGGAACAAGAAATACAAGAAATATAATTGCATATATATATTCATCAAATTGTTTTGTCGTCTGGAGTATGTACAAACGCTCATAACCAATTACAATTACAACCATTGTCATCAAACACCAGAAACATATAGCGTATAAGGTAGCTCCAGAACGCCAGTTAAATGTTATTCTTCCCGGAGATGATCTCAAAATTGGCATTACAGCTAGTACTCGAAAAAGAATCAATAATAATTTATGATCCCTATAAAACTAAATTATTTTCTCTTGTTAATTATTTAAAAATATTTTTAATTTAATTTACCTGATCATGTATTTCAGCAGTATTTCCATCACTTGAATTAAGGATTTGCAGATTTTTGTCTTTTCTTTTTATGAAATTTTGTCTTATATCATTATATGAATTAATAAGTTTAAAATCATTATTAAACATAGATGGATATTTATTAATTATTCCGTCTTGGAAACTATTACTCGGTATCGGTAGATTCATTTTACTATAAAGAAAAACTTATTTACTTCATTATATAAGTGAATATTAATTATTTAGTCAAAAACTGAATAACTTTATTACCATTACATTATTGAGTTTAAAAAAGATTGGTTACATGGCATTTGGGCAGATAAAATGATACCTGGAAATGTTGTAACAACATTTTTTTAACAGAAAATCGAATTATATTCGTATAATTTATTATAGGCCATATCGAAAATTAAGAAAGATTAGAATTTATTTTATTTTTCAAAGTTTCACCCAATAATTTACTTTCCCGGTATAAAATGACTTATGGTAAAAAATTATTAAATCACATTATATATAAAAAAACGATTTAATAAAAAAAATTAGTAAAAATAAAATCCTTAAAATTTGTGTTACATAAAAGAGGATTAGATTTTATATAATAATTATAAGACGAAGCAAATTTTTACAAAACTTATGAAAATGTACGTTATTTTATTTAGTTTTTCTTGAATGGATTTAAATTATATTGAAAAATAAATAAAAATATAATATGAAAAATGGGACTATAGCTTTAAAATGGAAAGAATATAAATTAAACTATATATTTTCAAACTTATTTTAGCTTTTCACTAATTTATAAAATTCCTATAAATGCGTAATTTAATTTAGTATAATTGTGTTGCATATTCTGTTAAATATGAAAGCGATTGTAAAATCAATATTAAATTCAAATAAGTTAGTATGACAAATATTTTATTATACCTTTTATAAACGTTTATATTCCAAACTTTTTTAAACTGAGATACAACTTAACTGTACACCTTTTTTTGAATATTATTTAATGTATATTAACCGATGAGCTGAAATTATTCTTACTTTTATAGGTAAAGTCTTAGCAAACCAATCAATATAAATTGCATACATATTAATTTAATATTCATAACACAAATAAGGAAAATTAAAAGGTAATTTGAGTAAATACTAAATAATCATTGAAACCACTTGATAAAAAGTTATAAACCAGGGCAACAAATAACTCGTATAGCTTTTAACAGTGTTTTGTAAAAACGGTTAATTTGCGGGAAAAATATTTCAGGATATGTATTTTATGTAACTTTTGATAGAGACCTATTTCTGTTCCTCCAGAGGAAACAGATAAAAACCAGTTCTTATATAAATAACACTATGTAAAAAATCTTTGCAATTCCTGATACCTTCGCAATAACGCCAACCTATTATAAATTTAACAATTAAATATTATGCTCTCTAGAACGCATGAAATATAATTCGGAAATTGTACCATAGATTGAAACTCCAGACGCCAATATATGAGCGCAGAAAGTAGATGCCAAAACCAACCCATAAAATCAGATAAAGAGCTCCTGAGATATTGTTGCATGCTGCGGCATTTATTTATTTTTCTTTATTTGGAAACTCCACCCTCGAAAATGCAAAAAAAAAATTGATTTGAACGAAATTAAATTATTTATAACCGTCACATGACTCCACATTATAATTATTCAATAACTACTCGTAATATTATTATCTCACAATGGTAAACAAATATTATAGATCAGTCTATACACATTTCTGTAATAAAAGACTATAATTAGTTCAATAACAAATAGATTTTTACTTTTGTTATTGAACGAATTTCTTACATTTTAAATTTTATTTCATTCTTATGGAAACATGAATTTAATGCAAGATAAAGATAATGGTTAATATTTGGTAGTTTCATACTTAAGTCTCTTAATCTGAAAAATCTTTGGCTAGAAGCATTTTTTATATAGTAGATTTTCATTATTATTAATGAAAAACTCTTTAAGTAAAGTTAGTAAACATGTTTTCGCCAATGTTAAGAATCACTAATTTAGATTTAAAACAACGCAAGAGTTAATTATTATATACTTCTTATATATTTTTTATTAATCCTTTTTAACAAAATCTATAAGACATGAAATTATTACTTAAATCTGAAATATCATTATTGACCTTTTTTCAAAATTAATTTAAAATATTCATAATGTGAACATAAATTTAAATATACCAAAAAACATTAAATAATATTACTGTTTGTTGCTTTTTGAGATATTATGTGAAGCCCAATTTAATGAGGTCTTCCACGAATTAGCTAAAGCTTCACTAAATTTATTTCGGAAATGCTCTCTAGCTTTTTCTTCAGTTAATTCAAGAACCTACAAAAAAATAAACATATTTATAAAACATATTTTTATATTGACTATTTAATAAACATTACCAAAGTTTCTTTTAAATAATTTAAGTCTTTTTCAGATGAAAGTTCTGGAAGTCCTGTAGATATCATCATAGCAAAAAGTGATAAAATAAGACATCCATGTTTACGCAATATGAGAAACGCCTTTTTTTAAACAAAAAACATTCAAATTAATATAAAAAAATAGAAAACAAATAATATCTCTTAATAATAATACTTACATCCTCACAAAGTGTTTGAAAAACCCGAAATTCTTCAGCTTGTTTATCTGTCCTGCCCTTATTAATAACATAAACAAAATCATAAGTTAAAACAAATGGTACCCTTTCTCTTCGAACTCCGAATTTTTCTTTAAAATGACCTAATATATGTCCAAAATCGATATGAAAAAGCTAGGAAATATATTTAAATATAGTTTATTTTTATGCACTATATTTATTAAGAAATATTAAGTCACTCACTTGTCCATTCTTTTTTACCATGATATTATCTGAATGACGATCTGCTACACCTAATACAAATGTCGCCACACAATAACCAGCACAACTGTATGTAAATTCTTTAATTGCTTTTTCTAAAAATTCTTCTGTTGGATTGTGTTCTTTTAACCAATTAAATAATGATCCTTTATGAAATGGTGATGTAGCTGAACACATTCCTCTTTCTTTTTGTATATTTGCAATTGTTTCTGCATTCAAAACCACTTCTATCATTCCTAGTCTTCTTTCCATACTAATACATCCATATATATTCATTCGAAAATCATGTCTAAATTAGTAAAGGCATACAAAAGAGATTAAACATCCGTTACTAATTCATATGAAAATAATTAAATTAAAAATGATTCCATATATAAAATTAATTTATATAAATATATTAAATAGTATTATATATGATGATTTGTGGTCCTGTATATCGTCTTGTAATATTATGTTAATTGTAACTATTGCATTGTTATAAATCAAAATGACGAGCGGTGCAGTCATTGGTTATTTGTTATCTTTTTGTTTCGCCGCTTTAATAATTCCATTGTGTTAAATTTAATTTATCTTTTGATTTACTGCGATTATTTATTCAATATAACTACACCCATAATGAATTGTCAGCTAGTTACTTTAAGTATTACTTACTTAAAGTGACAAATAGTAAATATTAATCATTTTCTCCATTGAAATCTATTTAGACAAATTAATCAATATCTTATTGGTATTCGCAAATTCAAGACATGATAGCATGACAATGACTTAGTATAAGTTATATTCCTTGTCCAAATAATTAAGAAATATAATAAATAGTAAAAAAATATATAGTTAATTACCCTTCAGATTTCCATATCTGATCCATTACACGTAACATTTGAAGCGTTAGCATATCTTGTCGCAAATCATCGCCATTTTTAAATATTACATAAACATCTTCACCATTTGTGTCCGCATTTTCGAAAACTATCCACAAAGGTCGCATTTTTGAATCCATTACTTTACATTTATCAGGCCTTCAAAACAAAAATTTTTAATTGTAAACTTATAATTACAATACAAAAAGAGTTCTTACTTAATTCCTTTACACCGAAAACTAGGATTCAAAGGACTTAATAAATCTGCAAACACTCCTAAATTTCTTTCATTAGTTAAAAAATCCTGCAATGAAGATTTAACTTTTTCTTTGCTGCCTGTTTTAACAATTTCGGATCCAGTTTTAAGCCGTTCTAAACATTCTAATTGTTTTATTAGTAAAGGAATATGCGATGTACTGGCCTTTAAATATGCTTCTAAAAGTAATCCGAATCTAATTTGCATTGATGGGATATGTAATTCAGATCTTAAATGCCAAAAAAAATAATGACCAATCCGTTGATTTTTTAATGCTCTTTCTAATAAAAAATTTACTAAATCACAATCTAAGTATGACTCATGCTTAATTGCCTGAACTAATTGTAATAAATATAATAAAAGATCTTCATCTCTGTAAAATAAATTTGATTATTTTTAAATTAACTTAAAAAAAAATGTAAAATTGATTACCGCAATTCCCTTAAACAATTAATAGCAAATCTCCTTACAATAGGATCAGGATAAGCATAATCTAAAAGTTCCAAGGCACGCTCAACAGATAATTTAGGCCATTTTTTTAAAAGGCTGCACATTTCACTTACTTCGTCTCTTTTATTCCAATAAACACAATATAAAAGCAATGGTAACGAATTGGGGGCATCATTCAAACAGTCATGTCTATGAAGAAAAAAAAACAGAATACGTTATCTTTATTAAAAAAATTTATCATTTTGAGATTTAATTTTTTTAAATTATATAAACTTTTTTATTGTACCTTTTTGCCCAAATAGCATTACGTTCCTGATCATAAATATCATATAATCTATCATTGCTTAAATAAGGAGCGAGTAATTCAATTATTGTTCTTGTATCTTGTGCACTATCCCTATTTAGACATAAAGTTTTTGAAGCATGTTTAAGAATAGTTTCTTCCGGTGGATAAATAATGGTACCTTCACATCCATAACTAAAATCATACATCATTTTTAGGAAATTTTTAAAGATTAAATATTTAATACATTGTACTTGAAAAGTAAATTGAATTTTAATTATTACTTACTTAAAGAATGTCAATTTAACTGCAGCACATTCATCAGTTCGAGGATTTGATTCAACAGTACCTAGAGGATTTAAAATTATATCTGATTGAATATCATCCGTATAATTCCACATAAATAACGTTAAGTCATCAGTTTTAAGTTGATTTTTAAAATCAAAAAGCATAGTATTAACCCAAGCTAATGAATTTGTATTAAATTCTTTGTTTTCTTTAGCTCGTCTCGGTTTATTTGTTGATTTTGTTTTTTCAAATATAACTAAACAAAGTCTTGCCATTCTTGGAATATTTAATAAACTAATATCGAATAGAATTTGTTCATTTATAACTACTTTTTTATCACTGCTTACACATATTTCTTTATATATTGTCTTTGCAGCACAAAGCAATCGCTCACCATGGTACAAACCAAATCGAACACCAATTTGTAAAGTTCTATTAATGTCACAGTTTATATTTTCTATTGTATGTAATGTTAAATTAAACATATCTTCCTTGCTCCATGATAATATTGATTCTGGACGTTTACGTAGCGTACTTGTTGAAACTGTCTTACAAATACTTTCATAATTAACATATTTTTCTTGTGGCGATGAATTAATACCAGTATATACTTCTAAATTTTGAATAAGTTTCATTACAACTGTTGGCACTCCTTCGCCAGATAAAGTTTCCTAATTAAAATATTACGATATTTCAAAAAATACTTTTATTTTTTTATAAATTTACCTGTATGTACATAAATTGTATTAGTGGATAGTCACCAAATAAATATTCATCGCGCCCAAATACTTTTAATATAAAATCATTTGTTCTATCACCTTTCTGATTCATAGTTCTAGCCATTTTTGATAATACAGCGTCTAATAATTTATGGGGCTTTATGTGATAGGGAACACAAAATGTAAATGAAGTTTCATCATTTTCTAATTTAACAACAATTACAAAATTATCTTTTCGGAGGCGTTTTTTAATTGCATTTGGCATTTGATCTGTTTTTGATAATCGCAATGGATTCTGATACATTAATTTCTCAGTCCAACTCATTTTTAAACGTTCTTTTTCTATTTTTTCACTAATTATTGACATTTTATATCTAAAATCATTAATTTCTAAATTTTTTAAACTCCGAAAATCATTAACGCATCTTCCTATAAGTAATCCAATTACTTTACACAGTTCATCATCTGATGATAGTTCTTTTGATTCTGTACGTTCAGATAAACGTATTACACAAAAATATGGTTGAATATCTGCTATTCGTTTTGATTCATTGTAAAATTCATCTAAATTTGCAAAAGCTGAAATTGCAGAAATAACATACATAGACGGTTCTTTTAATATATGATAAAGTGGATAAGACTTTGCTGTTTCCCATAAATCCTTAAAATGTAATTATATATATTAGGCATACAAAAGTATTTATTTTATATTTACCTCTTTTATTTCTCTTATTGTTGATGTCGGAAATGCTTTAATTGGAATATAAATTCCATTTGGCATTAAACAAGATAATTCTATTGTGTCTGGTGTTTCATTGTACCAAAAATCAAATGGTACATTCTGCAATGGAGTTGGTGTCATTTTTATATTTATGAGTTTCGCTTTTTTAATTTAGTGTAAGTTTTCAATAAAATATTGTAAATTGTAAAAGTTTAACTATTGTTTTCCTATTTTAATTAAGTGAAAATAAATGTCCACAATCGCCATATTTACTTTTACTAGCTATAATGAAGCCTGTCTAGATGAGCAAAATGTTGTTGATTTTCTTGTAATTATATTGCATACCGTTCAGTAGCATTTAGTACTTCAATTTTAAATTCATAATTCATACATTCACAAGAGCGCATAAATTTTTAATGTCAATCCAATTCCAGCCTTACTTCTCGGTTCTAGGGAACAGCATAATAAATAGTTTTTAAGCCAGATTTATCCACAGTTTTCTCGTCATGATATTCTTATATTCAACCAATCAGAAAGTAAAAGCCTTTTGGTCAAAACAGAAAACAGAGCTAAATCAATAATCTAATTTTTTTAATAAGTTATTTCCAATATTTTTTCAAAAGAAAATCTCTCATATTAACCCACTTTTCTAATATGTACATATTACAATAGATGCAAAATCTCGTATGTATTGAAATAGCTCAAATATTTTAATTTCATGAAACAGGCAATTACGAGTTTTTGATTCCGTAACCGACTAACTATATGGTAAATTAATATCTATAATTAGTGTGTGCTACATAGTTTCGATCGGTTCAGTTTCGATTCGTTCCGCTAAGTCCAAATTTGACGTCTTCATATATTTATATTTAAGTGATTTAATCGATTGCGATCGGTAACTATGTGTTCAGTCTACTACCGTCGAATCAAATTGAATCGAAACTGAACTGAACTGATTGAAACTATGTAACCCAGACTTACTTAATTTATGTGTGCATAATCATTCTATTACATTACGGTAAGCTTTTTAAAATATTAGTTATTTTAAAATACAACATAATAATATTTAAAAAGAAAATTAAAATTTAATATAAAATCTAAATCAATCAATTTAATAATTTATAGGAAATATTCAAAATTAATTTCAAAATCTAATTTATAATACAAAAAGAAATTAGTGTGCAATATAAATAAAAAAACGTTATTTAGTTTAATTTCACATATAATCAAATTTAAAACAAAAAATAAATAAAATAAAATAAATTAAAAAAAAAGAAGAAAGTAAATAAATTAAAAAAATGTGAAAAATTTAATAAATAATTAATAGAAATTTTATACCAGCTAATTGCTGAATAATTTTGTAATGGAAAACCAATATTTTCTTTCGAAAATAAAGAAGATTAATATCATTGAATGTTGAATACACAAAATAGTTGTGTTAACTTCAACTGCGATATGATGCTAACTAACTAAAAGAATATAATGTATAAGTGAAAATAAACCTATAACTTAGACAAATTTTGGAAATTTTGTTTCAAATCTACATGTTCCTCGGCAAAATAGTGTTGGTCAAAATTTGTAAAAATACCACAAAATATTAACATAATAATATTAATATTAATTTTTTTTTAGATTACCATAAAAACGGCATCGCTTCGTTTTTGGTGTGTAGGGCTGCTTGACTTCATAAGTTCGGAGCTTTTCTAAAAATAAAATAATTGTTTTGATTCAAAGTTTGAAGTTTATATTTGACGTTTTGTTATCTCTTCACAAAAATATAAAACTGCTACAAAGTTTTAATTTAATTTGTAATTAATTTTATGACCGTGTAAATTTATAATTTTAACTTAAGAATACAGAGTGATTTATCATTTTTAAAAAATAATTGTTTTTATTAATATTAAAATGGATTGTTCCACAGAAATTATACAGAATCAAAATAGTACGAGCGGTAATTTATGTTCATATTCTCAAAATGATGAATGTGTACCTAAGGATGATGACATGACATTTTGCTTATCAAATTATGCAAAAGAAACAATGAAAATGATGTTCATGATGCGTTCACATAAAATGCTAACTGATGTTATATTAGAAGTTAAACAAGAATTATTTTACGCACACAAAGTAGTACTTTCAGCTGCTAGTCCTTATTTTAAAGCAATGTTTACAGGTGGCCTTAAAGAATCTGATATGTCAAGAATTAAATTACAAGGAGTAAAATATGTTTTTTAATCATTTTATTAATTATATTAATAATATCATTTAAGGTATGTCCAACAGCATTAGGCAGAATTATATATTTTATGTATACTGGACATATTAAAGTAACTGAAATTACTGTGTGTCAATTATTACCAGCTGCGACAATGTTTCAAGTACCAAATGTAATAAAAGCTTGTTGTGCATTTTTAGAAAAACAACTTGATCCTACTAATGCAATTGGTATTGCAAATTTTGCTGAACAACATGGATGTCTCATATTACAAAAAAAAGCTAATCAATTTATAGAACGACATTTCACACAGGTAGTAATTTTTTATCTCTTATTTATGCCATTATATTTTATATTTTTTACATTACAGGTTTGTCAAGAAGAAGAATTTCTCCAATTGTCAGCATTTGAGTTAATCTCACTTATACGGAAAGATGAATTAAATGTCCAAGAAGAACGTGAAGTATACAATGCTGTTTTGAAATGGTTAAAATTTGATGAAGAAAATCGTTATTCCAAAATGGAACATATTTTATGTGCAGTAAGATGTCAATTTTTAACACCAAGTTTTTTAAAAGATCAAATGAAAAATTGTACTGTTCTGAAAAAAGTACCCGCTTGTAGAGAATATTTAGCAAAAATCTTCAAAGATTTAACATTACATAAAAAACCGATAGTTAAAGAAAGAACACCGAATACTAAACGAATGATATTTGTTGCTGGTGGTTTTTTTAAACAATCATTAGATTGCCTTGAAGGCTATAATGTAGATGATAAAGTTTGGACACAATTTCCAAAACTGCGTGTACCCCGTTCAGGTTTAGGTGCAGCATTTTTAAAGGGAACATTTTATGCTGTTGGTGGAAGAAATAATTCTATAGGATCTTCATATGACTCAGATTGGGTTGATAAATATAATGCTGTTACGGAACAATGGAGACCCTGTGCACCTATGTCTGTTCCAAGGCATAGAGTTGGCGTGGCCGTTATGGATGGACTTCTGTATGCAGTTGGCGGCTCAGCAGGATCACAATATCATAGTTCTGTTGAATAGTATGTACCAAATTTTATATATAAAAAATATATAACTTAATAAATAAAATATTATGAAAAACGTATTATGAAAGTTTAGAAAATATTTTTGGTTTTGTAATATTTTTGTTTATAATAAACAATATAAAATTTTTTCAAGTTACGATCCAGAGGAAGATCGTTGGACTTTAGTACAATCAATGCATTCCAAACGACTTGGTGTTGGCGTAGCTGTAGTAAACCGTCTATTATATGCTATCGGAGGTTTTGATGGAAAAGAACGATTAAAAACGGTAGAATGCTATCATCCGGAAAATAATGAATGGACGTTTTTGCCTTCTATGCAAATTGGTAGGAGTGGAGGAGGTAAACTTAATGAACAAACGTTAAAAATTAAATAACCAAAATATTGATATATTATTCTATTTAGGTGTAGCAGTAATTGGTCAACATATATACGTAGTTGGTGGTTTTGATGGTATCAGACAATTATCAGCTGTTGAAAGATTTGATACTGAAAACAAAACTTGGGAAAATGTCGTGCAAATCAATATTTCCCGTAGTGCTTTGTCTTTAACAGCTCTAGATGGTAAATTATATGCTACGGGTGGATTTGATGGAACAAATTTTCTATCTGTTGTGGAAGTTTATAATCCTAAATTAAATTCTTGGACAGAAGGAACTCCATTGACTTCAGGTAGATCCGGACATGCATCAGCTGTTATTTACCAACCGTCATGTGTGTCTGCGTTTATGGACTGTACTGAACATCAACAAAATTCAGATAATTCTCAAAAAGAATCCGGTTATGATGATAATTCAAGAGATAATAATGAAGATTCAAATATAAGAACTTGTACGTTCAGTCAATGCAATAATTAATTTTGTCATAAGAAAGGAGATTGAGACCAGACTAAATATATCTAATTAATAGATTATTATCATATAAATAAATGGAAATATAAAGTGATACTATAATAATTTTTTAACTTGTATATAAAATAATATTGAATTAAACTATATTTAAATAATTGACACATTGTACATATATATATTTATAATACAATTCCTAGTACAATATATTTTTAAGTGTTCCAAAAAAAAAAATCGTTATAAAATATAGAATTAAAATTATTTATCAGCAAACCCAAAAAAAAATATTATTTTAAATTAATATACAACAAAACATTCAAATTCAAATGCGACTTTCTGCTATGAAATGATTTTTTTAAATGTATAAATAATGTATAAAATAGATTAAACTAGCCCCACTTGCAGAATAAACGATTTACATGTTAATGAACCTAAGATTTATCCATAAATAACTTTTCAATATTTGTTATAAATTAAAATTTTTGTTACAATAAATATTAAAAAATAAAATTTAAAATGTTAATATTCGTTTAATTATTATGTAAATAAATTTATCTTAATATCCTATATTAGACACAATATTTAAGTTTATTTAAAACATTTGTATAAAATATGTTATTTACATATAATAACAGCGGTTATTTCAAAGTTTATAATTTACTATATTTCTATAACCAGCCGTTTAGAAATACAAATGCTAATATTCGCTATACTAAGGTAGGTATACTAAAAAAACAGATTTCCATTTCCAAAAACAGTTTTTATTTCTAAATAAATATTTAGTTCTTCCTTATGGCAACATTGTTATCGTGAGGTACAAACAGAGAGACATTACTAAAAAAATATATAACTTCTAGCTAACGATTTTTTATTAAATTATAAACAAGAATTATTTTATGTTCACAAAGTATAAGTAGTCCTTAAACTAGCAATCTTTGCAGATGGTCTTAAAGAATCTAATATCTAAAGAATTAAAAGGACTATTTTTTTTAATAATTATATTAACAGTATTAGCCAGGTAGAATTATAGAATATTTATATGCTAAAAAATAATGTTTTAGTTAATTACATATGGCCAAATTGTTTTTGATAAAAAATTTCCAAAATTCGTATAAGTTCACAGAAAACAACTTAACACTTTTTTTTTAAAACTCATTTAATTCAACATAGTAAGAAATGATTTTCAAAACAAATTTCATTTAAGCTTGTTTAAACTTTACCCTTTTGTTTTTTGAACTCCAAAACTTTTTTTGTGATTCCTTGTCTCCCACATACTCGACCAGAACACAGATGTGTTTAATTGTTGTGTTGTGGCTGGTCACTCTGCCCAACCGATAGAGCGAGCTTCTCACAGATACTCACTAACTGACCAAGCAGTGTTCTGGTGGAGGATATTACTTTTATTAGAATTATTCATATTTTCATACTTACGTTTATAATATAATTTTAAGTTTACACGATTTAAATTTTAAGTATGAAATATAATGTCTGATATAGATGACCAGCATAATTTCCTATTCGAATTATTGTAAAGGGTGTTTTCCCTAACAATACGAAATCTATGTCGCGATCACACAGATTACAACAGTTGCTATATTCAACTTTAACTACTCTAAAGCCCAAGTTTTTTATGCATACACCTGATGGTTGAGGAAACCTTATAGGGAAAAAGTAGGTGCGATCAAATTCAGAATTTCTTAAAATATGTAATTCGTTTTCCAAAAATTGAATTATTTTGCTGGAACCACATATTGTCTGTCACACAGGGCATGTTATCTGTATACAAAATTATTTATCATATCACGATACCTATCCGCTATCCCCATTCAACGTCACAGCATTACCAACCTTAGTTTCAGAAAAGTAGGACCAGATAATCATTTCGGGATTATCCGCACCATAATGTGCACTTTATCGGGAGTAATTGGGGGGTTTGCAGTACCTTAAAATCGGGAAATCTGTTTATGCACATAGCCATTAAGAAGGTAATGGTGCTTCATATTACTCATAATTTCGTACGATCTTAGCAAAATATTGATCGACTATTTGAAAGCAATAACAAAATCGCGAAAAATTAAATAAAATTAATCAATAAACAAAAACGCTATTTAATTTTTACACACATGCTTAATTTTTGGCCCACCAATAGCAAGTAGCAATCAAAATCTAAACGAATATTATTCTTTTTACAAATGCACTAGACAAGCTATTGTTAATATTATTTTTCTTAAAAAATAGTAATACCGTACTAAGAAATTCTGAATTTTCTTTCATGTGTGACATTATTGAAGCATAATTCCTAAATTCAGACGTGATAATCTAAATTTATAGTATGCGGAGGCTTCTAGAATATAAACCAAATCACGATTCAATAAATTTAAATAAAGAAGAATTGTATAAAATACAAGAATTGTATAAAATGCTATGCTACTGTTTAACATACAATAAGTATCTCTTTTATGTTAACAAAATGAAATTAATTTTTATATTTATTAAGTACTTTAAATTAAATTTATAAAATCAAAAATATAAAATTAATTACCAAAATTTTAATTTATTTTCTATAGAAACAAAAATACATTTAAAAAAATTATTTGTTTCAATTTATTCTTAATATTAATTACAAATTTTAATTTACGGTGATGTATGATTAGACTAATACCAAAAATCGTCTACATAAAAATAGTTCAATTGTATAGCGAATTACGAAACCTAAAATAAAAACGTTGAGCATTTTCTTTTCTACAAATAAATACTCAACTTTCATTTCCATTTAACTATCTATATGAAGATAATTTTTGCTAATATGAATAAAATAGTCTTAAAAGTTAAAATATTTATTCATGTTAATCGTTTAAAATAGTATATTATTTTAGACACTTAAATTTTATGTTTATTGTCTTAATTGCATATTGCATGTGTTAAATTTAAATTGCATTTAATCAGTTTAAAAAATATATGATCTTATATTTACTAATTGATAATATAAAATGGGGTTTTTTATTAAAATAAAAATTGTCGAGATTAAAAAAAATTCCTTCGATTACGAAATAAAAAAAAAACATTGAGATTTTTTATGTTTCAGTTTCTTTTCCAAATTTCTCCATTGCTGGATACATAGGATGCATTTCTAGAGTTGATGGAGCAGATGGTGTTCCTCCATCACTATTACCTAAACTGTTGGAATATTCTTGAAGCAATTCACTGAATGAATTCATATTGATGTTCTGTCCCAATAAATGTAAAATAAAGAAGTCTCCAATCTAAAAGAAAATTAAATTTTTAAATCGGATTATTTGCAGATAATAGTAAAATATTAAATTATTAAACAATATATTTAATTTATAAAATACATTCAATAAATTCGGCAAAATTAGTTTGGATAATGATTTAAAAATTTCGGTTACCGAAAATATATTGATATGAGGAAGGAACCGATTTTGATTAAATCAGCGGAACAAGTGATAAAAGGAAATATTCGTAGTGTATAGCAACTACAACGTATAGTATCTGTTATCTTTAAGCCTGATTTCTTATATTTTTTTGTATTGTCTTAACCAAGAATATCATGGCAAACCTTTAAATCAATTGAGGAACTATAGTTTTATTTTTTAAAGATATTAATTATTAATCTCATAATTATTTTACTAAAACAAATCATGTCATGATGGTGAAAGTTTTACTAAAAGCCATGGTATAGCATTTATCCATATTTTAAATTAAATGATTTTTAATGCACGGAATATAAAAATTATTTAAGTCCGACAGTAAATCCCAAAAGTTGGAGTTATATTTGATAGCTTTATAAATTTTTACATCATCATCATAAACCAGAATTTTATATTTTATAATTACTGATGGTGATGATAGATCATTTATAAAAAGTATGAACAAAAGTACACCAAGTTACATTAAAACTATCGGAAATTGCGGTATTAAAAATAACTCAATATGATCTATTTGTCACGTACGAATGAAGGGAAGTCAAGAAATTTTAAATAAAACCGATTTTATTAATTTTAACATAAATACTGCATGAAACAGCTTATCAAAAGCTTGAGTTAAAATCAGTAATTATACAAACAAGTCGTTTCTCAGAACATTCCACACCAAAATTAGGAAACTCCATTAAAACTATGTTGGTGTTTTACAAAAATAGATTTAACATTAAAGTAACGACAATTTGTCATGATTCAAATAACTTGGAAATACCGGACAACAAGACAACAAGACAACAAGACAACAATTGGAAATATTTTCTATATTTTTTTTATGAAGAGGAATTATAAAATATGAATTCCAAAATTTTAAGAAAACAATTATTTGACATAGAACGTTTAAAAAAAATTCAAGTTGTTTACATAAATTATTACCAAATCATTTCAAGATAATGGATGGTACCGCGTGGATAATATCACACCAGATATTTCCTTTAAAATAGAATTTGCAGACATGTCAATATTTGTGTTATTAAAATGAGAAAATTATTCAATTTCAACAATATTAGAACCATGTAAAGGAGAAACGTTATTGACTTCATTGAATGAAAACATTTATACTAATTTAAATTATAATTGTATTTAATATGTGTGATTATTTATTATATAAGGAAAATTGAGAAATTCCATAGATTACAAAATTACAATATTAAAATGTGCAAACATTTTGATTTCATGTTCAAGGTTTGTTACGTTTGAATAGAGATTAGTTTATTCTATTGTTAATGCATTTCGTATAAAATATTTTCAGACCTCTAAAAACTTAAAAAAGCACCAGCTGCTTTATTTTAATCAAAATTATTATGAATCAACACTTTTAGAGAGGAAATATAATTTAATGAATTCTAATTTATGTTGTAGATATAATAAAAATATGTATATATAAAAATTTTACGTATTAAAAATTGTTTATGATATATATTGCACGTGACATTATATAGCTCGTGTGATGTGCTGTGTAAAAGAAATAAATGCAATTTTTTTGAATTGTTATTTTGATAATTTAGAAAATAATAAATTTTGTGTAGCATTTTCCAAATAATTAAATATGGTTATTAAGATTAATATAGTTTAAAATTAAAATGCAGATTATACAATATAGTTCTATCGTCTAGTAAAAATATATTAAACCGATTTACACAGATTTATATATATGATATTATATAGAAGAATGCATCTTATCAGGGCATGGGACACCTTTTTCATATAATTAAATTTGTATTTAAAGTTTTGGTTTTAATAACGCGGTCTGTGCCAGACTCTGGCATCTATATCCATGTCAATTTATCACATATTTCATCCAAAGTATACAATAAATCTTGATTTCACCAAGATCTGGTTGTAAATAGTTTAATTATTCTCAAAAACAAGAATTTAGTAGAGAATTAAGAAACGGCGCTTAACCAAAAATTAGGAAAGCGAAAACTGATAGGATAGGATCAATTACTATAGTTTTCGAATTTATTTTGTAAATTGAAGAATGAGCAATAACACATGAAAAAACCTTAAAACATTTTGTACTATTGTACAAAAATACCTAAAAAGAATATTTTGTTCTTACCTCAATACGGCGAACTAATCGTTCTATTTCTTTTGAAGATCCATGACGGTAACGTCTTTTAATAATTGTTTCACGACTTGTTGGCATCATCACAACTATGGCTGAATATAAAAGAGCAAGTCCAGATAAAACTGCTAAAATAATAAACCAGAACCTGAAATAAAAAAGAATATACAAAATTATTAGACATATAGAAGTAACAAAATATATATATATTTTTTTTTGTTATAATTACCATAAAAATATATAAATTTTTTCATTCAATATATTCAATGCTAATACACAAAGTGTATCGTGTCGTTGTGGTGAACCACCAGGGCCAAACTTATGAAATGTACATTTTGTCAGTCTTGGAAAAATTTCAATCATTGGATCATAACGACTTTCCTGATTCATATTCGAAAATTTTATAACATCAGTGCCATACGTTAAAAATGAATTTCCAAGGAACTTGTCAACAAAGAAAATATTACCAACAACATTGGCAAAATTTAATATTTCACAGAAAAAATAACCAAACGAATAACTATTATGAGTTTTAAGGCTTGCCATTAAATATTCAATAATTCTACTATGTCTAGCAGTACGTTCTTCTATTGGTGCTGGTATAGCACCTCTCATACCTTCGGTAATCATACGTATTTTTCCATCTTCCCAATTTTTCCATATCCAGTGTGGCATATAAAATAAAATACCCTAATTTAGAAAATTATTATATAGATTTATATATTTGTTAATATTAATTCATTAATTGTAAATAAAATATTAATATATACTTGAAAGAATAACATAAAAGGAACCCATTGATAATAACTATGGAATCTTCTTTCTTGATTATATTCATTGCCTAAGCCATGAGCAGCTACTTCAGTACCAATTTGTTTATGCTGTTGTCCAGGTATAGTAAAAGTGTATGTTATCCAGCAAAATGTATTAACAACATGAATAGGTATTGCACCATCATTAATACACGCTATTGGGTCACCTAAAATATAATAATAAATATATAATTTTTACGTAATAATAATACATACATATACACTAAGTTTGATAATAAATTTTGAATATTGACATAATTAATTGGTATTATTAAATTAATTTTATACAATTTTCATTATTAAATCATAAAGTTTATATACTAAACTAATAGCTAACTATTTACAAACATATTTGCCGGTGTATCAATTAAAAAACATTTTGTTTACAATCAATTAAAAAATCTTGTTTATAAAGAATTTTAAAGAAATAAATCAAAAGAAGCGCCAAATTATTTTTAATAAAACATAATAATTATACATATATACCTATATGCAAATGCAAAAATATAAAAAAGAGAAAAAACTTGTTTTATTATTATAGTATTAATCGAAACAAATTACTTATATTTATCAACTTACTACATTTAATAATATTAAAGAATAGTTAATATTAATAAATCATAGCGACTAAACGTAATACTGTACACCAAAAATTAAATTAACTAAAAAATATTTATAAAACTTCACTTCAAATATGTTGTTAATATGTTAACTTCAAAGTGTTGCATGATGCAATATTATGCCACGATTTGTTTGATATACAAATGCAAGTGATCATATTAATATGTCTAATACAAATTTATATAGTATTTAAAATGATACTAAAATTTGTCAAAATATTATAGTGCAAATTGAATTTCCATAAATAATTTATTGTCAGATTTTTTTATTAATTGTAACTGAGCATAAAATGTTTTAATTAACCAATTATGTATAATTTTATAAGTTTTCTATAATTTTAACATAATTGCTAGTGTGTGATTAAATTTTTAAAAATAAAAAGTTCCTCTTCAATATAAAGTACAAAAAATAATAAATAAATTGAAACTTATAAAACCATATGATTTTATAGATGTTAGGAAATAGGGGAATGAATTTTAGAGAATTATATATTGTTATATGTATATATATATATATATATATATATATATATATATATATATATATATATATATATATATTATGTGAAATTGTATAAATCCTGTACGAACTACTAAAAGGACTAAAAAACATTTTAAATAATATGTATATATAATAATTAAATTATAAAACTATATAATATTTAGAGACTTACCAATTAAATTATTCGCAGTTACAATAATGCAACAAACAAATAATATAGCTGATGTTATTCTGTAATGGCAGCGAAAAGCCATATTGTCAATGATTGCCTTATCTACCAAATATCTTATTTTAACAAAACCGGCAACAGCCGATACCATTCCAAATACTGCCATATTGAATTATTAAAATATATAGCTATTCTGAAAATTTATTTAAGATTATTAATAATTGCAAAAAAAAGATAAACTAAAATTTATACAACTTATAATTATTTAAAACTAACAAGTGGACAAAATTAATGTTCGAATTTCAATTTCTTGGCATTTTTGCTGTTTTACATTCTGTTTTATGAAAAAAACATAATGAAAGAGCATGAATTTTCGTATCACAAAAACAAAAAGTGAACAAAGAAACATATTTTCAACATTTTTTCTTATAAATTATTTCTAAAATTATTTTTATTTAAATTTGAAGATTTTTGAAATTAATTAATAATGAAACTTCTTATTTAGGTTTTTTTACATCAGTTTACCAGGGTAAATCAATGAATTTTTAAAAGTAATACATATCGCTACTGTATTGAAAAAAAAAAACAAGTTTTAACAAAAAATATACTTTAATATTTTTAGTTATAAATAATATAAGTTAAAGTTTTGAATTTTTTTTAATATAATAGGTACATATACTTTTTTTTTCATATTTATTTAATTTAAAAGATAGATATAAAAATGTTTAGTTTAAATTCTAAGCATCAAAAAAACTTATACGAAAATTATCTTTACCTTGAAATTATTATATTTAGTTCATTTCGTACCATATCAGAACTTTATTCCATTGGAGTGGAGCAATGAGTATATTTATTTAGTTATTATATTAGAAATTAAATGTAACCAAAAAAAACCATTTGAATAAGAAATATACTAGAAACACAAGGCAAAAAGAAAGAATTCATTATTTCATAATATTAATGTTAATACCGGATTTTTTATGCATTTTGAGTCATACCAAATATATGTACTGTCATACGCATAATATGCTATCCATATTATAAATGACTCAAAATTTATGGTATTATAAAATTTCTATGTGAAATTAAATTTTTATTTAACTAAAATAATAATAATTGCAAATTTTAAAAACGAAAAAAATATTAGTAACAATTTTTTAAATATTTTATGCAAAATTTCAGATAATATATTTGAGTTAAGAATAAATTTACGCCATCACGATTTCTTTTAAATATACCTATAAAACAGGTTTTTCTAAGACTTATCTCTAGATGCATTGTTCCCTGGTTTAACTCACCTTAATTTAACTGCGCACAGAATAAGTGTTAATTTACCAAAAACTAAAAACTAATATCTTAAACACATGAAAAAACAATTATTATATATTAAATTATAATTATTTTAGCTATGTAAAATATTTATTATAGATGCCGATTTTTAATTTGCATTATAGTTTTAACTCAACTTTGAATTTCCCTAATTCTGCAACATCGACACAAAAATAGTGCTGAGCGACCGGATCGACCGAACAGAAACAACTAAAGTAAACTAACTAACTACATAGATATAATACACAGTATAGTCATAGTCAGTGCCGAGAGTGCTCAATATAGTCTGCCATGCTCGCCTTGTCTGTACAGTCTGCAGTCGTGAAAACATAATAGCACGCGGGCCATAACTGGCACGCAAAATTTTATAATTTTGACAAATATTTTGCCTATTTGTACAATTTTTAAATTTTTTTTGGTACATTGTACTTTTTCCCCTTAAATTGTATATTCTTACATTAAGTTGACTATATCTAATGTTTTGCTGTTCTTCGGAATTCATAATTGTTTCTATGTTGTAGCAGTTAACTAATTCTTCATGCATAAATATATATATATGTATATTCTGAATTTGAAAAAATGTTTTAAAAAAAAAAAAATTATAGTGTCGTACGGGACGTGGCATACGAATAAAACAGACCTAAATAGATCTATTGTGTCTATCCACTACCCTACTAATATTTGGTCAGTTTTGAGAAATCTAGGAATCACTTCCCTGGGTGTATGCCATATGACTATACAATATAAGTCTCATACGTAACATGGCATGATTATATATTTATTGCACGTAAGTTCAAAAAGGTTTACCACCACTGGATATGATAATGTATGCTGTATACAGAGTATTCTGAGTACAAGAGAATTAATAACACGAAACAATAAGTACGATAAAATGAAAGCTTCGATATTACATAGTTGCTTTCTATCAAAAAAGTAAACCTGCTATTACACGACACTGCTATGCAGAATATTTTATAATATTGGTACAGGCGCCAATAACAAAGGTAAAATTCAAATGTAAAAATAAAACTTTTAAATATATTTCCCAGTTAACGAAAAAATTCTTGTGACTCGACCACTATATTTGCTGCACCATTGAAATTTTATCAATACAATATCTATTTTGTATCAATTTTTATTATCAATGTTTCAGTTTCATATACTCTGAATTTGTAATATTTTATTTTGTCTTATTCAATATACTATTTCCAATTATCTGTATTAAATAAAATTATATAGTTGAAAAAATGATTTTTTAAAAGCTGATTTTTAGGTTGATATATTTATTGATTTTAAAATTAATACAATAATAATTAAAAATTGTCTTGTTGAGTGACTTGTTATTAAACACTGACAAATGTTTTAAAATTGTAGTTAATAGTTTTTAAAAATAGTTTACTTGTACAGTTCGTCCTTCCATTCTGGATCCATCCATTAATTCTATGTAAAAAAATAATATTTGAAACCATAAAAAAAATATAAAAATTTAATAATAAATTATTACTTATTGCAATTTCTGCATCGTTTTCTTTAAAGAATCGAACAACACCAACTTCATTTCCACGAATTTCTGCAAATTTAACTTCACCGATGTCACGAAACTTATCACGTAAGGTTTGCCAAGTACAGCTTAATGGAATCTAATTAAAAAAAATCTGTAACTCAATATTATTATTTAAAATTTATATATTAGCATACATTTCTAATTATAATGGTATCAGATTTTCTTCCACCATTAGCAGAATTAGCTGCATTTTTGAGAGCATTGTTATTTCCTTCCACATACATACAAGAAGTTGAATTAAAATCTGATGAGCTCTGGTTTGTGTTAAAATTCTTTCTGGCAGAATCAAAATCTCCACGATTCATATTATTATTATTATTTCCAGCAAGATTTGCACTGTTAAATGAAGTACTTGAATAACCAGTACTATAGTTATTTCCAATTCCAGTGCTGTAATTATTTAAAGACAAAGATGGAGCGGGTGGTACCGGAAGATCATCATTTGTATTTAAAATAGATTTTGAATTATCTGAAATGTTAAGCCCCAAATTAGAGAGGCTAGATGAGATTAATGGATTTGAAAGAGCAGCTAGATTCTTTGCTCCTAATACATTTGAAAGTGCCACTAAATTACTCTCGGAAAGTCCTTGTAGTATATTTACAGGTGTTTGATTTTGGGTCATCATATTATTAGTAAGTTGATTATTTGTTGGTGGTACAGGTACTGGCTGTACAGAATTTGTACCAGAAGGGGTATTTAAACCAGTTGAAATGGTATGTTGATTATTATTGCCTTTTTGAATTGTATTTCCCTGTGGCTGTTGCATTGATGGTAAATTTTTTGCAACATCTCGTAATGGTTCGCCGTTAGGGCCCAAACCAATTCCTATACCACCCAATCCTTCAGGTAATTTTAAATTTTCGGTTTTATCTGGAATGCGATCAAGACGGACTGTCATGCGACGATCATATAACATTTGACAATCAAACATTGATATTGCTTGTACAGCTTCTACTGGATGGTCATATTCTATAACGGCAAAACCACGACTATTTCCCTCCTTGTCCAATGATAAATCTACCCCCTGTACTTTCCCTGCCAGTTTAAAAACTTGTTTCAATTTTTTCGAATCCACTTTATAATCCAACTATAAAAAAAATTAAAACGAAATAAAAAAATTTGAACAATATTTATTAAGAAAATCTTTTAAACTTAATTTAGTATATCTAAAAAAAATTCTTGTTACATACAGTTCTTCTTACGCGCGTATTATTTCATTCTTTGAATTCTAGATATATCTACGTATCATTTATCATTGCATATTTTTAAATTTAACAAAAATTAGTTTAACGGGTAAATATTTATTAAATTCCAAAAATAAAAAAATATACAAAATCCATTGTAAAATAATATTTATCATCAATAATATTTGTATACAAATAATCACCATAGATCAACTGGTCTATATTGAACTAATTTGTTTACCTTCCATTTAAAGCATTGCCTAACGAAGCGTTTCTACTGTGTTTACTTGACAACATGTATTCCATGAAATATAACGAACTGAAACACGTTATTTTATAGGTAAATATTAAATTGAATTTAGAATTAAAATGTGCAATATACAAACAATTAAAATGTGTAATGTAAATTATGATGGAATTAATTAAGTTGTTTCCTACTGTCGAAACTCTCATTTTAATTCCAATTGCTTGCTACGAGTTAAATCGTACAAATATGATATATGAGCTTAAGCCTTAAGCTTTTACCGGTAGATGAGAGGAGCCTATGCTGATGAAGACGTAAGAGACTAGTGTTGGAATTTAAACACAGCATTATATTTGAAGAAAAAGTAAATATTTAAATATATAAAACATTGCAAAGATAAATAAAATCCAAATTAAGATAAACAATTTAAATATCACTTGACTCATATTAAATTATAAGTTTAGTTCAAATTTTCGTAAATTGCTAATGAATAAATAAATCAAGGTTTACAAATTAGATATTACTTTCATATTGATATGATGAAAAATTGTATTTATGTAATTAATTTATATAATTATTAATATTATTATAAATACCTGACAAAATTATGTATAACAAACGAATTAGGGTAAAATGTAGATAACATCACAGCAAACATATCAAATTTGAACAAAAATATAAAATGGAAACAAATCTAAGGAACTTGCAACAAAAAATTCGAAAAAGGATTATACAAGACCCCAATTTGTAAGAATTAGTTAAATTATGCTAAATATAGTTTCTTGTCCTACAAATTTCAAATAATGAAATGAATTCGAATGTACATTTCAATATAAATAGGTACAAATTCCATTTGTATCTTGTTTTGCTGCTCACATTTTTATTTCTTTATAATTTTTATAATATTCTCGGAGGTATTCTTTCAAATATTTCGTAAATTTTATTAATTTAGTTATGTTATTTATCACTTCCATTCCACAAATAGCAAAATGGAAATATTTCAGATTAAAACTAAGCGATACAAGGATTCTACATTTAAATCAGTACGTAAAACCATTTTCGCAAAATTGAAATTGTTATCCATTTATTTACAAAAACATCATTTTACCATAGTTCGATTTAATTTTGCCACGAAATAAAAACATCTTTTTGTAGAGTAGAAACTTATAAATCAAAAAATATAAAACAACAATATATATATATTTTTTTATAAATAAAATAAACTTCTAGAAAACTGTTTATATTTAAGAAATACATATAAAAAAAAGCTTAAACATCATAATTTATGAATTCACAGACTCTAATTTCGAAATTCATAATAACACATTAACTAGTGAAATGTTAAGTTATGTATGGAATTAGATTTTGTTCAATAGTAATACTTGGTAAACTATTGATATATTTTGAAAATGTTAGAAAAATAGCAAAAATTCTGTGATATACATAATATATTTTAGCCACTTTATATTAAACTTGAATAACAACTTTATATTAAAAATTATTTTAAAGATTATCAGTAAAGATTCAAGACCAAGCCACCTTCTTTTTACAATATATATTTATTCTTCAGAAATAGTGAACTGGATAATAAATAGGTTGAAAACAATTTAATCAAATTATACTCACATTAGCAACAAAAATTTTAGTATGCAAAGGCCCAAAAATGCCTAAACTTTCCAAAAACGAAGAAGAAAGACCATAAGTATTGTAGGTCACATCATAATTCGAAGAAAACATACCGCCTCCACCAACGTTGCCTTTATTTATGCCACCCAATACACGAGAAGAAGCAGATCTAAATTCAATTCACAAAAAAAGAACAAAAATATAAAATTTTATTAAAAAACACTATTTTCACAACTATAAGTAAAGATAAAATAAATTTGACAAAAACACTACTTTAGTTTCTTTTTCTTAATATTAAATGTATCAATAAAACAGAAACTATTTTTCATAAATAATTTTATGAAAAGGTTCATACTATATTCAAAGAAAAGTTTAAATTCTGCCTTAAATTAAGTAATGAATTATTAATTAATTCATTAAGACAAATATTAAAATAGCAGAGATGTAAATTAAACTTATGTTATATATTAGTACCTGAAATATCAGAAGTAACAACAAAAATAAAAATTCTAAATTTTTTGAATATCAAATCTTGAAAATATTGAGACATTAAACGACTTCCATAAAAGAATTCATATATTATTACGAAACCTCATCGCCGGACTCAATAGGAATATTAAAATAATTTGAAGAAATTACAATTATACAACTTTTAACAACTTTTTCAACGAAAACACATGGAAATATATTACCTTACCAATAAACTACTAATCAATTTATATATTATACAAACGGTTATTCATTGAAGGGTAATTTAATTGGAACTAATTATTAAATTTTAGTTTTTAAATATCATATTAATTAAGAAAATTGTGTTTGAAGTCATATTCTAATATTTTACGTAAAGGTAATAAATCGAAGAAAATCAATTGTTTGCAATATCCCAAGTAATCTGGATCCTGCTCAAACTACATCTATAATAAATTTCTACTGTAATAAAGTAACAATAAAATTATTAAATTGTAATCATACAATTTTTAGAAAAGCAACACAAAAAAGAAATTATCATATCATTTTAATAAAAATAGCAATGTAATGTAGAATTAGTATTTTTGTTTAATATTTGCAATAAAATTGTAGTACAATTTTATATTACTTACAGACGCATATCATCTCTATCTCCAGAACGTGAATATTGATCCATTCGGCCACCGCCGCCACCACGGACATTTCCTGAATTATTAGCGTTATCTTTAATAATTCTTCCATATTTGTCTCGATTTTCGCCATGATCTTCTTTAACAACTATCTCTCTTCCATTTATATCGTGCCGATTCATTTTTTCCAATGCTTTTTGTACATTATCTGGATCTTTAAATTCCACAATACCGCATCCACGAGCTTTTCCATTTTCATCGTTGAATAATTCAACGTATTCAACACTACCAACTATACGTCGGAATAAATCTTTTAAATCTTGCCAACGATAGTCGTATGGAATATTTGATACATAAATACGACAATTTTTTCTTTCCCTACTACGGTCTCGATTATTATCACCTTGGTCGGCATCTGAAAATCGGCTTCCCTTTTGGGTTCTGCCTCTTCTATCTCGATCACGTTCACGATTTTCGGTATCCTCAACAGCAACGCAATCATCATCTTGGGAAAGGCTTGTATTTTCTGTATCCATATTATTGATAAATTGTTATCGAAATCTACCAAATGGTGTTAATTTTTTTAAATTTTAGCTTGTTTGCTGCTTTTTATTTCTATTTAAAAAAAAAATATTATAATATCACCGCTTGGGCAAATGGCAGACGCACACACAAATTAAATAATGAATTTGAGAATCGATTTTTATCTTTTCTTTTTTTCATAATGCTGCCCTATGTACAAATCAAAATTTACTACGCAACGTTTACATATTCCAAATTACGTGACGGATCGTATAAAAGTTAACAAATCGAAATGTATTCGTTTTAATTTGGAAACACACGTGTAGATGACGAACTTCTTGTTTACGTTTTAAAGCTATTTATTTCGGCCAAAAAAACATGAAATAATTGTTTTATAATTTTTGAACGAATTGCATAACCGAAATTCATATAACTTCGAAATATTAATTATAACACTTGAAATATAATATCATCATCAGTGGCGCAACAACCCGGGCGGGTCCTGGCCTTGTTAAGAGTTCTTCTCCAGTTGCTTCTGTCACTGGCTGCTGTTATCCAGTTTACAGCTCCGACCGCTCTTGCATCTTTTTTAACGCCGTCTCTCCATCGCAGGTTTGGTCTTCCTGTATTTCTTCTTCCTTCTGGGATAGCTTGGAATATTTTTTTAACAGTTCGGTTTTCCGACATACGACTAATGTGCCCGGCATATTGCAATCTTTTTATTTTTATATCGGTGACAATGTCAGCTTCTTTATAGATGTTATATAGCTCGTGGTTGTACCGTATTCTCCACACGCCGTCTACACATACTGGTCCATAGATTCTGCGTAGTATTTTTCTTTCGAATGTGCCTAAAATATTTTCATTTGCTTTACTTAAGGTCCATGTGGGTCCATGTCTCTGAAGCGTATGTTAGCACCGGCCGGATCAGTGTTTTATACAATGTTATCTTAGATCTTCTAGATATCGCACCGGAGATTAGTTGTTTCCTCAAACCAAAATAACATCTGTTCGCCAATACTATTCTCCTTTTTATTTCGTCTGTTACATTATTTAGATTATTCATAGACGATCCTAGGTACGCAAAGTTTTCGACTATTTCCACATTAAGCTCTCCAATTGTTAGATTTTGCCCCACGGATCTGCGCCTTGCATTTGATGTGGGCAACATCATACACTTTGTTTTTACTTCGTTTATCTTAAGCCCCATTTTTTCAGCTGACTGTTCTATTTTTACGAAGGCTTCTTTGGCAGCTAAGACAGACCTTCCCACCACAATATCTATATCATCAGCATAACCCAGTAATTGCGTTGATTTATTAAATATTGTTCCCGTGGTAACTACTCCTGAATCCCTAACGACTTTTTCAAGAGCGATATTAAAAAGAATGCACGATAATGCGTCACCCTGCCGTAGTCCATTATGAGTTGAAAACTTCTCTGATATTTCATTCTGTACTTTAACCGAACATATAATATTTGCAAGTGTTGCTTTTATGAGGATGCCTCAACGCACCTAAAAAAACGCACATGTATTTCGGCCATTAGGAGAGTGGTACAGCATACTGTACTGTAGTACTGACACTTCCACTGATGTAGCTACTGTAGTTTGTATTATTAGAATAGTTATGTGGTCCGGTTGAAGCTGTGGTGTCGTGGATGGATTATTATGTGTTTCTCGCCTAATATTAATAAAAAAATCATAAAAGTTGCTGTTGCTGTTGCACGAAGAAAGAATCGAAGAACGAAAAACAATACAAATACGACTTTGAGAAATGTATGAAAATGAAGAAGGTAAATCATTAAATAAAATATGAGTTTGTTTTATTTACTTATTTATTTTATTTAAATTCAAAAAAGAAAATATTGAAGATGAAAATGCGGAAGAAATTACTCACGAGCTCTGGCAGGAAGCTTGTTGGATTGTAATTAATGCATATTTTGACGAAAAAGGTCTTGTAAGACAACAATTAGATAGTTTTGATGAATTTATTCAGGTACTATAATAATATAATATTATGTTTTTTATAATATTACTTAATGTAATTTTAGATGTCTGTTCAAAGAATTGTGGAAGATTCACCAGCTATTGATTTGCAAGCTGAAGCACAACACACTTCTGGCGAGATTGAAACACCAGTTAGTTAATAATGAATATCTTGTTAATAATGAATTTAGTTTACAAATGTATTTCTTTGTGTTTATTTTAGCCACGATTTTTACTAAAGTTTGACCAGATTTATTTGTCGAAGCCAACTCATTGGGAAAAAGATGGTTCACCAAGTCCTATGATGCCAAATGAAGCTCGTCTACGAAATTTGACTTATTCCGCGCCCTTATATGTGGATATTACAAAAACTAAAGTTGTTGAAGGACAAGAAGCAGTTGAAACACAACATCAAAAAACTTTTATAGGCAAAATACCAATTATGTTAAGATCAACATATTGTCTATTAAGTCAGTTAACAGATCGTGATCTAACAGAATTAAATGAATGTCCATTAGATCCAGGAGGATATTTTATAATAAATGGTTCTGAAAAAGTACTAATTGCTCAAGAAAAAATGGCAACTAATACTGTATATGTGTTTAGTATGAAGGATGGTAAATATGCTTTTAAATCTGAAATTCGTTCATGTCTTGAACACAGTTCCCGACCGACATCTACACTTTGGGTAAATATGATGGCAAGAGGTGGTCAAAGTATTAAAAAGTCTGCAATTGGACAACGTATTATTGCTATTTTACCATATATTAAACAAGAAATTCCAATTATGATCGTATTTAGAGCTTTGGGTTTTGTTGCTGATCGGGATATTCTTGAACACATTATATATGAATTCGATGATCCCGAAATGATGGAAATGGTAAAACCATCTTTAGATGAAGCATTTGTAGTTCAAGAACAAAATGTAGCTTTAAATTTTATTGGTGCCAGAGGTGCACGACCAGGTGTAACAAAAGAGAAACGTATAAAATATGCTAAGGAAATCTTACAAAAAGAAATGTTGCCGCATGTTGGTGTTTCAGATTTTTGTGAAACCAAAAAAGCATATTTTCTGGGTTATATGGTACACAGATTACTATTAGCAGCATTGGGACGACGTGAATTAGATGATCGAGATCATTATGGTAATAAACGGCTTGATTTAGCTGGTCCACTATTAGCATTCTTGTTTCGTGGTTTATTTAAAAATTTGATGAAAGAAGTGCGAATGTATACACAAAAGTTCATTGATCGTGGAAAAGATTTTAATTTAGAATTGGCTATAAAAACAAATATAATAACTGATGGTTTACGATATTCATTAGCAACAGGAAACTGGGGTGATCAAAAGAAGGCACATCAAGCTAGAGCTGGAGTATCACAAGTATTAAATCGTTTAACTTTTGCTTCAACTTTGTCACATTTACGTCGTGTTAATTCACCAATTGGAAGAGATGGCAAATTAGCAAAACCACGTCAATTGCATAATACATTATGGGGTATGTTATGTCCAGCTGAAACTCCAGAAGGTGCTGCTGTCGGTTTAGTAAAAAATTTAGCTTTGATGGCTTATATTTCGGTAGGTTCTCAGCCATCGCCAATTTTAGAGTTTTTAGAGGAATGGTCTATGGAAAATTTAGAAGAAATCGCACCCTCAGCTATTGTTGATGCTACAAAAATATTTGTCAATGGTTGTTGGGTTGGAATTCATAGAGATCCCGAGCAATTAATGGCAACTCTGCGTAAATTACGTCGCCAAATGGATATTATAGTATCTGAGGTATCAATGATTCGGGATATTCGTGATCGTGAAATTAGAATTTATACAGATGCTGGTAGAATATGTCGGCCATTGTTAATTGTTGAAAATGGAAATTTACTCCTTAAAAAATCACATATTGAAATGCTTAAAGAAAGAGATTATAACAATTACAGTTGGCAAGTATTAGTCGCATCCGGAGTTGTCGAATATATTGACACCCTGGAAGAGGAAACTGTAATGATAGCAATGTCACCATACGATTTAAAACAGGATAAAGATTATGCTTATTGTACAACATATACTCATTGTGAAATACATCCAGCAATGATTTTAGGTGTTTGTGCATCAATTATACCATTTCCTGATCATAATCAAAGTCCCCGTAATACTTATCAAAGTGCTATGGGTAAACAAGCTATGGGAGTTTATATTACAAATTTTCATGTTCGAATGGACACATTGGCTCATGTACTTTATTATCCAATGAAACCACTTGTTACAACCCGCTCTATGGAATATCTTCGTTTTAGAGAACTTCCAGCTGGAATAAATTCAATTGTAGCAATTTTATGTTATACAGGATATAATCAAGAAGATAGTGTTATTCTAAATGCATCGGCAGTTGAGAGAGGATTTTTCCGTTCAGTATTTTATCGTTCGTATAAAGATTCTGAAAATAAGAGAATTGGCGATCAAGAAGAACAATTTGAGAAACCGAATCGTCAAAGTTGTCAAGGAATGAGAAATGCTCATTATGATAAATTAGATGACGATGGTATTATAGCTCCTGGAATCCGTGTTTCAGGTGATGATGTTGTTATTGGTAAAACAATTACACTTCCTGAAAATGATGACGAGGTTAGTTTAATTTTGGATGAAAATACTATGTATATTTTTTTCTTCTGTATTGTATGTTTAATATTTTTTAGCTTGATGGTACTACTAAACGTTATACAAAACGAGATGCTTCAACGTTCCTTCGCAATTCTGAAACAGGAATAGTTGATCAAGTTATGTTAACGCTAAATAGTGAAGGTTATAAGTTTTGTAAAATTCGAGTACGGTCAGTCAGAATTCCTCAGATTGGCGATAAATTTGCGTCACGTCATGGTCAAAAAGGTACATGTGGAATACAGTACAGGCAGGAAGATATGCCTTTTACCTGTGAAGGTTTAACACCTGATATTATTATAAATCCCCATGCTATTCCATCTCGAATGACAATTGGCCATTTAATTGAGTGTCTTCAAGGTAATTTTTTTTATTCTATATAAATATCTAATATTTTTCAACAATAATAACAATTCTAATAGGTAAACTCGGTTCTAATAAGGGTGAAATTGGTGATGCAACACCATTCAATGATGCTGTTAATGTACAAAAAATTTCAACATTTTTACAAGATTATGGGTATCATTTAAGAGGAAATGAAATTATGTATAACGGGCATACTGGACGAAAAATAAATGCTCAGGTATTTCTGGGTCCTACCTATTATCAACGTTTAAAACACATGGTAGATGATAAAATTCATTCTCGTGCACGTGGTCCAGTACAAATTCTGGTACGACAACCTATGGAAGGTCGTGCTAGAGATGGTGGTCTTCGTTTTGGTGAAATGGAGAGAGATTGTCAAATTTCTCATGGAGCCGCTCAATTTTTAAGGGAGCGTCTTTTTGAAGTATCAGATCCTTACAGAATACATGTTTGCAATTTTTGTGGACTTATTGCGATTGCTAATTTAAGAAATAATACTTTTGAATGTAAAGGTTGTAAAAATAAGACTCAAATTTCCCAAGTCAAGTTACCATATGCAGCTAAACTATTGTTCCAAGAATTGATGTCGATGAATATTGCACCACGGTTAATGGTCGTTTAAAGAGCTTATAATTTGCCTGTATATTTTCTAGTCTTAAGAATTATATATGGGTTTTTTTTAAATAGGTATATAAAATTGAATCATCAAAAATTTAATTTTTCATATTTCTTTTATTTTTATTTTTAATAAAAAACAGACTGCTTATATAAGTTACGTTCCGAGAAAATATAGTTGTATTAAATCATCTTCATTATCTTGAAATAAGTACACGTTGTCTTTCTTCAATTTTTCAGCTTTGGTCAAAAGATTAAAAAAGATTGGAATAAAATAAAATTTTGTGTTACCCTGCAATAAGATTAATATATCGGGGTAATATTTTATGTCGATTATTGGAAGTTAAAATTAACTGGAATTTTTTTTTTTACCATTTTTATCGTAATAACATGAATTTTTTTCTTAGAATTTATTTTGTATATATTATTAAACGTATGTAGAAATAGTTACATTGCTAACATATATTAACGAAATATTTGATGCTGGAAAATCAGATACAATTCTGTTACTGAAAAATTGCAACGGTAGCAATGTAACATTTTTGTATAATGTAAAATACAATGAATTATGCAGATACAATTATATTGAAAATAAAAAAAAATAACAAATCACATTACTTGGACATTACGAAATTCTAACTGCGCGTTCTACTTAAAATAATATAGAATAATAAAGTGGTATATACAAATTAAAGGGTTACAGAATGCTATTTGCAAAAACTATATTTTGTTTTCAGAGTTATATAATTTTATGTGGTAGATGCAGCTTTGGTTAATGGTTAGTAAATGAATTACGAAACAATTTGTAAAAAACGTTACAACTAAAAAACTTCCACTATATACCAAACTAAAACAGATAGATTAATTTGGAGTGTAAACACAGAAAGAGCACACTGAAATTAATATGAATGAATATATAACTCAAATACCCAAAAAATGTTAGCTAGAACTGTGTTATTCTAAGGTCGCGATTTGGTCTTGGTGTGATAAAATAGCATATGAATACAAACAAATTCAAGGTACATATGATTGTCAACCACAGAAAAAATGTTTGGATTTAAAATTGCATTAAAAAATACTCAATAATATGATGCCTGCACTTAAAAGTTCAAATTTAAAATATTGAAAGGATTATTCCTTTAATAGTACATTTAACAATATTGAATAAAAAGATCGAGTATTACTTTCCATTTCTTAATACTGAAATTTCCTGTGTTTCTTTGTCAACAGATAGTACCTTGAAAATGAAATGTACAGAAATAACAAATTTTTGAATTTTCGCCCAAGAAGAATATGTACCTATAGTTCCTCAATTACCGTATGTTTTCTCTTACCGATAAACGGTAAATTAGCAATCTTGTTGCCGGTAAATTTCGGTAATAAACATTTTAATAGAAATTAAAACAAAATTATGATTTAAGGAAATAAAAAATTAGAATGTTTATTTCAAACATAAAACGAACAAATAAAAAAAAAAATCATTCAAGAAAAGAAGGAATAAATAATATTTATTTTCTGTAAATATAATTTTATTTT
This sequence comes from Rhamphomyia laevipes, assembly GCA_963920725.1. NCBI lineage: Eukaryota > Metazoa > Arthropoda > Insecta > Diptera > Empididae > Rhamphomyia > Rhamphomyia laevipes. Next base: position 21,372,609 of record OY987257.1, read on the forward strand.
AATAATAAATCAATAATAAAATCTTATATTACGAAATTTTGTATATTTCTAAATATGTACTTTTATGTATTTAAAAATAATATAAATTTTTTTAATGACCATCACACCACAAACCAGACAAGGCAGAACAATTAAAAATTGTAATTGTAATGTAATAGACAAAAATTGTTTTAAAAAATAAATATATTTTTCTGTCATAAAAAAAAATTGAGAGATATATTATCTAGAAATTCTAGATAATATATAATTAGAATTAGAGCAATGTTCTATAAATGTACTAAAAATTTAAAAACTCCGATTTTGAACTTTAATTTCCACATTAATTATACCACGAATAATTTTAATAGTTATTTATTTTAATTAAAAAACAGTAGGCTAACAGCACGCACTTGTCTTCGTTGCAGTGTTTTAGTTTCCATATTTTATCCGTTTGTTCGCTCTTTTTTATATTGCACAATAACCGCATCACCAGTAAAGTGGTAAATATTTTTACCGGTAAACGGTAACGTATAAAATGCACAATTTACCGGTAAACGGTAAAGGTTTTTTACCGGTAGAGGAACTATAAGAATACCCATTCATAACTAAAATTGCATTTATGGTTCAGTCTGTTGTAGTTTTTTATTTGATATCTATGCTAATTGGGATTCTCGGCATTAACTAGTACAAAACTAGATAGACTAAGCTAATATAAAAAGACTTACTGATCAGGGATCTGGCAGAGGAAATTAGAGGAACACTTTCGTCAAACGCAACGGTCGTCAAACACAAATATCCCATTGAAATTATTATCTATTTATCGCTTCTCTTTGAGTTCTAATTAATAATTTTACTGTTATATTCTGAATTTTTAATATTTTATTTTCATTGATTTTATGTTAATTATAATTTAGTTAATAATTAAAAATTTTTTTTTTTTTTTTTATACTATAGTATTTTGTACTTTGTTCCGGAAATTGATATAATTTTACATATATGTTCCGTGACGTCGAAAAGATTAAGAACCACTGTGTAGCTGTTGAAGAGTGTAGACTAACAAATTTTAAATTTTATATTATTTCCAAAATATCCACAAATAATACTTACTTTGAGTACGAACAATTAATAATTAAAAACTGATTACATTTATGGGTAGTATACTAAATACTATAGTATACATCTTACACACCAAAATATACTTACTGAAATAAGTTTATACAAAAAGCTAGATAGGACCTTCAATTAATTCCAATATTTAATGTATGTATATTGTAACATCTATATTAAGAAATATTTTGAATATGATTTCGTTGCCTAGAGAAATACGTTAAATTGTAAAATAAAAAATACGTATTTGTGAATTGTTAATGTGTTAATAAGTTTTCTGTTCTCAATAGGTTTGCTAACTAAAACCAATCGAGCAAGCATCTACTAGCTAAAAGATAAATAGAATGTGATGAAGATTTTGGATATTTTTCAGTTTCTTCTATTTATAAATTAAATATATCATTTAGATTGAAACATTAAACAATCTCGTATAAAATAATAATATATGTAAATGTAGAGATATAAAGTCAATTCTGATAATTTGTTAATAAATAATAATTTTGTAAATTTTGTTAAGTTCCCTTCTTATTACTAGAAATAATTTATCGAAAAATTATCATAAACTTGATTTAAAATAAAATTACATATTTTGTTGTAATGTGTATTTTTATTTCAAAAGTATTTAATATATTTATGATTATCATAATTTAAAATAGAAAAAGAATTTTTTTTATATTTTTGTGTCTAAACTTTTGTTTTTGCATTCATGTGATGGTATAATTTAAATTAAATAAGAGAATGATTCAATTTTTATGGACATTTTTTACAATAAGACTATTAGTTTATTTATAATAGTTTTTTAATAGATATTCTAATATAAATAAACTTCAGTTTATATTTTAATTCATTCTACAATTTTTTAAGAAAAAAAGAAATAGAAATTAACTATATAGAAATAAATATTTTTCTACAAATTTCACATTTATCAAAAGTTTGCTGAAACCAAAATATAAATTGAATTTTTTGGTATATATAGGCGTTTATTTTATTTACTACAAATGTAAAAAGTTTTAAATTATAAGTGAAATTATGAATAATAATAATTATAATAAATTCTTTGTTCAGCATTTATAACCAGTCTACGATGAACGATTTTTTGATATTATTTTTATGGTTTACATTCATATGTTTGATATAGACAAAATTCTAAAATCACAAAAAAAAAAAAAAACAATAAAAAAAATTGGAATAAATGTCTATAACTATTTTTGAATAATATCTTACAATCTTTTTAAAATAAAATGTAAATTTTCCAGCAGTTTCTTTTCTAATACATTAGAATTTAACTTGCAGAATAATTAATTAATTCGAAAAATAATAGATAAGTTTTAAAACTAAAAATCAATATACATGACGTCATAATTTATAGTTAATAATAATAAGATGACATAAACTCTTCAACATACACTGATTAGTTTTGTATATCGTATATAAGACGTATAGGTATAGTAAATGGTTACCATATTATTTATTATGAAGTAACTGATGAATAAATGATATAAACTTGGTTTATGGTTCATACTATTATTTACTCATTGTCATTATTATATTATATACATCTTTAAATTCTACAGGAATATAAATAGCTTTCACCTTTAACAGACACTAATTTTATAGGATTTATTTTAAAATATTTTAGGTTGACTTTGCATGATATTTAGCTCCTGAATTTTAATATACAAACTAACTTTTCTGCCTTTTTTTTTGTTTATTTTATACTCAAGATCACCAACAAGAAGACACCTTTAATTGTTCGTCATCTTATCAATTATATAAAAAAATATCGATATTTGATAAAACTAATCGTCCTTCAAAACTGGTTTGTTGTATAAGTAAATTTAATTATTATATTGCCCAAATATTTTACAACCTGGTTATCAACCGGGTTGTAAATATTCACTACACACATTTTAACTTCTTTTACAACCCATATTACAACCTCCAAAAATCAGTTTTTATTTCAAAAATCAGTTTTTATTTTTTTTTGAGAATAGTTTTCAAATAAAATGATCTTGTATGTATACTATATAACCATCAACCGAAGCGCCCCGCACACTAAAATTAAATAATTTTAATATTTCTTTAATCGTCAAAATGGTTGTCAACATGTTGTAAACTTGCGCACAAACGATACAACTTCACCAAGTTATTAATACGTTGATAAACAAGTTGTATAATGTATGGGCAGCATTGTAAAGAAAGCTATTTTCTATAATAATTACATTTACTTATAAAATATTTGATTCAATAAAATAAAAGAACTAATCTAATTTCATATTTTGAAGAAAAAAAATATTCTCAATTATGATAAATTATGAATCCATTAAAGATTCAAAAATTATATAAAATAATTTTAATACTAAACATATGGTTTTGTATTTATATATACATTTAAAAAGTATTTCACTACAAACGTATATATTTAACTATATAATATATTACAAAACAAAAACTATACATAATTATAAATAAAATAGTCCTTATATTATTTATATTTTACAATACAAATTATTAAAATATATATTGTTAAAGTTTATGTTAGCGCCATTTTACTAACTAAAATTTATTTTTTTTAAAAAAAAAAAACAAAATAAAAAATTTAGTTATTACACATCAGTGCAGTATAATATTTAAATATTGTTGATCTCCTTTATATGACAATTATTCGAAAATTAATAAAAGGATTTATAAAAAGATTTAATTAATCTGGTGCTTATTTCTACAGGGCAGTATTTCTTATTGGTAAAGAATTAATTCATCATATAAAAAAAGAATAACAAATATTAATTTTACATATAAATACTATATAAGAATTTGGCCAATTGCCAAAATAATAAGCACTAAGAATTTAATAAAATGACTTAATTTATGCGTAAACATTGTATTTAATATTTTACAATAATATAATTATTATTGGAATTACAATTATTAACTCTGATTTTAACATTTATATATACTTATAAGTTTACCGAATATAATAATTATTCTCTAGTTCAGCAAAATTTTAAATTAAATTATCGTTAATAAATTCTTAAGTGTTAGACTACAACTGGAGGAACTTATTTAATTGTTTATTTTATTTTTGCTTGAAGTTAATTTTATTCATTTTATAAATAAGTGATTTAAAAGTATAAATAATTTTTAATTGATATATTTTTTTATTAATATATAGCTCCTACATATATTCTTAGAGTTATTTGATGACATAAAATATAGACTGTATCTGGAAAAAATAAATAATTCAAAATTCATAATGTATATAATAATGAATAAGCCATTTGAAAGCTGAAAATGTAACGTTGCTCACTCATCTTTATATATTAATATTTAATTGCATCAAATAAAGAAAGCAACATAAAATTGAATATTATTGAAAATTTAACATAAACAAATATTTAAACAATTTAATTTTTTTACAACATACTATGTACTTATTTTTAACTAACTATGAGACTATTTAAAATAAGTTAATTTTATTAATCAAAATCAAATTTATTATTGCATAGATCATTTTCGATATGCGGCTAATAAAAATAATGACTAATTATATTCACAATAAATTATTTTTAAATAAATATTAATAAAACATTTAAAAATTCCTCACCCTACTTTTTAATATTTTCCATAAAGATAAAGATAAATCACTAGTGCTTCAAAATCAACCAGCATTTATATTTTTTTAATAATCATATAAGCGTACCCTAATAATTCATACACCATAGTAATATAAAGTAAAATGGAAATATAAAGGATAACAAAATTTAATAAACTTTAACATTGTCAGAGTATATGTTCAATGAAACCAATAAAATAATAAAACCGACTTCATATTACGTACATAGATTGAATAAGAGCACAAGATCTACTAGAATACATTATCAAGTCTCTCAATATCAAAAAAATCTTTTAAAACCACAGAAAATAAAAGTGGAAGATATAATAAAATTCAGCAAAACGGATATCAGGTGCTGTTTTCTCATGATAAAAGACAGATCTCTGAACTACCGTCTCAATAAAATGGGTCTAGTTGAATCAGACATCTACTACACTTTCTAAATGACAAAGTAACGATATAACACATTCTCTGCCTGTCCGAGGCTGTGACAAATAGAAGACATCATCTTCTGGGAAAATGTTTCTTCACCATCACCGAAGAACTGGCCAATATTAGCACCTCAAACATCCTAGGCTTATTTGTAGGGAAATGGACTATAAACGCACAATCTTGCATTTCCCATTTAAGGAAAAAATAATAATAAATTATATGTATATAGTCTATGGTCAAGTTCTATTACAATTTTTTCGATTTTCTTAATGATTCAATATTTCACCATTATTAGTAAATGCCTATTAGTAATTAAATAATAAATACAATTATAATTTTTGGTATATGAGCATTCAGAAATTAATCATAGTACAATTCACAATCTGATGATGATGAATTTACAAATAAAACGTAAGTACAAAATATTATAAACCCGACCTCTGACTAAACTATAAATTTAATTTGATGAAATTAGCTAAATAGAACTGAAAGACGTAAAGTTGGTATTTTGTATTTGGTGTGATATTTTTTTTTTTGTGCAAAGAATATGTCATCATTAATTATTGAACTTAAAATTACTTTGTTTTATTTTTCTATTGGAATTTATTTTTAAATATATATATATTTATTTGGAATTATTGTAGGGTGTTGAATTACAAAATAAATTACAAAATACATACATATATAGTATACAGTTTTTTTTAATTTAAGACTAGAATTTTGCAGACTTTTTTATCATATATATACACATATATATATTATATAGTATTAGTTATACATATATATTTATGTATAAATAAAGCTTTGTATTGGTATTATATTTACTATTTAATTGCAGAGCAAATTACACATCATATTTTGGCTTTGAAACCGGCAGATATACTGAAGAAACTTACAAAAAAAAAAGAATTTAATTTCATATAAGTTTTTCGGCTTCCTTAAATCCGATCTGCGTGTTTTTAAGCCCATAAATATATATGTATATAATTAAATATACATACTTATATATATATATATATATACTTATTAATTTGTGTACTTTAAAGAAAACTTTCCCTAGCTCCATGTCCTTCCCCACCAAGTACAACTCTTTGTGATGGTGGCTCTCCATATTGGCTATGATAAAAATCTTCACGCATCATTATATTTAAATTTGAACAGCGGAAGTATAATATTTCTTGGAACGGTTTTCGGAAGTCCCTATTTAATGTTGCATATATAATTGGATTTAATAATGAATTAGCATAACCAAGCCATAGGAACAATGATGATAAAACTTCTGGTACATGATAATTTTCACTTTCAACAAATGGTCGTATTAATGCTAATATAAAAAATGGTAACCAGCATGCTGTAAATGCTGACATAATAATACCTAATGTAGTTGATGCTTTCTTTTCTTTTGCTAACTGAAACCTTAATTTTTTTTGATGTGGTGATCCCAATATATTACCATCTGATGATAAACCACCGCAACGTATACCACTTAATTCCATTTTATCTTGTGTAGCACCATTAAGTGCATTTTCAAGACGTGTTTGTGCACGTTTTTCTTCCATAACAATTCTTCTAGCCGCTTTAAATATTTGATAGTAAACAAATAACATAACAGTTAATGGTATATAAAATGATCCAAGCGTTGCATATATTTGATAACCAAAATTTTGACAAACTGTACAAATTGGTTCACCTTTTTCACCATTATGTTCGTTACCTAATATTAATAGTGGTGGAAGTGATATACAAGCTGCTGCTAACCAAACCATTCCTACACATAACATCATTCTACGTGGTGTCCGTTTAACACCATATTCTAATGGTTTTGTAATTGCCCAATAACGGTCAACAGAAATTGCACATAAATTTAATATTGATGCTGTACAACAAAGTACATCAAATGAAACCCAAATATCGCAAAATAATTGTCCAAAACTCCATTTTTTTAATACTTCATATAAAAGAGCAGTTGGCATTACTAAAACAGCTACGCATAAATCGGAAACAGCTAATGATACAAGAAGATAGTTACAAGGTCGTCTTAATTTTCGTACAAGACATACTGCAACACAAACCAACACATTACCAATAACTGTTCCAAGTATTATTAATAATAATATAATGCTTACAGCAATTGCTTGCAATGGAGAAAGATCACTCAAAGAATTTTTTTTAATATTACTATGAAGTTCTAAATCAAGAGTATCGTTGCGGTACGTTGTGCTCGATGGAAACTCGAAATTTTTATCAATTAATTGATTTTCTTCTAAAGGTGTAGAAAAATTAAAGAGCGTTGCTGAAGTAGTTATTATTTTGACTTGAAGTGAATCCATACAAACGTATAAAATATCCAACGAAAAATTGGTTTTTGTATATACTTTCACAAATTCATATTTAAAAATTCGGACTTCGGAAAATTAATATATTCTTTATGTTGTCATTTCAGTAACATGTGGTTAAGTTGTTGATGAATAATTTGGGTAATATGGTAAAGATCTGAAATGAGAAATAAAATTTAATATTATTAATAAATTAATACTATATTACATTTTATAATATCAGTAAAGAAATTCATTATTTATATTCATTAAAATAAAATTAAATTAAAGTATACGTATTAATTTTTCAAAAACCTGCAAGGTATGCTACGGATTTACTTTGTTTATTTTAGCAGTCATGAAAATTAGTACATAAATCGTATAAACCCACTAAATAGGGAATGGAAGGACTGACAACCATGCGTCGATGTAACCAAAATCCTTAGAAATTTTGAAATCCTTTTAACTTTTTTTTAAACTCAGTTTTCCATACGCATCGGTGCAGAGTTCCCAGATCTTCCATTACCAGTTTAGTGAGTTCACCAAAACAAATAAATGTTAATAAACTATACACTAATTGCTTAATACAATCAGTTAAATAAAAATAAAAATATAATGGTTAGAAAAATATAAAGTTTGTCCAACAGGCCACCTCATACACAGGGGTTCACAGTTCTGAATAGACCGTAAGTCACCATCTGGTAATTCAAGCCATTAGAAATTGAACAAAACTAAGTCTTAGAACTAAAGTAGTTCTAAAAATATGACATACAGCATACAGGTTCTACCAGCTGTCTACAAATAAAAATATTCGCTAAGGAAAACTGATATTGTAGTTCCAGCGCCACAAAACACTTAAATTAACAAGTTTCACGCTTCGCAGTTCTGCAAAAACTGCTACTACTTCCCTTGACTGTTACCAGTTAAATTTAATAAAAATTGTAGTTTCAGCGTTAAAAATACACACACAAAAAAACAGGCTACCAATAGCTTTATAGGTTTCGCCCGAAAAGAACGCTACAACTTGCTACTTCCCTTGGATGTCACCTGTTAATTCGAGTTCAAAAGAGTCTTTATAATACTATACATATTCATTTACTTAACTGCTAAAATAACCACATTTACATAACTGCTAAAATAACCAAAGTTAAATCTATTCTAGCTCTTGGTCTATTATTTTTAATATAAATTAAAATGAATAGTATGTTTAGAAGTAAAAAAATAATCATTAAAAAAGCTAATTTATCCAATTTGATACAAATATAACGATATAAAAATATCTAGAAAATAATAAATTTATAAATTATATAATATTAAGTTAAAAGTGAATCCATCAAAATTTTTAAAAATAATATAGATATTTGAAATTATTAAAATCAATATTATAATTGTAAAATTTTTATTGATTCTACTATATACATTTAAAAGCATTCAATATTATACGGTAATATAAAATGAAAATATAATATTTGATTTTTTCAAGTATAATTGTAGATTGTAGATTATAAATTTATAGTCGGGCGGATTCTATTGAATATCGAATTCGAATCATATAAATTATTATTTGAGTAAATAAAACTTATAAATAAATTGTATAAAACAATATCTTATGTTCGATTTCACAGAAAGAGCTTAAGCTTCAGCTGAACTATGAATTTAACTTTTAAAATATATATCTATATAAGGTGTGTGCATATAATAAAATATGATATGTCAAACTTCAAGCAATGCTTATTTTTATTCTAGCATTATGAAACCAGAAAATAACTTAAACAGAAGTTTAAGTTATGAAAAGTCTAAGCTCTCATTGTGAATTGGGCATTATAGAATCCCAACATTTTGCTTTGGACGTCGTGGTCTGTCTACTGTCTTAAGTATGAGTAGATGATTTATATTATTGATGTTTATTTCATCAAAATTATTTTCAAAACATTTTGAGGACTTAAAAAGTCCAAACGAGGACAGAAATAACAAGAATTCAGGAACTAAAATCGCGAGAGATCAACTAGAGATCTTTCCTTTTAGAATTAAGTTGGTTCGAAGTTTGTATAAAAATAAGGATGAAAAATTGTTTAATTATTTCCAAAATATTTTGTGGACTTAAAAAGTACTAAGGAGACGAGAGCAGAAATAACAAGAATTCCGGAACTAAAATCGTGAGAGATCAACTAGAAATGTTTCCTTTTAGAATTAAGTGTTCTAAGTTTGCAGAAAAATAGGGATGAAAAATATTATTTAATTATTTACAAAACTTTTGGAGACTAAAAAGGTACGAAACAAACGAGGGCAGAAATAACAAGAATTCAGGACTTCAAATCTGGGGAGATCAACTAGAAATGTTTCCTTTCAGAATTAAGTTAGTTCTAAGTTTATAGAAAAATTGGGATGAAAAATATTATTTAATTATTTACAAAACATTTTGGGGACTAAAAAAGTACTAAACAAACGAGGGCAGAAATAACAAGAATTCAGGACTTCAAATCTGGGGAGATCAACTAGAAATGTTTCCTTTCAGAATTAAGTTAATTCTAAGTTTGTAGAAAAATTGGGATGAAAAATATTATTTAATTATTTACAAAATATTTTGGGGACTAAAAAATACTAAACAAACGAGGCAGAAATAACAAGAATTAAGTTATTTAAGTTTGTAGCAAAATATTGTTTAATTATTTACAAAACATTTTGTGGACTTAAAAAGTACTAAACATACGAGGGCCGAAATAACAAAAATTCAGGAACTAAAATCTGGGGAGATCAACTAGAGTCCTTTTAGAATTAAGTTGATTCCAAGTTTCTAGATAGTCCTTCTAGGGTCCTTAGCATAAACTAAAGTATGAAATATTAACATATTTTATACAAAAGTGTCTTAAAAGTGCAATACATTATTTTTATTTTTAATATTATATATTAACTTTGATCTAATTAATGAATTAATATAAATAAAAATATGATTAATTGTGCAAAATAACTTCAAAAAAATACCGATTTTATATGATGAAGTAAAATCTTCTGTTGCTGCATTCTTTATTAATTCAGTTGTAATTAATTATTATTTTTTTTAAATTCCTTTTTATCCTTTCATCCACAAATTTAAGAATGAAATATATAATGTTGATGACTTGCGAAATAAAATATACAAAATTTTCCTTACATTAAATAACAAAAATTTTGAATATCCAGGAGCTGAAAAGATAATAATTAAATATATTATTATTATTTTTTAAATATAATTGTATTAAAAGTAATTTTTAATAGAAAAACATATAAAATGTAAATAATATAAAAAATATAATTAATTGCATTACAAACGAATTTGGAAAAAAAATATTATTTGGTTATATGTATTCTAAATAGTTGTATGAAAATATATAAATAAATGATTTAGTTTTTGGGGTCCTTCCTCCTTCTTATGACTAACTTAATCCGATGCTTAACCATTTGAATGGCAATCAAATAAAATATTTAATTTGCACAATATGTAATAGAGATTTTTAAATATTTTATTTTGACTTTTTAAATCTCAATTTTAGTAATTCTGTTATTTAATGAAAACGAAAAGTTTAAATAATTCTCGAAAAATTAAATTGAAGTTTTATATAAAATAGAATAATTAATAATTGAGTTTCTGAAAACCACAATTTAACCAAAACAGAAAGTATCTTTTCATCGCAAACGGTCAAATAAGAGCTTCTGAATGAACCAGTAATCTACACAGTAATCTATATGCATTACTGAGAATAAGCAGAAATATAGATATATGATTCGATTATTAATATAATATCCATTTTTTTAAGCTTGCCCTCAACGCACATTTTCTATCTCTACACGCTAAGAAATTTTTTCACTATTTCGAAATAAATTGCTGACATTCAGGAACTTTATCATTTTTGTGCATAAAACAGTGACGAAATTACAAAAGCCGTGAAATCCTGCAACGGAATCGCCACAATTATCAAATTATAGGGGCGGTCAAATTTCATCTAAAAAAATAATATTTCTTAAAATAATAAAATCAATTTTTATAGATACAATTTTCAAGTTATATAGCTACATACATTGAAAATACAAATAATGTTTGATATTTAGGTCAAAATCTTATTATTACCGTTTTTATTTAAAAAAAAATATTCAAAAATTCTCTGAAAAACGAGCTTTTAGCGATATAAAAGGTTCAATTACGAAATTAAAACAGATTAAACAAAACATACATCAAAATAAAAACTCAATATGCCGCGACCGGCTGAGTACCTAGCAGAAGAAGCTGATATGTTATTTATTTTTTTTCAAAACATTTAGGTTATTTTTTTAATTTTAACAAATTTTTATCTCGTTTAGCATTAGCATTAATCCTAGTGCGCACCTAAAAATAACGCAGGAACATGCAAAAGCTATAGCTTCGTCACTGTCATATATAATCGAATTGTATATTTTAGATATTTACAAAGTTTATTTTATACTTTCATTTTATACTTTATGAATTATGTAAATTTCAAAAACAGTCAGGAATTGTAATTTTAAGCGTTTTTTATGTCATCGCTAAATTTGATTTATCTTAATTTTATCAATTTATTTTTAAAAAATAATGCAAAATATATAAGGAAATAACAAATTATTATAAATAGCTTGATAAAAATTTGATTGATGACATTTATTTATTAGTATATGCCTTCAATAAAGTTAATTTAATTTTAAAATATAACTAATAATGAAATATATTCACATATAATTAATATGTAAATATACCCATATACTTATTATAGAATCCATAATTATTATTATAATTAATATTTTTAATAGATACCAAAGTATAAATTAACTTTGTTATTATATACAAATTTTAATTGACTAATTTAATATTTTATTATATTTAAGGATTATATATATAAAATCTTTGAAAGCAAAATAATTTTATGGTTGTTTCATATTAAAATGCGTTAATTATATATATTTATTTATCAATATTCAATTATTTATAATTTAGCAAACGATTAATTTGTATATCTATAATTAAAAATAATTCATTTAAACTGATTTTTTTTTATCATATATAAGTTTTCTTACTGTAACAATATATTTTATTTTAGTAAATAATACATCTATATTTTTTCACAAAATAAAAAAAACTATAGACAAATTGATCACAATTTAAAATTATCCACTGATTATTATTGAGGATCCAAGCTATATTGCCAGAAAACTTAATTTTGGAAGGAATATATAATACAAATTGTAAGAAAATAATAGTATTCTTTTATAGTTAAATTATTTATTATATCTTAATCAGTTTATTTCGAATCAACTTAGAGCATTAATTGAAAAATATCAAAACAAATAAGAAATATCATCGAAAGTTATATTTATTGTATATAACAAAGTTCGTAATTGACTGGACTAAGAGTTGACAACATATTGATTCAATGAAGTATTTAAATGCGTAATACCAACTTTTTAGGTAGATTCTTTTGTAAATCCTACTGAAAATTAAATGGGATAACTGCTGACAATCGTACGTCGTATACTTAATTATAAAAGATACGCGATATGGGGCCTATATTAATCAACTTTGGCTTTCCAGTTTATTTAACTTTCTGTATATTGTTCAAAAAAGGGTACATCGTACATATCTACCTAAAAAGTTAATTATATATTAATTATATGTGAAGAAATCATTTATACATATTTCTATCTAAATATTTGTAGAATTACGATTTTATATTCTAAATTTATTCTTAATATTTCTATATAAATGTTAATAAGAAGTGTGATCTAATTAATTTTGAATTCTTTCTGTTTTAAATTCTGACAATATTTATTTGTCCACAATGAAATTAAATAATATTTTATAGTCATTGCAATTTGAATATTATTTTTGATTGCATATTCGATGCACACTATAAATGTAACGATTTATGATTATGATCATATTCATATAGCTGGTTGCTAAACATATTTTTGTTATATATATTAAAATTTAAAAGTTTTTAATTAAACCTTGCATTAAATTATCTATAACATATTATATACTTTGTCACTTTGTATATTTCGGTAAAAATAATCAATTTTTAATTGAAATCCTATATATTTTTTGTATAAATATTTGATGTACAAATCAATTTTTTTTTAATTAAAATCAAAAAAAAAAATTATATATGAAATTTCGATTAATTAAATAAACTTTTTTATTTGACTTATTCTTATCTTATATTGAAAGGTCTTAAATAATAAGTTTTTAATAAATAAAAATATATATAATTTTTATTTTTGTAATAGCTTTAAAAATTTATGTAGATTGTAGACTCATTCATTATATGACATTTGAAAAAATTAAAACGGCTTAAAATATATTAATTAGTAGTACTATAAGATAAGGGTAAAAATTTGAGCATATTTATTAGTTCAGTTTTTAATTTATACAAAAATAAGTTATTTTATTAAAAAATTTTTTTTTTATAATTTTGGTAAGTAATAATTAAAGAAACTTAAGAAATTCAGGTGTTCCTATAATATTTTATAAATATAAACAACGTAATTGAAATATTTTTAACTAAATTATTAATTTTTATTAAATATAGAGATTTCAGAAAAATCTATAAACTAAAACAAAACATTATCCGAATATGTTTACTATTTATAGATGTCAAGTGAATAGATACATCCAACTGGAACTATATTTATAAATTATTATTATGTACTTATTACGTTATTACATATTCTAAAATACCATACAATATCTGAAGTTTACCAATGAGTTGAATATTTTTTTTATTATTATCCGGGTGTCGGTCAAGTTTATGATAATCAAGTCTAGAGTATAAGTATTACTTGACTAAAAAACAAGGGTTGGTGTTGAAAGTTCGAATCTGGTTTTCCCGAATCACTAAATCTCAAAAACGATGTCCATAACACTATATAGCGAAACAAAAAATCCGGAATCACATAACGCCGAATCATGATATCCCGATTTATTTATTCCGATTTTTTTTTTAAAAAAAAACCACGTATAGTTTTTTTTTAATTTTTATCGGGATTTTCAAAATCATCTTTATATGAAAAATTTGGTATAAACATGTTACAGGCATTTAAATGCTCTATTTTCGAAATCGCATAGGGACTTTTATGAACAAAGAAAAATCGAAGAAATATATATAAAAAAAGAAGAAAAGTAAATGTATATATAGTTTAAAAATATAATAGAAGACCAGGCCAAAATTAACTTTCTAAATCTAAAAGGATTATAGATAGTGTACAATATATATATATACGTCACTTCTAAATAATAAAAATGTTCAACCTAAACAATACTTTTTTTTAATTAACGAATTTGTGAATAATATGTTAATATAATTTTATTTATTAAATAATGATTTTAAGAATAAAAATATATTAATTTTTATTTCAATTTCGATGTGTAATTGTTTTAATTCTCAGCATTTTGTGTTTCGAGATTTAATGTTTCAGGATTTTGTAATTCGGATATTTATATTTTATGTATTTATATAGTATATATATATTTATATATATTTTTGTATATATATTAATACTAAGTTATGTTAATAAAAAGTAAAAAAAAATAATAAAAGATATTCACTTGTTAAAATATCTGAACTATAATTACAATATATGAAATATCAACAATTAATTCATATTTCATATATAATTATTATAATAATAATTCACATAACTTTCTAGTATCTTAATTGAAATGTTCTCTTTGAAATAAACTAATATTCAATAACACTTTTAAATTCGTAATTACATAGTTTTTTTTTTAATAATATATATTTATGGTTTTTTTTTATTATTTATAAAATAAAATTTTAATGGCTAAATTATGCAATTAACCATCAACAGGTATGTCTATATATATATTTATTAACTTAGTAGTTATTATAATGGAAACTAATTAATGAATATTTATGATTATATTTTTATAGTTTTATGATAATTAAAAAATAATTCTTTTCATAGAGTAAAACATATACGTATATTCCCTTAATTCTACAATAATTTCTATATATCGAAAACTGTCTGTATATATAATAAATAATATATATAAATATTTTGTTTATTTAAAATTTGTGTTTATTTATAATTATATAAATGAAAGATGTTATAATAAAAAATGGAATACGTATTACAAAATATGAACTCTTACTATTTACTTATAAAATCATAAAAGAATCACTTTTACTATTATTTAGTAAAAAAAGATACTTAAAAGAAGAAGGTATAATTTTATACGTTAGCAAATTTAAATTAAATTAGGTCAATCTATTTTGTAATTTATGAATTATCTATATATAGTAATTATGGAAAATATTTCATGTATTTACTATAATATCTATAAGTATTTTTTTAAAGATAGTTGACTCTTACTATTACCACATAATTAAATTACTTAATATCGTGAAATATTATAAAATAAAAAAAAAATGTTTTTAAATATAAGAGAAATATGAAATAAGTAATGTATAGTAAATTTTGTATGTAAAAATAAAAAAAAAAAATTTTTTTTTTAGTAATTATTTTGGTAAAAAGTTTGACAAAAATTGAAGAAATTCTTTATAGAAAATGTTTTTCTAAAATAAGAAAAACGAAAAACTGAATTTTAATTATAAATATCGTGTAATGTAGTGAATCTTCAATGAACCTAAAAATGTATAATAGCTGTCACATGATTTGACTGATAGATATAAATCTATAAATCATTATTTAAAATATTGTCTAATATATTAGTATATAATGTATATGTTGTATATGTACAATATATATATATATATATATATATATATATATATGATATATTATTTATTATATATATACAATAATATATTGTATACATACATATATATTGAACAGAATTATGACAAGGATTTGATCAAATTTTTTATATTATGAAAATATGAATTATTTTTATGTCGAACTATGATTTAAAAGTTCTAATTTCCAAGAATCACATATACCAAATTATATATTAAATTCTTGTATATATACATATATATATACATATATATATATATATATAACGAATTATTATTTTATATTAAAATGTATAATAATTTGTTTTAAAGATTACATTTAATGAATAAATCCATTAATGTTATACTTACATATTTCTTTCAAACAAAATATTAACTTTGATATATATATATATATATATATTTAATTAAAAGTAATATTATATATTTTTAATATTATATAACTTTAAAATATTATTCATTAAAATTAAATTATTATATTTTTGAGACAATGTTTCTTAATAATTAGTATATATACTTACATAAATAATATAATGAATGTTTTTTTTCTATCCTAGGTAGATTTTGTATAGAGGCTGCGCATAAGCATTTTTAAAAATGTTTTATTTTATTTTTTTTATATATTTTATTTTATTTTATATATATTTTCTTGCCTTTTGTCAATATCAAAAATTATAATTTATTTTAAGTCACTTGGAAACTATTAAAATTTTACATTACATATTTTCAAAAACATATATATATATATATATATATATATAATGTTTATAATGTAAATTTAATATTTTGTTGTAATATATGTTTAGCTTGGCAACATATTCACCAAAAAAAAAATTATATTATAATAATTGAAAGAAAAAATCGGTAATCACTTCTTTAGAACCAAAAAAAAAAAAAAAAACTTTAAATCACCACAATTTAATTCGTATTTTCAATTGTGAACTTTAGATATATAGATTTTTTTATTTTTCGTTTTAGCTTAATTGTATCATTCAAAAATAATTATAATTAAACATTTTTTTTTACTTAATTAAACAAAAAACATTTGTATATATTTTAATTTTTTTCTTTTGTTGTTTCTTAAACATTTTTGTTTTATTTATTTTTTTCGTTTATAAAATAATTATGCACAATTAATTATGCCAAGTGTTTTGAAGATAAACCAGAAATCAACATGGATGTGGCACGTTAGTATAATATTTGTTAGCCTGCTGAATATACAAAAATTTTAAGTGTTATCAAATAAAAAAAAAAAGCTGTATTAATATTCAATAGCTTTAAAATACTTAGATATATTTGAATTTAAAAAGAGGGAAAAAAGCTTAGTAATATCAGCGCATGCTAGTAATAAGTTAACAGGAAAAGCTGATGTATAATAATAATAATATAGTAATCATCAATATTTTACATAAAATACTTTGTATATATTCGTTTTGTCTACACTATACTATCTAGTAGTACTATAAAACTTCCATTTATACATAAACATATAAGGAAAATTTTCCTTATTTTGTAAGTTTCAAAAACCCAGCCAAGAAGAAAATATTTTTATGTTAATGAATTGAAAAATTACGATTGTATTCTTTTTTTTCATAATTACTTATTTTTTGCTTCATATTATTATATGAAGCGATGTAGTGGGTGGACAAAAAAAAATTAGATATTTTCTCCACGTTTCAAGTGACGGAGATACAGAATCGGCAATAAAAATGTTGGTGTTCGGAGGCCGTACAGAAAAATGTATGGAAAAAAACCTGTACACAAAAAAAATTACTTTTTCAAACGCTTAGAAATAATAGTAAGACTATATATTTAAAATTGGGATTGTACATAGAACAAGGATAATGCCACTTTCTATTGGGTCCTTTTTTAAATTATGCCTCTACAAGCCCCGTTGCAGCGCTGAAAATACCCAATTTTTGGATTTTAATTATTTTTTTACAGGTATATAGGCAATTTACTGCCTCTAGTTAAAAAGAAAAGAAAATAGTGGGGCCCAAGCCCTACTATTTTATACAGCTTTAAAAATGATTTTTTTTAAATTTAAAGTGTTTATAAAATCGTGAATGTTTGTGGTAGAATATTGTAACTTAGTAAATAGGCAGTATTCAATGAAGTCTTTGGGGTCCAAGAGGTTGAAAAATGTTCACGCTCGTTCCAATTGGTAGAGCGAGGGTTTTTTTTTATAACCATTTGTTTATTTGTAACTATCTTTAGATTATAAACAATAAGATAACCAACAAATTATATGAAATTGACTTAGGGCGAAGGTGTATTTTTGTAAAATAAGCTGCATCATTTCAGTAAAATATAATTTATTATAAAGTTAGAAATTATGTTGGAAAAATGAGAAAATACATTGTTACTAATACTATCCTTCATTTTCACTATACAAATATACTTATAGTTCCCCTGTATTTTACAAAAAATGCGAAGTTGGTATTTAGATATCATAGATTATGAGGATCTTAAAAAATGTAAAAGTATTTTAAAAGTCCAGAATAAAAATATATCGGTAATCCTAGGTAGATCACAAGGGAGAACATGAAGCAATCTACCATTATTGGAAGCTTTTTTTATGAATGTATATTATAAATTGAGCTTTGAGCTTTTAAATTTGCAAAAATAAAGCCTTCTTTAAATATAACACAATTAACCGGAAATAATATAATTCTTGTCTAAGTACTTTTTACCTATCTGATTTTATGTTGTTAAATATTAATAAATTATTATAAAAAGAACGCTTAAAAGCTTAACAACAACAACAAAAAAAAAAAAATGTTTCATCATTGAATTATTAAATTAGCACAATTTAAAAATTTATAATATATTATCATGATTTAGTGTAAAATTTAACATATTAAATTCAATTAAAATTAATAGTACAATAAATTTAAATTTAAAAGAATTATCACCAAATTTCTTACTATAATAATGTATATTAGATTAAAAAAAATTTAAAAGTTATATGAAATACAAAATTTTTTATTATTTTGTTCAACAAGTCAGTAATTTTTTTTTAGTCGATATAAATTCTAAATCTTTTTTTTCATATAAATATGTATTTAACTTTTAGAATTTAAGATTAATTTGTGGTACATTAATTTTGATAAAATTAATTTGTTATAATAATACTTCTTAGAAATATTATTATAACAAATTATCTTTAAAAGTTTTCAAAATGTTGGAATATAATTTTTTTTATTTAACACAGTATATCTTTAAAATATAATCTTGGAATTTGAATGCATATTTCCTGAATCCACTTTCCAATATGTTTTTACAAATTTGGCGCCAAACTATCAACTCTACCTGTTAAACAAAAGTGTTAGACAGAATGGATAAATCAAAATAATAAGAAATATTGAAATATATTATGTTATAATAAAAATTGTCAATTCAGAATTCAGTAAAAGTAAATGCATGGAAATTCTAATTACATTTTATATATGTAAAATTAATTTCATTTCTTACGTAAAAGGACACATTTTGAATTTTTGACTTGTACATATAAATGTATACACACGACATACTACACACTGTATACATTTAATGAAGTTTGCGCATTGTAATTATGAAGCTAAACTCATTAAGGTTCTTACAATTAATTACAAGACAGTGTATGAGAATCAAAGACTTTAAGAGATGATTCCTAGGTTTATTTTAGTAAAATGTATATGCGTTGGCAATTTTAAAAAATTGGTTGTTTCAATATATTGAAGCTGTGCGACGCCATGCATTTCTAATTATTAATCTCAAAGCCATACAGCGATATGGGTACAAATGGGGCATGTGGTATTAAAAATCATTCGGATGACTCATAACGTAATTATGGGGTTATGATATTATGGCCTTATGACACGGCACCACATGTATAAACGTATTATTAGGTGAACAAGATAGATACATACTCCCTCCCCCTTTCACCATTGTTTTAGATAAAATAAACCAATGAATCACTGCTTAAAGTCTTTGGGGGTCTCAAATTGAATCAACCTTTAACTTAATTGTAAAATCCTTAAAGAGTTTAGCTTAATAGCAGAAATAATAATATAAAATATATATTTTTTGCTACATCAATAAAATATATATCGTCATAATGCTTATTTGGCACTACATTTCATATTTTTCAGGCAAGAACAAATTACACATATTTTATTTACATCATTTATTCCAGACTATATTGCTGCAATGGCAATAAAACAATATGTATTAATAAATTATAATTAGTAATAATAATGTACATAATAATAAAAGTTTAGACTTATAAACCAAATTGTCAGAGTAAATAATAAAAAAATAAAATTAAAGTCAATTGGTAAATTGAAAAAATTTCTTATAAGTACGACGAAGGTCGAATGCTTGTTTAAAATTTTAATCTTCGATCATTTTAGATTTTTATAATAAAAATAATAGTTTTTTTTATAAAAATCTCCCAGACATTGTTCTAATTATAATTTAATTTAACTTCATTTTGTGTGGTTAGCAAAATCAGAACATCTCTACAAAATCGGATTTTAAATTTTTCCATGTTTAACTAGTTTTATCTGCTAGTTTTATCAATATTCATATTAACATTATTGCAATGTCCAATTTTTTACAAGGTTATTTATTGATCAGTTTTTTATACAGAAAAGTGTGGATTGTGGAAAAATTGGATGTATACAATTTATTTATATGAAATTTAAATTACACTATTTTTTATTGCTTAAATTTTAAAGATTCAAAATTTTAATAAATATTTTTAATCAGTTAAATTGTTTTTAATATATTTTAAAATTTTCGCTGCGCACTGAAAAGGATCCCTAAACACGCTAAATAGATAAGAAATGAATTAAATAGAAATTTTGATATATATTATATATAGGTACGATACGTACTACTTACTGATCTAAAAACTCGGTGTGCATGCTAAATTCATTTATAGAGAGGTATTTTAAATTTTATCCAATATCCAGCTAACTAAATTATAATTACATATATTTATTACGATTCGCTCTCAAAAAGAATTTACTATACTATAGTGGCACCTATCAAGAGATTCATTTCAGAAAATCGATAAAGGTCACCAAAGAACTTATTTAGTAGATATTTATTTAGCACCGTGGTGTATTGCAAACGATAGGTAAATACCATGTAATCCATAAATAATGTACTGTTTACATATTGGCTAATTTCTAATTTTAGTTAAAATAAAAAGAGACGGCATGCTGAACTTCTCTAAATGAAAGAATGAAACGAAAAATATCGTTTCGTTTGGGGAAATTATAGGAAGTTTATGACATTTCAGAAACAAACAAAAAAAAACATTATTATTTTGTGAAAGTTGTGTAAATTTTAAATTTTTAATAACTTTAATAATTTTAATATAATAATTTATTTATGTCAAAAAAAAAAAAAAAAAAATTGAAGTAAAAAAAAAAACAAAAAAAATATTTGCTATAAAATGCTATAAAAATTACGTAGAAATTTTCTTTTCAAGATCTTTTTAAGACGTCGAATTATAGCACAAGACGAAGTCTGTCGTCTTGTGCTATAATTAGACACGGGGAAATTATGGCTAGACGATATTTCTCTCTCTACCGCACGTATGTAAAATATAATTACCTATCGATTTCTTTCTTGAGTTGCCAATTTTAGCCAGTTTGTAAACAGAGCATAACAGTTTATATGCGGTAATCCATTTTTAAATATATCGATCAAGCAGAAAAATTTATTAGTTATGATTATAAGCTGTTATAGATGATATCTAAACTGAATTAATAATAACTTATTTAGTAGATGTTTTATTCGTAGCAAATATAACATTTTTAAAAATAAAATATTAAATCATAGACGGAATTCCATTCCAAAGTTTGAAAATCGATAAAACTACACTTTTAGCTCTGCAACAAATATGTTCTAGCTACGACTGATACAGAAGATGGCATCACTAAAAGGGGTTGTATTTTTTATTTTTATATTATAGTACATGTACAGTATATATTGTGTTAAGTATGGTTTGTATTTAATTTAAGTATAAAATATATAATAAACTATTTTATCTTAAATATATATGAATAAATAATTTTTTATCAGAATTTTCTTGGATTTGGACAATCTGCGGAAGCTGACGTTGTATTTGATGGTGCTCAAAATAGAAAAATTGCTGAAGTGAAAACTGAAGATGGCAGAAAAGAGAAATATTTATTGTATTATGATGGAGAAACTGTGTCTGGAAAAGTAAATTTAACATTTTAATATTAATTTTAATACTTCGGAATATTTTGGTTTTAAAGGTAAATGTTACTTTGAAAAAGCCTGGTAGTAAATTAGAACATCAAGGAATAAAAATTGAATTGATTGGTCAAATTGAATTATTTTATGATCGTGGTAATCACTATGAATTTATTTCGTTCATAAAGGAATTAGCTCGGCCTGGCGATTTAATACAAAATACAAGTTACCCTTTTGAGTTTGCAAATATAGAAAAACCGTATGAAGTTTATGTTGGATCTAATGTTAGATTAAGGTACAATTAACTTGAGTATTATACATAACTGGAATTAAAAAGTCATATTTTTTAGATATTTTTTACGAGTGACAATAGTGCGGAGATTAAGTGATATTGTGAAAGAAGTTGACTTTGCTGTTCACACATTATGTAGCTATCCTGATATGAACAATCCGATTAAAATGGAAGTTGGAATTGAGGATTGTCTGCACATTGAATTTGAATATAATAAATCCAAGTAAATTATCTTCTTCTTACTATATAGATTGTAAAAAAATGTATGCAAAGTTTCCATGGCAAAACTAGACCTATTTGTGTAAACAATAAACTCCTGCTTTAGAAACAAATATTTAATTTAGTATTAAGTTAGATATTTCGAATAATTGTAGCATATTAACTCTTTTCATTTCCAACTATCAAGATTAACATATATTTTTTAAGAATTTTTCCATATAAATTAACCTTTTAATATTTTTTAGATACCATTTAAAAGATGTTATTGTTGGCAAGATTTATTTTCTATTAGTCCGAATAAAAATCAAGCATATGGAAATTGCTATTATTAAAAGAGAAACAACAGGTTCTGGTAAGAAAAATATTTATTTACTAGTATGTTAATATTATATTCTAAATTTTTATTTGAATTAGCTTTTCTGAAGTATAATTTCCTGTCAAATTTAATCCTAACAATATTCTTAATCTTATCTTTGAAGATAATATCTAAAAATATTATTAAAATATTTTACGCACACCCTAATATAACATATTTTATTATATTTCTCCATTATATATATTTGATATTATACATACTTTTATCAGGAATAAACACAGTACACAACAAAAAAATTATTTAAAAAAAATATATATCTATATTTAATTATTGTTTTTTATCTGTTTTTATACTCTATTCACAGCATTTTTAATTATATAACTCAATTATCATCACTAAAAACTAATAATAAATCTGTATAACTCTAATTTTAGTGTCATTTTTTATATAATATTTGAAAAGATTTAAAGCCGACACGAATTAAAATGATCTTATACCATTTAGTTTTAAAAAATGTATTTGCTAAAAATATTTTATTATAATATTTTCTTTTCTCAAAATTGCAATATTTTTAATATTAAATATCTTTTTAGTATATTTCTTAATCTTAAGTGTTCACGCGAAAGACGTTAAGACAAATCTAAATAATTATATACATGAATTCATAGAATGAGAACATATTAGATTCTGAAAAAAAAAAAAAAATTATACAAATTTTTTTCATTATTATTTAATGCCAGTTTCAATGTTGAAACATTGAAACGGGCATTGCTGTATATTGTATAAAACTTAATATAATCAATTAACTTTAAAAATAATTTACATTTGTTTCTGATATTAAATCAGTAAATCTAATTACAATCAATATTATTTCAAATTAAATTTATTAATTTTTCGTTATTTATAACATATATACATTTTTTTAGGTCCAAATACTTTCACTGAAAATGAGACTATTGCAAAATATGAAATTATGGATGGTGCACCCGTGAAAGGTAATATATTAATATTCAACAACTCGCAAATTAAATTATATAAAATTTAAACCATTTATTTCACAAAACAAACAAATTGAAATTAAAAAAGTGGTGACAGACTGTATTTTTTTTTAAAAAAAATATAAAAAAATTGAATAATACAACCATTTTTTATCTCAAAATTTTATTATATAAAATGGAACGAACTGAAATTTTAACAATTTTGATTATTTTTAGGTGAAAGTATTCCAATTCGGGTATTTTTAGCTGGATATGATTTGACCCCAACTATGAGAGATATAAATAAAAAAATGTCTGTGAAATATTTCTTAAATTTGGTTTTAATGGATACAGAAGATCGTAGATATTTTAAACAACAAGTAAGATTTTATATAGCATTATGTAAATTATAATACAAAATTATTCTTTAAGGAAATTACTTTGTGGAGAAAAGCAGATAAATCTAGAAAAACTTCAAATAATACAATTTTTAATCCTCATGTACCATCGCATTTAGTAGGTGGTCCAGATAATAATATGTGTAACAGAATAATAATGGATTCTGAGTCAGAAAAAACTAAAGTTGAAGAAAATATATCACCATGCACAGATTTTGATGACGATTCTCCTGAAGCAAATGCACAAATTGACTCTAAAATGGGACTTTTTACACGTGAAAGTCCTCTATCAGGTAAATTTATTGCTATAATTAAAATTATAATATTAAAATAGTATTTAAAAAAATATCCTTACATAAACTGAATACTATAATATATTTTAGATTCTGTGCAAGATATTCAAAATCCTATAAGCAAATTGAATAAGGAAACCACTGAAAAAGAGGATATTATCCCTCCACTACCGACTAAAACTGATGGTGAAAGCAATGACAATAGCCTTAAAATAAACAACCCTGAACCACAATTAACTACAAAAGTAACAAGTTTGGAAGATGCGGATAAAAGTGTTCAACCAGACAACGAGGTTAAAGAAAATATAGCAAATTAGAAATGGAAATCCACCAAAAAATGAATAAATATTACATTTGTTACATTCATAAATAGATAAATAATAAATAATCGATACTGTATAATACATATAACAAATTACATTAGTTATTTTTCAATCGAAATATGTAAAATATAATATAAAAAAAAATTAGATATGATATAATTCCAGCTCTGAAATACATTCTTAAAGTTGTGAAAAAAATTTATAAATTTTATTTTATAATTCAATTTTGAATATTGTATTTTAATACCCGCTGATTTTATAGTCATATAACTTTCTTTTTTTCAAGCCCTCTTTGGGCATATTAGCAGTTTGTGCCCTTAATAGTCATTTTTAAATATTTTGTTTTTTTGTTAAATTTACGAATTTATATAAATCATATAAAACTAATATTAGGGTTCCGTCAAATGTGTGAAAACTATAATTATAAGATGAACCAGTGTCTGCTTCTCTATGAATTTTATATATATATCCCAATATCGTATCACTAGAAGTGGCTTGCTAATCAATTATAGTTTTAATAATATGTTTAGTTCTGTTCATTCTGCAATTGTCAAGTTCATTAAAATTATAAACAGCACTTGATTTTTGTTGACTGAATAAAAAAATATATTAATGAAATCACTTATGGGATGGGTCATGTTATATTTGTTTATTACATAATTCCAAGGTATTATGACAATTAATATAATTTGCGTCATTGATTAAATATCAATGTTTGCGTATAATAAACAAATATGTTTTAAAAATAATACACAAATCAATACTATTTAATAATTATATTAAGTATTTATTTTCTTTTCTTTTTTAATTTAATGCTAAAAAAAGACGAAATAAAAATATATTATTTCCATTTTTGTACAAAATGTTAAATACCAATTTAATTATGGTAGATTTTCAATTATGGTAACAATTTATACTAAATATAATATTATAGGATATTTCCTACTCCGTATCTATGTGCACAAAATAACAGGTATTGTGGATGTTTTAAAATTTTAAATCACCTAGAATAGTTCTAAACCCTTCACCAATTAAAATTTATTGTTTTTTTTTTTTTAACTTAAAGACTAAAACAAATTCCGTTTTTTAATTAAGAAATCTAATTGACATTTTTTGTTCGACATCTGTCCTTTCAAGTGCCTTACAAAAATCATCAAAGGAAATTTTTCCCTGGCAACATTGATCAGCTTCAAGTATTGTACGTTCCGCTATACTTATTAGTTGATCTTGACTTATGTTAGCACCCACCATCATGTGCAAAATATTTAATAATTCATCTCGACTTATGACTCCATCATCGTCTAGATCGTACATTTTAAAAGCAACTAAAAACATATGTTTTTGTATAATAAACTTTAAATCAATTTAATTTTATTACAAAGAATATAAATATTAAAATGTTAATTTCAAAAGTTATTATTATAATATAAGGAAATCGAATTTAAATTTCAAATAATAAGTATCATATATGAATATGATTTAACTTACATTTCAGTTTCTCTTCTCTATTATTAAGTTTGTTTTCTTTTCCCTTTTTTATTGGTCTAAAATGAGCCAACACTTGCATATACTGTCTGAAATTAACACGATCATCATTACTGTCCGCAAAGAAGGCATGAACTATTCGTTCGCATAATGGATTTATAGCAAGCTCTGGAATTCGTAAAAAGTCATCTCGTGATAATGTCCCACAATCATTTCTGTCCAGCGAAGTAAATCTTGAATAAAGACGCTCTATTTGGCTGGGAGTAACTAAAAATTAAAAACTAAAATTATATAACAAATAGCAAACATATAAAATCTTAAATATATTGGTACAATGATAACAGGGTATTCGGTTTTCACTTCAAATATATTGGTGACAACAGATTTCAATTCACTGTACAAATATATTTTTTTACTCTGCAATGTCGTGGCATGGATTATATTGCGCAATATTATTTGCGGTGAATAGAAGGCTTTAATATTAATTACATTTCTTCTGACATTATTCCTATAATTTTTGAATGAATTATCATTATATTATAAAAATGAATTAATTTTTAAAAGATCCAAAAAATTCTTTCTCAGTGTCACTGGAAAATTAAGTGTAATTTGGTATGTGGAATCCCATGATTCAGCTTCTTATTGTCATTGAATTTAAATAAATAATACGTTATACATTATGTTAAATATACGTACATCCAGTTTCATCCTGAATTTGTGAAATTTCTTCGTCACGTAAAAGTAAAGATGACTTATTTCCCATTGTACTTTATAACTTAAAAAATAAATGCAATTATAATTACTATGAAAGGTTTATGTTATCTTAACTAGCAGCAGGAATACCGAACACGGAACAAGACAAGAAGAACAAAACAGCATATAGATAGCAGCATACATAACATATCATAGGTGACAGCTAATTTGACAACTCACAAGTGAGAATAACCCAGTAAGAAAATCGATGTTCTTTTGATGTAACAATTAACCTGACATCGTGACATCACAAACAAAACTCAGGAAATCGAAATTACAAATTACGCTATAGTCGTTATTGTTTCATATATGGGCAAATAGTTTTTAATATTTGGAGTTTTATTATTTATTCTGCACTATATAAAACAATCCTTTATAAAAAACAATTCAATTCAAACTTGAGGCAAGTTTTGTAATAATATTATGGTTAAAAATTAAAATTTATATGAAACTTTTTTTTAAAATTTTCAACTGGTATTGATTATATATAATATATGGACTGATAGTAGGGAACTTCACTCACGCATGGTCACGAGACAACATGATAGAACCAATCTTTGACAAGGAAGTAGTGTAAAAACTAAATCTTATCACATGCACCTATTTCGGTTTTGAAAGATTTATATTTTAATACTGTCAGGATTATAGATTATTTTCAAAAATCACAAAAATATAAATATTTATTATATATGGCAATTTTATATCATCAAAAACAAAATAAAATAAAACGTATTCTGGTAGACCCATAGTCCTAAAGTGGCCAATCCACTAGCAAACCGGGTTGTCAAATCTTGTTGTTGTCAAACCGTTTTGATAATGGATGGCTAAGTTTGAAGATTTGAAAATTAGGTAGGTTTGAAGGAAGGTTTTCCAAATTGTTGGAATTTCTCTTCAAACATAATTGTCATTTCTGTTTGAAGTTGTTTGTTAATTTTATGTGTGGATGCCGTATTGTGAACAAGCTAATTTTAAATTTTATTAATGTTAAATTTCTGTGACCAAAAAAATCAATTTTTTTTCAAAAAAAATCATTTTTTTTTATATAGATCAATTTTTAAAACCCTCGATTTTTAGCAAGATTTACCCCTCCATTTATCAATACCAATATACTTTTAGTAATTTTGATGTTTATTTTGAAAATAGTGTTTCTCCAGAAAAGTATTTAATATTAAATTATAAATTATATGTGCCTTATCTGAAATATTTTCTTCTTCTTAAAATTAAATTCAACTGTCAAACCACACAAATCCAAACACAAAAAAAAATCAATCTCGTCGCAAATTTCTTTGAACACATAAAATCTCAAATTTTTTGATCTGGTCAAAGAAATTTAACATAAGATTTAAAAAATATATAAAATGGCGTGCGAAAAAAAATTACTTTAGAGTTTATTGAATTGTATTTGCCAATATAATTGCTGCACAAGCTTCTTCGGTATCCATTATGTAATAATGTATTGTTTATTGTAAAAACTAAAATGATATGTTTCCTCTTTTAAAATTAATCACAAATGAAGTTTCAGTTTGACAATTGATTGATAAATGGATGGTGCGTTTTCAAACAAAAATATCCAACGGGGTTGTCAAACTGTTTGATAATGGATGCACCGCTTAAAACTATGAACCAAATTTTTCTTTACTCTAAAACGATTTAATCAGAAGTTATGAAAAAGTACCTATACATATATTTAAAAAATATATATTTTTTTGTATGATGACGCACGGTTACAATTTAATTTTATAATCAGATTATAAATAATTTTATAATCAGATTATAAAAATTATTTTGTATTTATACCAAATTTATACATACTTTTTATCTTATAAAGAACCAGAGTAGTCGTAGTGTTTCAGAATCGATACTTTAATCGATTTTTAAAATCTACTACACATATATTCCGAAAAATTATATAGAGTTATCAAACTGGATGGAGGAAGGAAACTGTTGTTACAATTTAATACAACACAAATGCATTTCATACTCATATCATAAAATAAATGCTTTTTATAAAGTAAAGACGCAGCAAGGTATATTTCATAAGCATTAGCAATTTGTAATAAAAGAATTGATTAATAATTGATAACAATTGAAAGACTTCAGTAATAGCATAAAAACGGATAATTTTGTATCAGTTTAATATGTATAATAAAACAAATTTTTTTAATAATTCTACGAGTGCTCCTGCATTTGGGCAGTCGTTTTCAAAAACTAGTAATTTTGGGCAAACGCCTGGTTTTGGACAACCGAACAATACATTCTTTGGAACAACTCAGCCTCAAACTGGAACTCAATTTGGAGCAACAGGACCTTCAAATAGTTTTAGTACTCCAGCACAACCCCAACCTGCATTTGGAGGTAATTATACTGTTTGGACATTACTTCAATTGTCCATATCTTATTTGGCAATTTGAATTATTTCCGTTGTATTCCAAATTTTTTGTTAAATATAAACTGAAGTAAAGGAAAATATTTCTTCAAAAATTTTCCCACACTTTTCACATCCAATAATAGCAATAAATTGTTCTTCTAGGATTTTCCCAGCCGCAACAAAACACATCTTTATTTGGATCAACACAAACAAGCTCAAATCAACCATTGCCATTTGGTCAGACAGCAACTTCTGCTTTTGGTGCTCCAGCAAAACCTACAGGCTTTGGTTATACTCAAAATCAGCCAAGTACATCATTATTTGGACAAACAAATACCACTGTAAATACTGGTTTTGGTGGTTTTGGAACTAACACTACTAGTAATGTTTTTGGTAGTAATACATCATCTCCTTTTGGACAAGCTAGTATTGGAACGTCTAATGTAAATACGGGCTCGGGAATTACTAAATATCAGCCATTAATTGGAACAGACACTATAATTAAGAGTGGACAACAAAATAGTGTTAATACTAAACTTCATTGTATAACAGCTATGAAAGAGTATGAAAATAAATCTTTGGAAGAATTACGTCTTGAAGATTACTCCTCAAATAGAAAAGGTGGTACTAGTAATGTTTTTGGTAATACACAACCTGGTGCTACTGGTGGAATCTTTGGTGCAAATACACAACAAACACAACAAACAACAGGACTTTTCGGGCAAACTAATGATAAATCGGTTTTTGGTGCAGCACCTATAGGGTCATCTACTTTTGGCCAAGTGAATAATACTACTTTTGGACAATCTAATCAACCTACATCGAGTTTTTTTTCAAAACCATTTTCGGCACCCACTTCTACTAATAATAATACTTTTGGTGGATTCGGCACTACTACTGACAATACACAACCAGGTTTTGGAGGAAAGATATTTAATCAACCAGTATCAACAAATTTATTTGGTCAACCTGCTCCTACGGGTGTAAGTTCATTTAATCAGCCAAATAGTTTTTCTGGATTTGGAACGAATACTTCGCAACCAAATATTTTTGGTACCACAGCAAGTAATGATAATAAAGCTTTTGGTATTGCGTCAGCAACATCTAATCCAGGATTTACTGGTTTTGGTGGGATTAGTAATACAAATACAACTTCCGGAAATTTATTCAATAAACCTACTACAGGATTTGGTGGCAATTCAGGTAAAGCAATATAATAAATATAAGTCAATAAAATTGAACACTGTCATACACTTTCTATTAAAAGAGATCTCGAAACATTCGATTTGTTTTTTATAATAAGCCAAATAGTTTCATAATTTATTTATTTTAATAAATATATTTCTATTTATTTAAGGTTTTGCAGTACCAGCATCAAACGCCAGCGGTTTCGGAATATCAAATTTTGGTACAGCAAATAATACCAGTTCAATTTTTAATACCACATTATCGAAACCTGCAACTTCAACGTTTTCGGGATTTTTACCTCAAAATACCTTACCAACAGTAGGAGGAAATTTAAGCTTTAACAGTGGAAATCAAAATTTATTTGGAAATAAACCAGGATCTTTATTTGGTAATACATCACAAACAAGTAATAATTTATTCGGAACAAATACAGCTTTTGGTAATTCTCTTGGCGGGTTTGGTAATCCAAATGCTACAAATCTTAACAAGTAATACAAATTAAATTTCTAATGAATGCTATATTAATTTTTTTTTAATTTTATTTTTCATTGTTTTATTTAGTACAATTGGGTCGGTTTCATTATCACAGCAAACAGAAGTACCGATTCATCAGCAAATTTTATCTATTACGACTTCTCCGTATGGTGAAAATCAAATTTTTAAAGATTTAAAATTAACTAAAAATTTGGAAATAGATACACTTAGAACAACTAATCCGGCAGCACAAAAAGCTATTTTAGATTCATCGAATTTAGGCTTCAAAGTGCTAAAACAACCTGTCAATAATCTTAAAGTTAAACCAATAAGTAGTTCTTTGACAAAAGTAAGAAAAATGAGTTCTATATTATTAAAATTTCTAATATAATTTATAATTGTATAGAAAGCTTTATTTGAGGGCCTTGAGGAATATGACAGTACTTTGGAAGATAGTTTTAATTTAAAAAAGAATGCAAAACGGTTGATAATTAAATCTAAACTTGTGCCTCAGCAAACTGAAAATACAAAATATATAAGTTCATCGATAGGGAAAACAGATGATAATTCTATTATTAAAAATAATTTGCAAGAAATAAATCCAATAGCTAATGAGTCTGATAATTCAAGGCGTGAATCATGGCTCAATCCAAATGGTATTGGATTGTATCAACAAGCAACTGAATCATTACAGAGAAGTTCAAATTTAGATAATACTCTTAATGAAATAATAACTTCCAAGAATAATAGCTCAAAAGGTAAAAATATTAATTATTTATAATTATCTCGTACCCATTTTCAATTGTTATTTTTTTTAGCAAGTGAAGATATGCAAAAAACAGATGATAATATTCTGGAAGATAATGATGATGAAAACAATATTAACAATAACAATAAAACATATTGCACTGGAATTGTGTTAAATAGAGTCGGGTAAAATATAAAATTAAAAAATTATATAACGTATTTATAAACATAATATGTTATTTGAAATTTCGTATCTTACTTTTAGATATTACACAACACCTGCATTGAATGAACTTGATTCATATCTTACAGATGGAAAATGTATTCTACCAAATTTTACAATTGGCCGCGAAGGTTATGGGAATGTATATTTCAACAGCCCAATTGATATTACAGGAATAAATTTTGATGAAATTGGTATATAGCTATGTACAAATTTCAATTAATTATTATTAAGTTTAAATTTTTTTATAGTACATTTCCGACATAAGGAAGTTATTATTTATCCTGGGGAACAAAATAAGCCACCTATTGGTTTAGGACTAAATAGAGAAGCTCAAGTTACACTTGATCAAGTAATTTCACAGATTAAACTTAAAGAATTTTCTTCTAAATTTTCTTCTTTTTTTGTTATTTAGGTTTGGCCTCACGATAAAACATTACATGAACCAATTAAGGATATAGAAAGATTAGAAGAAATGGATTATGAAGGGAAATTACGTAGAGTTTGTGATAAATATGATATACGTTTTATAGAATATCGACCAGAAACTGGGAGTTGGGTCTTTAAAGTTAAACATTTTTCTAAATATGGATTAAGTGATAGTGATGAAGAAACTCCATTACCTCAACTGAAACCTAAAGAATTTGTTTTTCCCTTAAGACAAACAGTAAAATAAATATTTTTGTATATTTATTAATATTTTTTTTTAATTATTAGAACTTTATTTAGGTATGCCCTTTTCCACCAACTGTTATTGCAAAAGATCCTACTCCTCTGAGTAACGAAGAAAACACAACAACTGTGAAATCATCCTTTCGTAGATCTGAAGATAGCACTCTTAGCATTTCTGATGACGGTGCTCTGACAAGTCAAGCGTCTATAATGGTAAAAGATCGTGGTACAGATTCCCATAAAGTTCAATTAATGAAGGCATCTTTTTTCGTAGATGATGAATCAGAAGTTATACAAAGTAAATTATATTTTTATTATTTATGTATATTATTAAAGTTTCTTAAAATCTTATATTTAAATAATAGCAATTTGATCATAAACAAAAAATACCATATGACATTTAATATCATTAACTATTTTTAAACTGAATTCTAAAAAATTGTTTATTTTTAGCTACACCTGAAGATGTAAACCAATTCGATGATTCTGATCAAATTGTGCCAATGATTGGGGTTCAGACTACTAAGAAATATCATTCAAAATTATCTATGTGTGGTGAAAATTTACAATCTAAGGAAATTTCGATTAAACGACCAAGTGGATTAAATAATTATTTAAGAAATATTGAATCTGAGGTAAATTTTTTTTTAGGCTATCTTTATATAATAATTTAATTAAACAATTGATTGTGTTTTTGAATCTTTCGCTCCATTTTGTATGAAGAAATTAAATTGTCATATATTTACAATATATATTCGATGTGGAATGAATATAATTGAGTCTTCCTGAATACTCTTTGAATAGAAAACATGTATTCCTATTTCAGATTATTCATATTGTAACCACAACTTATTATTTTTCCATCACTTAAATGTATTATTAAAATTGTTACTATTTTCTCTCTCTCTCTCTCTCTCTCTCTCTCTCTATATATATATATATATATATATATATATATATATATATATATATATACATATATAATAATATAGAAATGTTGAAATTGTAAAATATTATAATATAAATATTTTTCAGACCGATTCTGTGATTGGTAATAAGAGGCCCATACTATTAATTAAACCAACAATAAGTCCGATAAGTATGATTGATAAAATAGAAATCGGATGTAGCATTATAAATACAACGCATAGCAAATGTATATCAGATTTAGGTTTGTTTAACGCAAGAAGATATAAACTAAGCTTTGGGCCAAACAATACTTTATTAATACCCAATGCAATCATGACTAAGGAAAAAATATCCGGTTAGTTTTTATTAAAAAAAAAAATTAATATTCATATTATAACAATTAATAAGTAAATATTTAATATATTATTTTAGAGGAAAAAGAAATCATCAATTCTTCAAAAATATTGAAACAATTTAAAGTTGTATCGATTTTACCTATATTTGAGGAAAGTATAGTTCCACATTTAGAATTGCAACTTAAAAATTGCTCGCGCATTGAAATGACAGACAGTAATTGCCCGCTGTTTAAATTTAGTGGTGGAACTTCATTAATATCCCAACATCTATTAGTTGCACAGCAAACTTTAAATCATAATAATCATGAAATGTATACATCTGTTTTATCCCTATGTGAAGCACTCTGGTGTTATCAGGAAGAAATGGAATGTAATGAACCAACTAGTCATCTACTAATTGCACATCGCAAAAATGTATTGTCAGATTGGCTTGAGAATGCAATTATAAAACAATTAAAAGATGAAACAGAGCATACATCAAATGATATTCTTAATAAATTGTTTTGTCAAAATATTCCCGAAGCATGTCTTTCATTAATTGAAAATGGTGAACCATATCTGGCCTTACTGTTATCGCAGATATCTGGTGGTCCAACAATAAGACAATTAATTCAACATCAGTTATTGGATTGGCAAAAAGTTAAAGCTGATGAATTTATTAATCGTGAGAAATTGAAATTATTGATGTTAATTTCGGGTACGCAAATTATGTCCTCTAGTTACGGTTCAATTAACGTTTTAAAAGGTCTTCATTGGCTAAAAGCTTTAGCAGTAAGAAATATTGAAACTTATTTAAATAATAATTATTATATTTAACTGGTATAATATTTTCCCCTTAAAGATTCAACTATGGTATTTGTCTTCACCAACATCAAGTGTAACAGACGTTATTAGTGCTTATGATGAGCTAATAAATACTTCAAAATGTGCTTTGTCACCACCATATCCAGATTATATGTCAAATACTAATTCAATATCAACTAAAAAAATATATGATATCAAATATAATTTATTGAAATTATTTTTTAAACGAAGTCATTCAATTGAAAGCATTATTAATCCGTTAACCTATACTTATGATATATTAGATTTCAGATTAAGGTAAAAAAAAATTTATATTATATATTGTAATTAATTTCAATATTTTAATAAAATTTTGTTTAAATATAGTTGGCTTGTATTAAGCATGCTACAAGAAATAGGTTATAATCATTGTTCTAAATTATGTGAAATCAAACTTCACACAGATATGGCAAATCAATTAGAAGTTCATGGATTATGGCACTGGTCTATATTTATACTTTTACATATAAATGATGTACATAAACGAGAATTGAGTATTCAAGAAATATTATATCGTAATGTTACTATTAAAAAAATGAATGAACTTGATGAAGAAGAAAAATTTATCATTAATTATCTTGGAATTCCACTAAAATGGATTTATTGGGCCAAATCTGTAAGAGCTGGTGTTTCCGAACAATATTTTAAACAAGCTAAATATCTATTGAAAGCAAAACAATGGTGGAAAGCACATAATATTATTACATTTCATATAGCTCCAACAGCTATAATAAATGGTGAGTTTTTATTAATATTGCAACTTAGAAAGTATTTGATTCTTTATATATGAATAATATGAATATATGTAATTTTAAATATTTTGAATGTAATAAATTGGGTTGCATTCGGAATTCGGAATACCAGTTTTCCGGTGAATCAAAATTGTGCTTTTTTTTAAATAATTCGGCTTGTTCAAAATTCTGCCGATTACGAATTCTGGAGTTTCATAATTCGGGGTGATCTGAATGATGGCATATTATAATTCTAATAAATTTAAATAAAAAAATATATATTATATATTAGTAGATTTTGACTTTATTTTAATCTACACAATAAATTTTAAATAATAAAAGAAAAGTAATAGAATAATACAAAATAAACGTAATTTTCAAAATATATATTTGTATATTATGTAGTATGTATGTACATTATGTACTTTATTATATAATTTAAATTTGTACTCTCTGCTATTCCAGAAGTGACGTCTAATGGGACAAAACATTATTTTTGTGAGCATTTCTTTGAGTCGTTGTTCTTTTATAACTGCATTTTTATTTTTATTTGGCCTATAAATTCCTGCAGCAATTTTATCACATATTGCTTTAAAGTACTTAATTCTGTACTTTGAATGTTTGAATTACTTTTTTGTTAACTCTAGACAATTTTTACATTTTGAACTAACGGTTTCTTAGATTCTACGAAAAATTCTGCTAATGATTTTTTTCGCCCGCGCGGAATTTTGACGCGCCAGAATTTTAAACAGACAGAATTTTGGTAAGCCAGATTTTTGAAAGGGTAGAATTTTGATTGGCAGAATTTTGATCATATGAATTTTGATTAACAGAATTTCATAGTAGACCCAATAAATTATGTTTTATTTTGCAGATAAATTGGAAATATTGTATAACTTGATTACTCAACTTGAAGGCGTTAAATCGAAAAAAACATTTAAGGACAGCACATCAATAAATCAAGGGCAAATAATTATAGATTTTTTGGAAATTAATAGAAAGGTAAGGAATTTTAACTATTTTTTCATCTTTATTATAATGTATTTGTGTATTTGTTAATATAGTTGAATATTTTAAAAACTTCTGATGAAACTGACGTGGATGCTGTACTGGAAAACTGTAAACCCTTACTTGTTGATTTGTGTGGACGTATCAATTTATTTGCATGTCCTACTCCGAAACACAGATTGTGCCAAAGTGAAATTGCACAAAAACTAGCGTGTTTTGCTCGTGGATTCTTTTTAACATCTACACTGAAAAATCCATCTTACTTGATAAAAGTTTCATTAGAAAAATTGCCATTGCCACAGGAATATGCACAACAAGAGTTGAGAGTTTTACTAGATGCCCTAATAACAGAAGTTTTTAAATAAATTTATTATTACACATTATGTTAAAAAAAAAAAATATTGTTAATTTTTTCCAATTCTAATTTTTAAATAAAATATTAATTACAATAATTAATTATTTATGTCATTTTCATGCAGTAATAATAATTTATATTCTAGCTAGAACCATATTCAGTTATTTTACAGTTATTATTCCATTTTGATTGGTTTACCAAAATGAAATAAATTCTTTTAACAGCATCCTCTTGTGCTCTTTTATTACAACGTACAATTAATTATCTGACCTAATGAACGTTATTTAGTTAAGCTGCG
This sequence comes from Rhamphomyia laevipes, assembly GCA_963920725.1. Classification (NCBI taxonomy): domain Eukaryota; kingdom Metazoa; phylum Arthropoda; class Insecta; order Diptera; family Empididae; genus Rhamphomyia; species Rhamphomyia laevipes. Next base: position 21,410,258 of record OY987257.1, read on the forward strand.
ACTGCGACATCTCACTCACCTCTAATAAACAATATTACGTACAAAATTTGATTTTTTAGTTCCAAATTTTAATGCCCCAAATATTCAAAGAAATTATAGTTTTCATTTGATTATAGTAATTTTAATAACGCGATAATAATTTCTGGTAGTCAACCTTGTCCTATGTCAAGGCAGTTCTGAAAAGTAAATTTCATTGGTACTTTGAATCGCATTTGAAGAGCTTACTAAATTGATCAAACATGAGTACTAATAAATATTATCAAACCCGTATATCTGTAACTTTGTTTTGTGCAATATCGAAGAAGGATTATAAAGTTTATTGCCTTCAAATTGTCAATCTAGAATTGTATCTGCTAAAGACGTTCTTAAGCTGATATTTTTTAATGTAGTCCATATTCTTACCTCACAAAAATAATATATTAATAGTTAAATAAATTATATGTAACTAAAAATAAATATATATTTATTAAATTTAGTATAAAAAAATAAATTACAATAAAATTTAAATTAGTATAGCTATTACGTATATTTATATCTATATCTAAAAATCTCTAAATATTATATTTAATTAATCAGACCAGATTTTATTTAGTTTACTTTATGAAATTATTACAATTTAAAGCAATATATCATCTTTTATTATATCCTCACTATCTTTTAAAACTTCAAAAGCAACTCTGTCATAATGATAAGCATTATTTGCATCACAACAATTTACTTTACAATTATATATAACATAATAAAAAAATATTAAAATTAATAATATAACAATAATAAAGAAACAAATAATTAATATTTTTATGATTACTTCTCTACTTAATTGAAATTCGTAAATAAGGTTCTTTTGTATATAAGTTTTATTGCCATCTAAAGACCCAGATTGAATTGATACACATTCTACAGCTTGTTGTAAATTTGAAGAATGAACAACCTGGCAATTATTTGAACTTGAAATATTACACTGTAAACATGTTACATCACAATTAAAACATAAATTATGCTTGGCATAATTATATATTGGATAGTTTCTCGGAATCCGTATTGTATTATTATTTTTCAATTTCTCCTTATCCAAATTCGAGATTACCAATTTAGTTTCAGGACATCGAGCAAAACAGAGATTGTTGTACATAACAGAGTCGAAACCACATGCTGTATTATTAAGAAATAAAAAATTATGTTTAAAGAAAATACAAGAATTTCATAAATTTAAAAAAAATCTGATTTCTATACTTAAAATTATATACATTATTTTCACATGCTAATCTTTATAATGAAAAATAATAAAAAAAAATTTTTTTATGTTATTTATAATAAATAATTAAATTAATGAAGACAATTTTTAAAAATTATTTTCAAGTCGCAACAGAGACGAATCTCGTGAACCATCGAGTGTCGCATTTTCTTTTCAATTTTACAAAAACGGGCAATTTTGTTCAACTGTTTGTAGTAATGATAATTTAGAGCGATGTCTGGCTATCAACAATTATCAAAAATCGCTTCGGTAGTCAGTTATTGTACTGGTTACAGTCAATAAAAATGGCATGTTTTTGTAAAGTCGAAAATAAAATATTATTGAGATTTAAATTTGCATGCATAAAAAAAATCATCTCTGTACTTTAATTGAAAAAAAACTAAATTATATAAAAATTTTATAAAAAATAAATTGTAGCAATTTTGTTTGCCTAACCCCAAATATATATTGCTATTCAATAACATTCTCCTGGTAAAATGATAATATAATATATAATGAAACAATTTGTATATTGAATCGTATTTTATATAGATAAACAATCAATTTATCCTTATAACAAAAACTTGTAAAAATATAAAAACCAATTCAAAATAATGACGAACAAAAACAAATGTATACATATCACACAGCAGGCACGTAAATCTAAATATCTAATCTGATATACATACCTGCAATATAATTCCAAAGTAATTTCAGCCATGCTTGGTAATGATAATGACAATGAATAGACCAAATTATGAAAATAAAATTTTATTTAATAGTATTTTTTTTTAACAAATTAATTCTTAAAATTTTTTGAACACTGACATAACCAATGGAATGTTCATTGAATATCTAATTCAATCAAAAAAAAATGTGAAATATGAAATATAGACCAAGGAGAATGTAATTTCATAAATTTAATTATTAAAAATTATGTTTAGTTAGTGTTGGCCACTTTCGTATTCCCAATGTTCAGTTCTTTTTAAGGCATTTTCCATAATATATTACGATATTTTTGACCATCCTATTTTTCCATAATATTACGATAACGCTTGTATTTCTTCACGAATAGTCTTTTTTACTTGTATAGGATGGTTGATAAGGTTGCTGGTATATTAGCGTACACTAGTTTCGTTTGTCCACGAAGCCATTTACAGTTACTATAAACTTGTGTTATCATAATTAATATAAATTCATTATTTCGTTACTTTTGGCCATCCTGTATTAAGAGATTTATATTCATGATAAGTGTAAAAGTAATTTAATTTAACGAAATCACATTCTCGGATATTTTTATTGTCTGGATGACAAGGGAGGACCACAGGCAGTCCTAAAAACAGCAGCCATATGGCTTGAGTTTATTATAAATCTATAAAATTACATTACTCTGAACTAAAATGAAATTATAATAAAAAGAATTGAATTGGAAAATTTAGTAAATCCTCACAATACGTGAAAATTATCTATCAAATTTATAATAAATAGTTAATAATAATTTTAAATGGACTCTAATGATTTTTTCAATATATTGTATAATTCATATACAATAAAATAACTTAATTAATTCAATTACCGAATTAATCATTTATGATGAATAATGCAAGAATTATTGAAAAAGTGGGTTTCTCTAAAAAAATAGTATAAATAAATAGAATATACCAATAAAAAATTATACTATTATAAATTAAAATACTTAAAATTAATGAAAATTAAGTTACTTAAAACTTACCGAAATTAATATTGTTTAAAATAGTATCGATTATCACTTATCCACGATTCCTCGATATTCGTCAATTATTTTACCGTTTCAGTTAAATTCCACATTGTTAATATGTATCCATTACCACAATCCACAATACATATTATATATTTTCACTTGTTTTGAAAAAAAAATCAACAAATTGTACTACATTATTAAGTTTAAATTTAACCAAGTAAATGCCAAATTCTTTGGCCTGTAAAAAGTAAACGTCATTAGCCAGTACTATAGCACAACATTTGCTTGTAAACCACTTAATCATTCGAATAAAAAATAAAAATCAGATACCCGAGGTATCTGCATATGTTAATAATACTTGTAAATTTTACTTTTCTTGTTGTTACACTTGAATTGAGTATTATATTATATAATAAATATACTGTTTTTTTAATTCTATGGCGATACTTAATTTCTAAAGTATTAAAACAAAAATAAAGTGATATTATAAAAATATATTCCTATTACGTGTTCTGCTGTTGTGTATATGCAAAGTTCTTAATAATATAATAATATTTTCAATTTGTTTTGTTGTGCTAAATTAAAATATTTAATTTCCTCTTTTTTGAATTTATCAAAAACTTAAAAATATAATGAAAACAAATCCATGTGTAGAAACGTCGTTCCAAGTTAACAACATAATCATACAAGGTGCGATGAAATAACTCCACATTAAAAGGGTAATAACTCTATAAAAACCAAGTGAAATTATTTCCCACAGAAAATTGAATAAGTTACTACCCTGGCAAGATTTATAGAAAGTATCATCAAATGTGATGAAAAAAGAAAAGAGATTTATAAGCTATTTCCATCAACAATATGTTAAATTCCCATGTGCATGGAATTTATTTTCAAAGTAAATTTAGTTTACAATCCCCACCTTCCTTCTTACAAATTGTATATATTTTCTACTAAAATGTGCAATTAATTCACAGTTTCGGTTATTGTATTTTATAGAGTTATGTCCCTATTTTTGTAGTGTTGTTTTCCGTGAAATTATTACACCGCACCTCGCACCATTATTGTCAACTAATAAAAGATGTATAAATTAGTCAATCAGTTGTAATAATTATATTCCTTACACATTAAGATTAAGTAAAGCACAAATTGTACGAAAATTGCACTTTGTTAGTACAATAAAAAAGCAGCTATGTTATTTCCAGAGCTACGCATAATTTTTTTTAAAATATATATCACTTAAAATATTTCTAAACACTTGATATAATCGTCATTTTTTTGTGGAACATTATGTTAAAATTCAGCTTTTCCTTTTGATTCATGAAATAGATCATGCAAATATCTACATATAGCTATATCAATAAAAAATCGTTATTACGAAAAGAAGGATAAGATTAAAAGAAAATAGTATTGAGGAAACAAAAGATAAAATTTATTAAAAATATTATGACGCATTTTTAAATTGAATATAACTATTAACGGAATTACACGAGTTTTTTAATAAAATCAATATTAAAATTAACCACAAACCTACGCATCTTTGGTCTATTAAATAGTTTAGGCAAGCTGAGCTTGTTTGATCATTTTGAACTGTTTGCTGAATATCTCCTTCAATTTCGCCAACCTTAAAAAAATATTCAAATTTACTATATTTTGTGTATGAACGTAATAAAAACGGATGAAAAATAGGAAACAAAAACAGATTTTTACAAAACAAAATATTAATTTTAAGTATAATGTATTTCTTACCTGTTGTGTATTTCTCCATTGTTTACTGGATGTATCTGCATTTTGCGTTAACAGATTTTGTTCTATATCGCTACTATAAACTTTGAACTGGCCAAAAATATCATCATCAGGTTGCGGCGAATTTTGTGTGCCATAAAAAATTAAATCCCATTGAGTTATTTGTGCTGAAAATAGTTCATTTTTATAAATTATTTTTGTGTTATATAACAGTATTATAAAAAGAATTGTAAATTCAATAAAAGGAAAGTAATAATAAAAACGTTTTCAATTTATTGATAAAAAGTGCATAAATGTAAAATAACTATAAATGTATGTATATAAAATAAAGATTTTATAAAGTATGTATTTCGAATAGCAATAAAAATTAATTTCACTCTAGTTAAGTTTGATTTTATTAAAACCAAAATTTATAAAAAAATGGGCCTCTCAATTCTCTTGATTAGTCTTTTTTTAGCCTACATAACATGGTCATGGGTTAGCATGGAAAAAATTTTAAGAGAGCGAGACAAAATTCCGAATAATCCAAAATTTGGTTCTAGGCTAGGCTCGTTTATCGCAAGCAATTCATCGCGAAGGAATTCATTGCAAGCAATTCATCGTAAGCAATTCAATTCATCTTAAGCAATTCATCGTAAGCAATTCATTGCATGCAATTCGCGCGATTGTTCTGCCTACCAGAGTTAAATAATTAAATAATAATAAATTGAGTTAAATATTCAAATAATGATAAATTAAACATAAAAATAGAACATATTATTATTAACATATTATAAAAATAGAACATATTATTATAATAATAATAATATATTATTATTATTATTCTTTACCATAAAAATAGAACATATTATTATTACGTGTATACAAAAATAAAAAAAAATAAATAAAAAAAGGTGCGATTTATAGGAATTAAGTTTTTAATTATTGACATCATCATAAATTTTTGTGATCCTTCCAATATCAAAATTATGAGCCATGCTTTTCAAGAATATAAGCAATTTTTCAAAATTTTCTATTGCGATAAACTTCGCGATGAATATTTCGTTGCGATGAATTGTTTACGATGTATAGCTTGCGATGAATTACGGGCGATGAACTTTGCTATGAATTTGTTATTGCGATAAACTAGCCGGATACCCAAAATTTACATTTGCTTCGAAAACCATTATTTTTTTTAAATAAATAAAATTATATAAACTGACTTTAAAAAAAAAATAACCGTTTTCACTCATATTAAGTTTTACCATAAAATCGATGATGGCTATTTTCGGAATAAAAGAGATACAGCAGTCTACTTTTTTTATGAAATTAGATGCTAAAACAAATTTGTCTAAATTCTAAAAGTTATTCATCTCTCTCTATCACACATATGGATTTCATAGTTCGCTTATATTAACAGAGTTGTTCGGTTATTTAGCTTGATTGAATTTTTAAAAATTAATGTAAAACTATAATGTTTAGAAATACATATATAATAAAGCAATGTGTTAACTTAAAACTTGCTGAAAACAAAAAAAATTAGCAACAAAAAAATTGCAAAGCTGATTACTTGTGAACATTTTTTTTCTTAAATAATAATTAAATATTTATAAATAAAATTAAGTACCCATATTTTCCATATCTGAAAATTTTTTGTTTTGGACGTTTTTATTCACTTCTCCATTATTAAGAAATTTCGCTTTTATATTATTATTTGTAGAACTTTTTGATTTTAATATAACACGATTTTTCTTATTTTCACGTAAATTTTCCTTTCTGGATGTATTTTTCTTTTGAGTTCGACCACTTGTTGTTTGTTTTCTGTTATTATTACTATTTGTTGGTCTACTATTATCAATATTTCGTTCCGAATCGATATATGGATGAAATTCCGGTATAAATTGTTGAATTTTCTCATATCTATCAAAAAGTGTATGATTTTCCCTTTTGTTATCAATTTTCGTGGACGGTAAAGTAAAAAATATAGAAGTTTTATATTTTCCAGCATTAGTCATATTCATATATTTTATATTATTTTTAAATGGTACACTTTTATTAGAAATAAAATCTGATATATCGGTTTGATTTAATACTTTCAATTTTTGTGAAACAATAGATTGTTTCCCATTGCCCCGTTTCGAAGATTTATTAAAGGATGTTCGATGGAATTTTGCAGTTGATTCCTGTAAACCACGAAATTCTAAAATTTGATGATTAATCCGTTCAGATTTTGATTTATTTTTTGGTGTATCAGTTTTAATTGATAAATTTTTCCTATCCCCAATAATATTGTCAGTAATTTTTTTTTGTATTTTATTATTGTTCTTTTTTTTTAATTCTAATATATCATATTTTGTAATTAGTGGTTTTAAATTTATATTATTATTATTATTAATTGTTAAGTTATTAATTTGAGTACTAGACATTTTAGAATACTGATCTAAATAAAATTGATGAGTACCGATTACAATCGAAGGAGTTGAGCTTAATACTAAAATAGGTGAAAAAGTTGGGATATTTGAAATAGGTTCTTCATGATCTATTGATACAATGGTACCGTAAATAATTAAAGACCATTCGCGAAGCATAGCATTGCCTATATTTTTTATATATATATTATAAAATGATTTGCAATTTTAAAAGTTTATCCAAAAGCAGCATGTAAATTTCAAAAGATGTGACTAATTGAATTCATTTAATAAAAATTTATTTTCACTAAAAAACTTACCCATATATTTTCCTTCATTGTGAATTTCTAATTGCCAGTTGCCGTGTGGTGTTTCGCCCCATGTATGAACTGACATAAAAGGCCACTGATTAAATCCTGAACGTGATACGTCATGTGATCTAAAATAAAAATTTAAAAATTTCGAATTAAGATAAAATAATCCGGCTATAATGTAAGAAAAATTATGCTTACCTAGACGTTAACAAAGTGACTTTAGTTCCAGCAGGTGATATTAAATATATTTGAATATCACCCCGACGTTGTGATGTTAATGTTATTTTTGCCTGAACATGTTCCAAAAAATTGACAGAAATACAATGTTTCACTGATAGTTGTAATGTAATATAGCTTTTTGCTGGAATAATTCTGAAATGATATTATATATAATTAAAATCTAAGGATAATAAACATATATTTTGTAATATATACTTGTCGACATGCGGAGCATTTATTTCACATCGTTGTTGATCTGGTACTGTTTTCCACTTTCTAGCTAATTTAACCATTGCGCTAGCATCCATCAAGCCATAACCAAATGAATGACTTACTTTACGGCCAATTCCGTTTGTTGACCATGTCGGATCAATTAAATTATTTGGTTTAGCTGTTCTTACAACAATATGCTGTAAATCTCTCCAAGTTAAATTTGTATTTGCTTCTAGTACTAAAGCAACGATTCCGGCAGCAAGTGGTGCCGAAGCAGAAGTACCTGTGTGCGAAATAGTACATGAATGATGTAAATCAGTTGTTACTACTTGTTTTTCACTTTGACCACCACTACTGTATGTCGTTGCTAAAGTTGAACTACATTTTTCTGAATACCACGGTACATGACCCTCTTCAGTTGCACTTGAAATTGATAATGTCCAAATTGAATTTGTGTATCCATCACAATTACAATTATCAAGTTCTCGGCCACCATTTCCAGATGCCCACACAAATATGCTACCTTTACCTTTCCGTCCTTTTGAAACACCCTCAATAAATGCCCGTGAAGCTAGTTCACCAGGACCATCTACAGTTTTACCATCATCATCTGGACCCCAGGACGCACTATAAATGTCAATATGCTGGGGATGTAAACTCAGTGAACGAGCTTCAACTGCATCAGTTACATCACCATCTAACATCCTAACTCCACCAACTCTAGCACCAAAAGCAATGCCAACTGCACATAACGAATTATTAGCTGTAGCTGCTACTTCACCGGCACAACGAGTTCCATGTCGATTTGAGTCAGTCATATCGTAATGAGGCATTGGATCTTCGTCATGACTGTTAACGTCATAAGAAGCCTTTCGATCCTAAAAATAATATTACAATAATGCTACAAAATTTTTATATTGAATTTATAATATACATAATTATGCTCCAGGTCAGGGTGATCAGTCTCAAGTCCATCATCTAAAATTGTTACAACAATACCATTTCCGGTAATTCCTTCTTTCCAAGCTGGTATAACATTCATATCTAATCCGCTTCCTCGATTCTAAAAAGGAATAAAATACAATTGGTTTTAAATTATATTCAATTTACAAAATATTTAGTTGAAAAATTTACGTACCAAATACCACATATGTGACCATTTTGGATCACGAAAATAAACACGATCATCTAGAGAAAATATTTTTGGTATACTTGGATGAATCATTCTCTGAAAATCTCTTTTTTTTCTATGTAATATTTTTTGTTGTACAGACCATCGTATTCGAGTATCATTATCAAGTTTAATTTGATGTGTTTCTGATGGAGCTATTGATCGCTTTGCCATTAATTTGTGTTCAAAATGATAATGATCGTCAAAAATCTAAAAAAATAAAATAAAGATATCAAATTGTTTACAGAACAAAAATTTATAAATGATGATTATCAATACAAATGCGTTTAAAATTATTGTTATTTATTTATATTTTTCAATATTGCACAACCTAAAATTCTGCATTTATACCAAATTTACATATTTTAGATTTATTTTCATAAAATGAAAAACGCGCTATAATAATTATATAATTTTTTCTTATCATATTATAGAGCCGTAATTTTAAATACAATATCAATAAGAAAAATTATCAATAAAGATTTCCGTGTATCAAATAATATCATTATATTATTACAAAAATTAACCATTTATCATTAAGTGAATAAAATTTGATTTTACCTTTCCCAGATTATTAAATCCATGTTCTGAAGCAATACGATGTGCTAAATTCTCATCATCTCCATTGGGAATATGAACAGCCCAAGTGTGTGTAAAATGATTCTTATTTTCTATACTATTTTTGTAATTTTCTGTATTTATATTATTTTGTTGATCAGTGCTACCAGCAACAGCAGATAAACATATCAATAAACTACTTATAATAAAAATCACGTTTGGCAATATTAATGTAATTGAATCTTTAATTTTTTTTAACGACATTTTCCATAAAATTAAACACATTACAATTTCAAATAAAAATATATATACGTATATATAAGAAAATTCACTAAGTTTATATTCTGATTGAATTCCATCGTTATGTTGTTTACTTGATGTATTCAAAATAAGCTTTTTAATTTTTAATTGATATTTAGATATACGATTTAAATATTTTTTTATATTTATATTTATTTTAACTAAATGCTTCATTTAATTTAATTTTTAGTTATCCTTCGTATACAAAGAATAATGATTTTAGTTGATATATATAAATATATATATATATATATATATATATATATGTGGAAATGTTTTAAATATTTATACTTAAATACAGTAAATTACAATTTAAACACAATATGCGTTTATGTTAAGTAAATTTGGTCACAGCCGCAAAAGAAGTAATTATTTTCTGAAATTAATAAAAAAATACACATATATAAGATTATTATTTGAAATTAAAATTAAAATTTTCAATATATTTTATTATAAGATCATATAACCTATCCTATAGTGAAACAAATCTAAAATTATACAATTTCATTCATTAATTCTATTCTAAAAATTTACATATATGATTGTTTATTATAAGAAACAAATTAAGCTGTAATAAATATAATATTATAAAAATATTTTACATAATAATAAATAGTAACAAAGAATCAGTATATAATAAATACATGTTTCATAAAAATTGTTTCCACATTTGTATAACAAAATAGAATTCCAAAATATAAATGACACATAACTTGAAAATTTAAATTAATCATTTTGTTTCCTATTGCAATTGTTTTAAGTTAATTTTAATTTATCTTTTACAAACCTTAAGGGTGAAAAAAAAAATTATCGCAATTTTTGATTTGGATAAACAGAAATATATTTTGGTATTTTAATTTATATAGTTATTTTGTCAGAGATATACTAATATTTTTGAATATAGACTACTGCTAAGTAATTTGTATAAACAAATAATAAAATAAGCTTTCTAATAAAAATATAGTTTAAAAAATAAATATAGGCACTATTAGTCAGACGAACAGATCGAATGAAATTAACATTAATGTATGTGCAATGAATGTATTGTACAATTTTATATAAAAGATCAAGAATTAACTAGTTTCATAAATAACTAATATTTGTAGATGATATTAGAACAAACAATGATGATTACATGATTTTCCATTTTGTATAGAATTGCGATTTATTTAATAATTAAAAAAAAAAAATCCGTGTAATATTAATTTACACATTTAGATAGCTAAGAAAAAATTAGAGGAAGAAATTCCTCTTTCAGTTACATATTTCATTAACACCTTTTCTGATAGTAGATTTTTTCACTAAACATTTCAATGACCTGAAGAAAGTAAATAGAAAGATCACAAGGAATGTGTTTTGTAATTAATGTACATATAATGTTGCTATATATAATATAATTACACATTTTTTCTGTATGTTTATTATGAAATTTGATAAATTTATTTATTTATTTTTATTAATTTTTTGCACATTACTAACAAAATAACAAATGACAGTTTTAATAATCGAGATCGAGGTCACAAATGGAATTATTTATATGAAAAACATTTTTCATTATAATTTTTTTGATTTTAAAATTTACTAAAGTTAATTATTCATACATTTTCTCCATTGTTTGTTACATTGAATCCAGGAAGATAAATTGTAAATTAAATAATATTTACCTGAGCATGATATTTTCTTTAAATTCTCGGTTTTTTATTTTATATTTTAGACTTCTTAATTAAACTTAAAACTACTTCTTTTCTTTAGTTGTAATTTTTAATTAAAAAAAAAACAAAGTGACAATATATATATGAAATAATTTTTTTACCAGTGCAGTGTTTAGTTAGAGTCTATGAGTATTTATGGCTTTTATCTGCACTGCACGCACGAACACTATTTACAATAAAATTATACTATGTCAAATTATGACAACTCACTTATGTCAAAATGACAAATGAAAACCATTTTGTTTGTATGTATTCCCAATTCTCACAAAAGTTCAAAACATTGCGGAAAGTCCGGAAAGTCATTTAAATATTTTAGATTTCAAAAAATTATTTAATTTAAGTATTTCATATTGTTATTGTAGTATAAAAATATCACAAAATTTGAATCTTTTGGTAAAAGCAAAAACATATTATTTTATTTCAGTTTGGCTTGTACGGGTAGAATCTCGTTAATTCGACTATCGGTTAATTCGATTTTCCGTTTAATTCGATGTTTAGGAACGGCCATAGGATTTGAATAGAAAATGTATTGGATAATTCGATTATCCGTTTAATTCGATATCCGTTTAATTAGATTTAATTTAAAAAAAAAATCTATAGTAGTCTTATCGCTTAATTTTTTAATGTCATGTAAATTTTTTTTATTATTATTATGTTACCATCAAAATGGCATCAAAAGGTAAATATTGTAGTTTAAATATGAAGCAAAAATTAGCAGCTATTGCTGAATTTGAAAGGAGGATGAAGATTGAAGATTTTTTTTTACAAAAATATCTGCATGAGCAAGATGCTCTTTTTGAGAAAATTTACAGCAAATTAATAAATTTAAATCGGTATAACTGTTAGAAATAAAAATCAAAATCAAATAAATTAAAAAAATTATTTAGTCGTTTAATTCGATGTATCGTTTATTTAGATCCCCTGGAGAATCGAATTAACGAGACTACATAGTTTGTATAAATTAAAAGTGCTACTCTACTACAGCTACACTGCAAGAAACTGCAACATTGTACAACAGAAACATGCGATTTCCATAACAAATTCATAACTGCAAATGTAAATGTATCATTAAAAAATCCGTTTTACAACTAATACATAGGAATGATAAGCGAATTTAAAAACCCGTGGAAATTTATTAGTAATGTAGTAGTATGTATGTATATATTTTAGTATTTAAAAATAAAAAATGTAAATAAATCTGTTAATTGTACTATTAACTAAAAGGAAAATATGTATGTATGTTTGTTTTTTTAAGACATTTATAGTAATAAAATATTGTAAAAATGAAATGAATTATTAAAGATATTATTAAGTTCATACAAATATAGTACTAATATAAAATTGGTATTAAAAATCTAGTTTAAACCAGCAAAAAAAGAATCTTTAGGTAGAGATAAATTCATCCATATCCTTAAGAAAATACTTAAGGCAATTTAATTAGGGACAGAAATAAAACAAAATATAGTTTGGATAATAGTTTTATTTGCAATTTAATGAATAATTTTATTATAAATCTGAATCATATATAAAATTATTGAACATAAGTTCTAACTTTTGAAACTTGACGATGATTTATCCATATTTCTATTGTTACCACGAACAAAGCAATTGAAAAACCTAAAAAATAAAATTATAAATAATATATATATTTTTCGGTTATTCAATTCTTCACATTATTCAATTCTTCATTTATTTTTCTATATTATACTACTTAGTATTTAAATTTATATACAGAGTGGATATTATATAAACTTATTCATTTACGATCACAAGACATTAAAATTAATATCTTACCAAAAATTAAAATAATGAAGCAGCCCTGCATATCATCCATATTAACCTTGTGGTTGGATATTTGACGGGCTAGGCTTTTAAGGTTACATTTATCAGCAGAAGGTAAATATTTCTGATGCCATCTTTCAACAAATCCCATTTGTTGCAAAAGAGTAATTTCTTCATTAATCAAATCTAAATAAGGGCTTCCTTTAGGTACAATCAAGGCTATTTGTTCATCAACAAAACTTTCTTTTCCTAAACATTAAAAATAATTTTTATCTAACATTTTTATTGTTAGGTAGAAAGGATAAATAAAGTTTGAGACTTGTGATGCAATTCGTATATATACTAAAGTTTTCCAATAATAAAGGCTATATCTTTGGTTAAATGTTAGGCTGTATCTTTAGTAAAATGTTTAATCATTACACATTCTTTTTCACATTTACATTTTCCATAAGACAAAAGTGTGATTACTTTTTGTTCAGCTAGTATACGGACAGACAACCAACATTGTCAGTTGGTATTCCAGATACACAAAAAGCATAAGAGAAGCAGTATATGACGGCATAATAAATATATTTATTTGATAATCTCAAAATACCTAAAACCAGAGTACATTTTTTGCTGACATCATAATTTTTTTGAATTGCTAATTGTAAGTTTATTTTCCAATCGATATTTATTCTTTGTCCTTGCTGAACAGCAGTTATATCTTCTCCCTTTAAATCATCATATAATGTAACACTCTCCATATATTTCTTAAAGTCATCTCGAGTAGAATTCTTAAAATATTTATTTAGATTAAAATTTTGTATCGAAATATGTATTTTAAACAATATATCTTTTTACTCTAGCGTATTTGCCAAAAAATGTTTCATTTCTCAGACCAAATGTAACGACATCTTTTTGAGAAAACGCTTCAGATAGAAAATCAAAACCGACTTGAAATTTGGGAAAAGTGAGAAACGCAACAAGATTTCCACAATATGTAGTAACTAGTACAATAACAACTGTCCACCAGATTCCTACTAAAACTCGTCCACTATCTGCTTTTGGTAAATACAAGCCCCCTAAAATTATAAAAACATCATTATGTATAGTTATTTAATGAAATAGTTGTAACACGAATAAATATTTTATTATTTTATAAAAGATTATACATGCGTGTTGACAGGTAAAATTTGAAGGGATTACTTATTCAACCTTACGTGCTTCAAAGGTATACAAGTTATTGAATTCACCTCAATATTTATAGGCAAATTAATTTAAACTTTATGAAGAAAGTATATAAATAGCATTCTGAAGAAAGTAAATTTCTCATTTTTTCAATTTGCTGGAGAAGTGTTTTTGTTTACTTTCCTTCATAAAAAATGTAAAGTGGAAAATTAAATGTTTGTCTGCTAAAATATTGAACAATAAAATTTTGTTCTAAAAGCTACCTAATTCATATAAGCAGGATATTCATCCAATTTTTAATTTCAAAATTAAAAATTGAAAATTCTAATTATTATTATATATATGTACAGAACTAATATTGTTTTTTTTTATAAAAAAAAATATATTTCAATTAATTTTGTAATTTTTGTCGAATATGTTCCTGTGTGGTAATTTGCAGGAGCCATTTCAAAGTTACTTATCGCTATTAATAAAGTACAATAACGCCATATAGGAATATATCCTGTAACGATTTTTACTGATCTAATATATAAATTTAGTCAAATTTCTAAATAACCTTGTTGTAAAAGTGCTCCGTAGATGTACCAGTAACAATTTTTCATTTTACATAGTCCAACTGTTCTTAACTCCACAATCGGTCCATATTTATTAATTAAACATAATACTGGCGCAGTTAAAGTAATAGCTACAATTAATGAAATCCACGTCTACAAAGTTTAAATAGTACAAATTTATTTATTAATTATATATTTATTAATTAAATGAAGTTATGTAAAAATTATATGAATGTAAAATGTATGTATATTTCAAACTAACTTTAATATATTTTACCTGTGTTGTAAATGGAGCAGCGAACAAATATATCCGACTTACTTCATCAGGCTTTTTCGTCATAAACGAATAACTTTGAATACTTATTGGAACTGTATAATTAAAACTAACACCTTGACGATCAAATACAGTCGTACCAATTGCAACTAAGAAATACTAATTAATTACGATATAAATGTTAAAGAGTACAGAACCATAAATGCAATAACATAATTCATATATTATATTCTACTAAAGTTTTACCTTTTGAGAAGTTATATTTTCCATCATAAGTGGTTTAACTAAATTTGTTAAACTACCTCTTAGCTGATCGTTCTGTACAAGAAAAAGAATACATGATATAGGTAATATACATATAAAATAAATTAATTTAAAACTCAAATTGTGAATAACACAATTTATGTCAATGGCCGATTTCACAGTGAGAACTTAAGCTCCAGCTTAACGAAATGAATTATGTAGCTTAATTCTGCTATAGCCTACTTGGTTTCTCAATCAAAGTTTGCCATAAGCTTAGCTAAACCAAAAAATATAAATAATAGTAAATGATAATTGAAAATAATGGTATTGTGGTTGAAAATGAACCATAAAAAACTTTTTATTAATAACTTTTATGTTCTATATATTTGTTTATAAACTAATAATAAAAGTATGAAAAGTGAATCTTAAGCTCTACCCATTTGTGGCTTAAGTTAAACCTCACTTGCAGGAAAACTTATCTTTAAGCTTGCACTGAACAACCAAAAAATAAGTTAAACTAATGTTTAACTTCTGGCAAAGCCTGGAGCTCTCACTGTGAAATCAGGCATTTAACTGTTCAAAGTAATTAATTGATAAAATAAATTCTTGTATAGCTCTTATTAACTTACATTCTTATTTTCAACAAATCCGGTGTCTTCATCAGCATTCGATATATCAATTAAATTATAGCTAATAGGTTATTTCTTTGTTATAATAATTAAATTAGATATGTATATTTAAAAAAAAAAATACCTAAAATTAAGTTTAGCACTGATTTCTTTTAAAATTTCGATTACAATTCCTGATTGTTGAACTATATTGTTATTTTCATCTTTAACTAGTATTTGCCATGGTGGATTCTAGAAATATTTTTGAAAAAAAACCTTATGTTCTTCATAATTTTTCTAAAAACTATATACAACATTTTATTGGTCTAATTTGAAAATTATATTTTTTATGAATATATATTTTATATATTACATTATAAGTTATAACATTGAGTGTCATATTTCTGAATTTTTGTTGGAAATGTGGAAAAAGAACATCTCTTGCATCAAAACCAAACATTGGACTCCAATCACCAGAATGAATAAAATTAATTCCAAATGATGTATCTGAAAATTAAATGTAAGATAAAGTATATTTTTAAATAAACTTAATCAATATCTAAAATATAATAATAATTATATATTTTTATAGATATATTTTAATAATAATGTGTTATAAAATAAATAATAAACTTTCTCATAATTAAATGGAGTAATATAATCAGCAATACAGCAATGCCTGGGTCCCTAGACGAATTAACAAATATGCAATAAAATGCCGCAAACTAAAGTATTTAGGCCATAAAATGTGAAATTCAAAATATAGAAATCAACAACTTATCTTGCAGGATAAAATAATAGGAAGAAGAAGTCGTAGAAAGAGGAGAATCTCTTGATAATATTGTAGAATGGTTCGAGTTATCTATAGCAGAAATGTTTATATTGGCCCAAGGAAGGGTAAAAAATGAAATGTTGTCCAAACTTCGGACCGAAGATAAATACGAAGAAGAAAAAATATTTTGAAATTTATTTACATGAAAATTACTCATTAAAAATACAAGCTGTAAGCTTTCACCTGAAATAAATACCTCCAAAAACTCTTTATATCAATAATTACTGTTGCTATAACAACAACACTTTGCTATAGCTACAAATACTTTGTTGGAAACTCTAACTGAACGTCACTGTGCACGAGCTTTATCTACTGTGAGAGTGATGTGTGTCTCTATCTGATCAGTATTTGCGCATATACCAACGGTTGCCTGGCTGTTTTTACAGAAATTGTATTATAATTCATCGAATTATCTAATTAATTATAAACTATATCTAAATACTTAATACAAATATAAGTTTAAAATTATAACATAAAAAATTAATATCTTTTTATGAATTTGATAATTAAAAAAAAAATTAAATATAATTATAATACATACCAATAGTAAGTGTTTTAGTTATAGCCTGATAACGTTTTTCTCCCCATGTAAGCATTGATTTAAACGACCATTTAGCACATCCTGAGCATGTACTTTTTTTTGACAAATATTTCTACCATATTATATTTAAAAATCACATAAAATAAATATATTCGGATCACTGAAACAAACCTTTATGTAATTTAAAATTTCATTTTGTCGTTCTTCTTTTGTAAGTCTAATTGCTTCCCATTCTTCATCTGATATCTGACCATATAAGGCACCCTCTTCAATTATAACATTCGATAAAGCTGATATGAATGCACTAGCAATTTCGGTCACAGAACATAAAACCGACTCCTTATATAAAAAAATTTAAACAAAAAAAATAAAAAGAATTATATTTAAAATAAAAAATTTATATATTATACTTGACATTGTGGAACTGTTGTATTAACAGCAAATACAACATTAGCTCCTTCACTTATATCAGATGCCAGTGTCAGTAACTGATTTTTATATTTTTCACTAGGTAAGAAAAATAACCACTGATTATAAACATTAAACATACGCAATTTCTGAGCAACTGCTAGAATATCTTCAACATATGACAACAAAACGACAAATCGATTATATTTAAGATTTTTAAATTTTATAAGTGCTTTTTCTATTGATGCAGATCTGCTTATATTTTTCAATTTTTCATCAACTTGATAAACAAATATTGACATTGGTTTTAATTTATTTTTTGTATTTTCTTTAACTAAAGACTTTAGAATTTGTATAGAACTTTCATCTGTAAAATTAATAGACAAACCATAAATATGTTTAAAATAATTTCAATTATATATTTAAAATATGTGCTTAATATTTATCATTAGTTAAAATACTTCATATATTAATAAACATATAAAATAAAATTACTTACCTATTGAATTATCAAAAATCAATACACTAGAATCCCATTGTAATGTTTTCTGAACTCGAATATCTAATATCATTTGTGGTATTTCTGCTCCTCGATTCACAAGTGGAATCTAAATTTTATTTCACATAGGTATGTATAAAAAATATATAACTTAAACAAATATACATATAAATATATATACATATACCATTATAGCTTTATTATCTGGCAAACGAGGACATTCTGCTTCAGTTACTGCTAATAAAAGAATTGAATTTGCTTCAGCAGCATCAAAAAATTTCCAGGTGTTTTTGCAATCCGTAACAGTTATTGCTGCTATGAAATCTTTAAATATTGGAGTTGTATAAATAAATAAATGATGGAATTTCGAAAGATTGAATTTTTATTATGGTTTTATTATGGTTTATTTTCATTTTACTTATTATTATGAGCAAGAATCAAGTGAAGAGATTGTATTCAATCTTTTTGATTCAATAGTAATATAATAAATATGGTGAAAAGTTACGGAGCAGATATTGTTTTGCTGTAATGATTACTGAAATCTGCTTATTGATTAATGATTACTATATTAATGTTATGTTAGTATATTTCTAAAAATATATCACCAATTTATGCATAATATAATAACATTTATTTTTAGTACTATTATTACAGGTTTTAATTTAATAAATTTACATAATATAGAAGATAAATTGTAATATTTTATTTTTAAAATAAATTTACTTTAATGTTTGTTCTAATTTTAGTATTAATGGATGTTCTAGGATCTAAGTATGGTGCTCTATCTCTAAATTATTTAAATATAAAGTTTACTGAGTAACTGAGTGTAATATTGTTTTAAAATTAATTTATAATCTATATAATTGATTGAAAATTATACCTTTTTTTAAACGAACTGAATTCCAAGTAAAATATTTAACATTAAGTCCACCATTTTTCAAAGTTTCACGTGATATATCTGCAATAATTTTACGAAGTTGTGTTATTATACTTAAATTCTTTTTTGCCATATAAATATCATCAACCACAACAGCTAAAAATTCAATATTCAGATATATAATACATTATTAATAATAATCGACATTAGTTATACCCAATGATGCATTTGCCGTCAGAAATGATGAAAAATCATTTCCATTTGCTTGATATAAAAATGAAAATAATGTAATAGCAAAAAATAATAAAGAAATACAAGCTTTCATGTCGAACTGATTCCAATAACTATCATCACGATGAATTTATTCAATTTCAAGAAGGCTTTCTTTTTATTTTTATTATAGCTACAAATAATTAGGATCGATGAATAGACACGCTATTGAACTTCATATATACAATTAATTATTTATTAACATCAATTATTGAAAGAATTGATTAAAAGAAAAATTATCGTGTGCACATTTTCGGTAGTCAATCAGATGTAATTATGTAACAGATTTATATACAAATATATATTCTTTGTTAATATCTAATGAAACTTTGGATTAAACTATTTTTGTTAATTGAATATATGACCTTAATTCACAAAATTGAATTTTTACAGTTGTATGCAAATTGTAACTTTGGTGATTATAGTTCGAAGTTTGAGATAGATATTATATTACTATAATTGCTTAATATAAAGTCAGTTAGTGGAAATTTTTTAAAATTAAATTATTAAATTATTAGCACGATTAAATTATTTCCACATATTCATTATTTCCAAAAGAAGAATGAAGAAGCATAAAAGACTTAACACTAGTATTACACTCATACAATATCCTGTAATGGCGCTTTCCAATGCCATATATTTCCTCTTTTATTGGAGTTGGACTATATACTTACGTAATTCCATGTGCAATTGATATTTTTTTATAAATAGCTCAAAAATAATAAATTTTAGGTTGTTGGTGTATCAGAAATTACTATATTAGGTAAAACAAAAGTATTTATTTAAAATTCTGTAATATATAAATATTTGGAGCAGGAGGAAATTCCAATATGTAATACTGTATATCAATTATAATATATTATTATGTTTTCATGTGAAGAATAACTTAAAAATTAAACTGTTAGTTTACGTTGTTCCCCTTTGTTGGTCTACTAACAAAAATTGGGTGGTGGCGATAATATTCTTCTAAATTATAACTGGTGAAGTAAAAGAAGAATATCAATTGATCTCGAACCTAGCTATGCAAATTTTGTTGCTTTTTGCAACTATGTGAAGCTGGTTCTTCATTATTAATTTTACTTTAAAAATAAGTATAAAAATCGAATCGATAATGTTGAATTAAAAATTCGGTCAGTTCTGGTTCTGACTAAAATTTGAGTCTTGTTTTGAATTGTTGTGCAATGAGATACAGACATACCGTAAGTAGTTTGTTTTATGATCTAATTAGATATAAATTATTTTTATTAATATTTTTCTGTTTTGTTACTTTTTTAAGTTACTGAAATGTATTCAGTTAATTAAATGAATTATTTTTAATAAAAATATTGCCAATAAACATAAAAAAGTACATTAAATGATTACTATATTTTGTATCGCGAAATTTTCTTTATGCAAAAAGTGGGTCGCGATGAATCAAATCTTGAAACCGCTGTGATATACAATAATATTAAAAATAGGATATACATATATCCTATATACATACTCTTATATAATATTAAAGAGAATATACATATATTATAATTTATAATAAATATTAATAATAATAAATTTGACCTCTGTTAGTATATAAATAAACTTTTGATACTTTTTATTGTTTAATAATCAATATCATAAAAAAATTGATAATGTCTAAAAATAGTATACATGGATCCAGATATTGAAAAATAATTACTAAACAATTATTCTAGGATATTTATTAACACATACACAATCACGAGAAATAATTATAAAAAAAAATTCATCCCTCCCCATAGCTAAATTAAGTGTTTACAGGTAAGGGAAAATCTTCTCAATTTTTAAACAAATCTCTAGAATATCTGCTGGTACTTTTTAAGTCCTGCTACCAAAAAAATTTCAAAATTTTATGAATATTTAACTTATTTTCATAATTATACAATTGTGAATTTCTGATACAGTTGGAATACAATTATAATAAATTAATCCGACCCCTCTCAAAATCGTACCAATAATGTTTTTTAAATAACCATTTTCAATCCTACTTTTGAAAAAACGTAGATTTGAAAATAAACATTTTTTTTGCTTTGTTCGAATATAAAAATTCGAAAGAAATATTAAAATGTCAATTTAATTTTTTTTTATTTTATTTAATTAATCAATATAAAAAATCTTCTTATATTGATTAAATTTTAATTTTCTCGGCTGGCCATAACTTTAAATGCTATACAAAATAAATCTAATTTTTCAAAAAATCGACTTTTTATAAGATTTTCGATATAAAGATTGTTGAAAATTGAGGTATCATTTTAATTTAAAAATTTTTTTTTTGAAATATTAAATATATTTTTATTTTAATTTATTACAAATAGGTTCCGGTTAATAATGAAAAATTATGTCGGCAACTTGGCTCGGCAGGCTTCTAATCTTTTACCAAAATTCTGAATCACGTTGTTGAAAAAACTGTTGTCAATGGTAGAAATCTGCTCGATAATGTTGTTTTAAGCTCTTGAATTGTTGTGGGATTATTGCTGTACACTTTCGATTTCAGAAAACCCCACAAAAAAAAATCAAACGGTGTCAAATCGCACGATCTTGGTGGCCAATTCACTCCTCCTCTACGAGAAATAATGCGATCTTCGAACTTTTCCTTCAAAAGATCCATTGTTTCTCTTGCTGTGTCGCAAGTGGCACCGTCCTGTTGAAACCACAATTCTCTACGTCCAAATCATCAATTTCCCGCCACTAAAAGCTTGGGATCATCTCCCGATTTCCATTGACCGTAAACGCATCTCCATTTGCGTTTTCAAAAAAATATGGTCCGATGATTCCTCCTGACTACAAACCACACCAAACCGTAACATTTTGTGGATGTAATGGTTGCTTTAACATAATCCTTGGATTCTCTTCACCCCAAATGCGGCAATTTTGTTTATTGACGTAGCCATTGAGCTGGAAATGAGCTTCGTCGGTGAAGATTATAGTGTTAAAAAAATTCTCATTTTCTTCTTGTGAATTTTGGTAAAAGATTGGGAGCCTGCCGAGCCAGTAGGGAGGGCCACTTGGCCAACATAATTTTTCATTATTAACCGGAACCTATTTGTAACAAATTAAAATAAAAATATATTTAATATTTAAAAAAAAAAGTCTTTTTTTATTAAAATTAAAATGATACCTCAAGTTTGAACACCCTTTATTATATATTTATTATAATGAGAACGTAATATCCGTAAATTATTGATACATAGATATTAGTAACTATTATAATATGTTAAATAGGAAATTTATCAAAATTTATGCTCCACCAGATGAACAATTATTTTATTAATTGTTTTTAATGTTGTTTGAGGATGCAATTAATACAAGCGACATATAGAACTAATTCCAGTTCGGATGAATTGCTACTGTCTACATTCTATTTAAGATACAAGCGCCTCGATTAGTGCTTACACAGTTATCGATCTGTAGGTGCTGCTAAGGGGAGTCCGAAACCTTTGAGCATATTCTATGCCACTGTCCATCTGTGCGTTGTTTAAAAATGAAAAACTTGTTTAAAGGTGAGCTGGTGGGAGGTTGGAAAAATGAAGCCAGTGAGTCTTATTTTATTCATAAGTGAAACAGGAGGGGTCGACGTAAGTAAAAATCGGCTAGGGTACACCAGGGGCCATTCTCCACTGAAACCAACTAATTCCGGTTATAATTACTGAGGTTATGAAAAAATAAAAAAAAAATAATAATTTACAATATATTTAAAATATTTAGTAATATAGAAATTTTTGATTAAAACATGTATAATTTATTTTTGTAGTCGTGTTTTGTTTTTAAATATTTTTTTTTTACATATGCATATTACATTTATTTATATATATAGTTAATGAAGTTTTGGCACAGATTTGATAAGTTTATGTAATTAAATTTAATGGATTTTACTTATTACAGATATCTTTTGGAAATGTTTATTATTCAAAAAGAACAAAAAAAAAATTACTAACTGAGTAAATATACAGAACATTTTAAAAATAGTTATTGATTATTTCTACATTATTTAATGATACTGTGATGACTATATTTATATATATATATATATATATATATATATATATATATATATATATATATATATATATATGTATTACTTTTAATCTAATATTTCATAATTTTTCTTTTTTTTACATTGACAGATTTATGTAAAAAAAAGTTTCACTCTTTATTTGATTGAAGATAAATAATTTTCGTTTTTTTATAAATGCAACATTTTGTATTTTAGTTGTTGGTTTGTTTTGGTGGATTATTGATATTAGTCACGTATAAAAACAAATTCATTATAGTGATTCCATCGATTCTCTTCAGTATCAACACCAGGTTTTGGGTCACCTATAGTTCCAGCTGTACCAGAACCACAACTACCAGCTAACCGAAAACCTTGTTCATGTAACATATCAAATGCTTGTTCAATAAAACAATGTTTTAAAAAGAATCGTGATGTATAACGATCAGGACCACCATGATCTGGATCACGTGATTCATTTAATGTATCACCAAAAACATCACGGCATAATGCTACTCGTCCACAAACCAATAATCTAGATAGTTTACGAAATTTAACATCAGCTAAACCATCTTTACCAAATTGAAAACTGCCCCGATAACCAATTGTAATACTACCAGCTGGTCGTAAATCTGAATCTTCTTTCATACTTTCAATCATACCATTTAATTTAAAATGTTCAGCTTCCATACGAAGACGTACTTTTTCACGAAAACTTTCTGGTAAATTTAATTGTTTGTCACGTAGAAAATCTAATATGTAACGAAATAGTACACCATCACGATCCAAAAAATATCTTCCTTTATTATCCTTAATACCATTTTCTTTAATATTCGAAAATAATTTGTATAACATTGAATTTTTGTCACTTGTTAATGTTTTCATGGTAGTTGTATAGTGTACACCACCAACATTAAGTTCAACAATTTCAGTTACACCACCATCAGCCATTTGTATTAAGTATATTTGTTTTTTTTAAGTTAATGTAAAATATTGTTTATAGTTTTATATATTTTATTAAATAAAATTCTTTTTCACTTAAAATTATTATTTTACTAATTTATTATGTTTTATTTAATCACTATTCTTTTGATTAATTACAATAACTCTTCAACTGAAGGAATCTCTATCATGCTGCAGGGATTTTTTTTTAAATTTATTTAACGCAGAATCTGTTAAAGGATTTTGTAAAATGTTTAAAATATTCTCTATTCAATGATGAAAATAAAAGATGCGCACTAAAAGGAATGTTTTATAGCCATTCAATATAGTATATAATGAAATCAATATAACAAAAATAAATGTAGATATATTTTGAAATTCCTCATTACTATAATAAATTAATGTAACAAAATTTTATGTACCATATAAAAATAATAATTTTGCCATACTTCTTATTTAATATTAAATGAATTCATTGATTTTTATATAATTCTTTAAATATATTTTTTTTTATAATGTCATTACTTAATGAAAACAATATGTTTCAGTGATGCAGAAAAAAAGAGTAAAAGCAATAATTTGTACAGCTTACACCTAACCAAGAAGAAGTTTTATTAAGAACATTATTTTAAAACAATGTAACAATTTGTATAAAATGAAACTGACAGGCTGTCGTAAATTTCTTGAATTTTAAATTCATAAATATAGTTATTTGTTTCATGCATTTCCAAGCACTTACAAAAGTATATAAATGTATGATTAATTTACATAATTTAATTAAAACACCAGCATAGATTAGAATCTGAAAGCTTAATTTTGATATATATATATATGTCGTCAGTCTGTAAACGTAACTTTTCGAATTTATGATCAATAATAAATATATTTTAAAGGTCCTTTCACATATATCAATCGGTTGCACAACTTTTCATTCAAGTGGTCAAAATGTGGTATGAAAAATAGAATCAAAATACGAGTACAATAGTTCGATTTTTACTTTCATACTATTCGATTTTTTTATATTCGACTAATCGAACGAAAACTTGTACAACAAATTGAGAGATTTTTATAGTTTAAAACAGATTATAATATTTTTATTTTGTTTAATTTATAAAAGATTAAAAATTGTTAAATTAATCTGTGGTTATTATTCCCCTTAATTGAAATTAACCTTCTAACATTCTTTATTAAAAACTTATGATATTTATTTGTTTTTAATTTTATTAATACAAAATAAATTTGGACTTAAAGTAATGTCACATTATATAAAATAAAATTTAAATATTTTAAAATAGTCTTGTTTATATTCTAAAATAGTAAGTCATATTATGTGTTCTTTTGTCTCGTTTTCTACAGCTGTTAACTTCCCAGTGTCCAGTAAGGAAACCTAATATCGCCCTATTCAGACCAACCATTTACATAGCTCACGTATGAATATCTTCGGATATCAATAGAATGTATTTTGAAGCCACTCATGTTATGCACACCATGCTATATTAAAAACAGTGCCAAATTTCATTCATCAAATCGTATAATTTAAATCCCCCACCATGTAACGTAAAGTAAAATTGATACTTTTCAACCGATCTTACAATGCTTAATAATATATTCCATAACTGCTCGTGAAGATCGAGTTAAATTGTAATGAGAAACTTATGCAAATATGATTAGAAACAATGACAGTTTTTTTTTTCAAAACACACTGTTGTTAGAAATCGTCAAATCAACATTTCAAAAATTTTGTAAATTTGCGAACTATGATTATATACTGTTTAACATAAAATCTAGATAATTTATCATTATATTTAAGAAATGCATTTTCTTAAATATAATGATAAAGTCATTATAAAAAATATAATGATAAAGTTAGTAAAAAATTTTTACTAACTTTTGTGCAAAATGGTAATTGCTTCTATTTACAATTTTTGTTTGCAAATTTCTACTACTATTCAGTTAATTAAATTAAATACCAAATTTATGAAACATTTTAAATTAAAACATAAACTTTAAAGGTTTTAGAGAATACATTAAAGTCGATGTCTAAAAAGATTCGGACATTTTACAAGATTTTAGTTAACTAAATTTTTATTCTATTTACGAATTATAATATGTAAAAAAAAATTGATTAAAGCATCTTTACTGCTCTTTTTTTTTAATAGGAAAAAAAATTGTTAATGTCAGGGTTATCATATATGACAGTACCACATAATAAATCTTTGCTGGATTTTAGTATATTGTATGATGATAATAATCTGGTTTCTATATTAGCATGTACTTATAATAATTTTTCAGAACATGCGCAAAATACAAAAACAACAATGAAAGATTTAGTATATATTTTAAGCATCCATAATTTTTTCTGACACAAATTTAAAGAGTTTGGCAGTAGTAAAATTAAATCTTTTAGTAAATTTTGTGTTTTACAAAGAAAATGTTAATATGGAGTTTTACGTTTATTTTAATATTTTTCATATTTATATCTGAATTATATTGTCTACCAGATGTTATTAAAATTGGTAAGATATATTTAAAAAAAAAAAAATCTTTTATTATACATATTTAGTGGAAAAATTTATGAGAATATTAAGAAAATAAAGTGCTGTTACAAAATAATAATGATTATTTTTTTGTCCTGAAAAATAAAAAATAGGTTGAATTTGTTGATATTGATATAAATAGTATCAAAATTGCCGGTAATAGAGTTAAATTTTATTAAAATGATTGTTTAAGAAAAATGTGAATTTATGAAATTCATTTATCTAATAAATAATAATTAATATTTAATATAATTAAAGGTGGACTGTTTCATCCTAGTAATGATCATCAGGAATTAGCATTTAAATATGCTGTTGAGAAAATTAATACTGACAGATTTATTTTACCTCGGTCAAAGCTTGTAGCTCAAATCGAAAAAATTTCACCATTTGATAGTTTTCATGCTTCTAAAAGAGGTAAAATTCAAGTTTATTGCAAATATATAAAATCATTAACACAATAATATTATTATTTATATTTACATATTAGTTTGCAGTCTCCTAAATTTAGGTGTTGCTGCAATTTTTGGTCCACAATCATCTGCTACTGCTGGACATGTCCAGAGCATCTGTGATACTATGGAGGTATATTTATTTTTTATTAATATTTTCTTTATTTTTTTTTGTTAATTTGGGTCAAATAATTGATGAATAGGTAGATAAATTTACATTAATTATGATGAACTTTTGAATATTTGATAAATTGTATGTATTGATTTTATGTTCAATTAACTCAATGTTGACCTGAATACTTTCTTAAAAATAACTTATTATTTTTCACATTATATATAGATTATAGAAGTAATTAACATAAAAGTATTTTTAAGTATGATAGATCAATAATTATATTATAAGTAAGTGTTATCAAGTGGTTCAATAGTCAATACATAAGAATGCAATGTCAGCATCTGCTTCATCAGATTATTATATCAAATTAAATTATATTTTTTTGTTTTTCAAAAAATTATTAACATTTTCGAAAATATGATTAAGAAATAAATGTTGTATGATTTTGAATAACTCCGAATATTTTTCATAATAAAATATGTTACTGGAATTTAGATTTAAATACTAGAAGTTACTTTGTACTAGACTATTTTTGATAAATTATGGTGAATTGATTTTACCAGAACTTTATTTTTAATAAATTAAATCTAGAGTAGAGTTCATTAAATTTTTAAATTAATATTATGAAATTTCATTTGAATTTTAGATACCACATTTAGAAAATAGATGGGATTTCAGATTACGAAGGGAAAGTTGTTTAGTAAACTTGTATCCACATCCGACTACGTTATCTAAAGTAAATATACAAAAATTGAAAATTATTTTAAAATTATAAAAAATATTTTAAAGCTGACATTTATTATTTGCTATATAGGCATATGTTGATTTAGTGAAAGCCTGGGGTTGGAAAACCTTTACAATTATATATGAAAATAATGAAGGTCTAGTTCGGTTGCAAGAACTATTAAAAGCACACGGTCCATCATCCCTCCCAATAACAGTAAGACAACTAAGTGATTCTGGCGACTACAGGTATTGTATATAGATTTTTATATTTAATACATTTTATTTTTGCTAGTCTTCTGAGTACTTTACTAATCCAGAGTACTTTTAGAGTTTATCCATATGCCATAAAATATCACATATAATATCACAAACTTCTCGTATATCACATTTTATTGCATTTTTCTGTGTCAAATGAAACTGAATATGCTCTTTAATAACAATTATTAACTGATTTTCGGGTTTGATTCAATTATACCCAACAAAATTTATCTGGAATTTTAACATTTAAATTGATTTGAAACTTGAATACTACTTGAACATTTTTTTTTATATTTTATACTTATTTTTTTACTTTTAGACCACTTTTAAAGCAAATCAAAAATTCTGCAGAAGCACATATTGTTCTGGATTGTTCTACAGAAAAAATTTATGAAGTCTTAAAACAAGCACAACAAATTGGAATGATGAGTGACTACCACAGTTATTTGATAACATCATTAGATTTTCATACAGCAAATTTAGATGAGTTTAGACATGGCGGTACAAATATAACAGGATTTCGGCTTGTAAATGAAAAAGCAGTACAAGATGTTGTTAAAAAATGGACATACAATGATCATGGTGTAATGCGATCATCAAATATAACATTCTTGAAGGTAATTTTATTTCTGCAAGAAATAACAGCGAATAAACAGTTTTGTTTTAAGTAACTTCCATTTATAACTTTCATTTTTAAACTTCTGTCTTCATGAAATCTGTTAGAAATAATATTATCTTAATCTTACATTTTTCTTAGACCCCATGAAATCGTATATCAACAAAATATATGTATAATTTGTAACATATTTACTAGATTTTATTCTACGAGTATATTACATATATGAATTTATTTTTAGGCTGAAACAGCGTTAATGTATGATGCCGTTCATCTGTTTGCCAAAGCATTACATGACTTAGATACAAGCCAACAAATTGATATTCATCCATTGTCTTGTGAAAATCAAAATACTTGGCCACATGGTTACAGTTTAATAAATTATATGAAAATTGTTGAAATGAATGGATTAACAAATGTTATTAAATTTGATCATCAAGGATTTAGAACCGATTTTTCTTTAGATATTGTTGATTTAGGGATCGATGGTATTCGGAAAATTGGTTCATGGAATTCAACTTTATCAAATGGTGTTAATTTTACAAGATCTTTTGTTGATCAACAAAAAGAAATCGAAGAAAATTTAAGAAATAAAACATTAGTTATAACAACAATTTTGGTAATGTTTTCAAATAATTTGCGAAATTAATATATACTTATAATTTATATATTGAATAATTTTTATAGAGTGATCCATACTGTATGCTAAAAGAATCAGCTGAAAGATTAAATGGAAATAATCAATTTGAAGGCTATGCAGTAGATTTAATTTATGAAATATCAAAAGCTCTTGGTTTTAATTATCAAATTCAATTAGTTCCCGATAATGCATATGGTGGATTTAATAAACAAACAGGGTAACGATATCAAATACATATTGAGTAGGTTTCTATATGAAATAATTATTATAAGAAAATATTTCTTTATATTATATATAGGGAATGGAATGGAATGATCAGAGAATTATTAGAACAACGTGCAGATTTAGCAATTGCAGATCTTACCATAACATTTGATAGAGAACAGGTAAGTAAATACATATACTATAAAGTATTTTTACGGAAACCTCTTATAAAATAATGACTTGCTTAGGCAGTTGATTTTACTATGCCGTTTATGAACCTTGGAGTATCAGTATTATACCGGAAACCAGTAAAACAGCCACCAAATCTTTTCTCATTCCTTTCACCTTTATCACTGGATGTATGGATTTATATGGCTACAGCTTACCTAGGAGTATCAGTTCTGCTCTTTATATTGGCTCGGTAAAAAGAAAAATATGATAATTTCTGAATTTAGATGTTATAACAAATCATTACAGATTTACACCATATGAATGGCCTGCTTATAATGGAGCTCACAGTGAAAAACCTGAAACACAATTTACTTTACTAAATTGTATGTGGTTTGCAATTGGTTCCCTGATGCAGCAGGGTTGTGATTTTCTACCAAAGTAATTGGAAATTTTAATTTTAAAAACATTTTTTTTTTATTATTATTAACTATTTTTCGTAAATATTTCAAGAATATCAAAGCAATGTGTTTAACAGCTGAACGTTGTTGAATATTACAAAATTATAAAATGTTTTATATACATAATTAATTTTAGCTATATTTATATATAGAGCTCTTTCAACAAGAATGGTTGCTGGAATGTGGTGGTTCTTCACACTTATAATGATATCCTCTTACACAGCTAATTTAGCAGCGTTCTTAACAGTTGAAAGAATGGATTCACCAATTGAAAGTGCTGATGATTTAGCAAAACAAACTAGAATAAAATATGGAGCTCTCAAAGGAGGAAGCACTGCAGCATTTTTTAGAGTATATAACTATATATTTAAGAAATATTATACTGTTTTTTTTCAATAAATATTAATGCATATTTTATTCACAATAAAGGAATCAAAAATATCAACATACCAAAGAATGTGGTCCTTTATGGAATCAGCAAGACCATCAGTATTTACAGCAAGTAATGGTGAAGGTGTAGAACGAGTTATTAAGGGAAAAGGTAAATAAAAACATTACATATATTAATATATAGAATTTAGGGAATTTAGTATTATTCCAGGAAATATATACTAATTTATTAATTTCTTTTTACTTTTAATTTCAGGAAGTTACGCTTTTCTTATGGAATCAACATCAATTGAATATGTAACAGAAAGAAATTGTGATTTGACACAAGTTGGTAGTATGTTAGACACTAAAGGATATGGAATAGCTACTCCACCAAGTATGTATAAAAGATTATGGAAATTTGAAAATAATTAAAATAACATTAATTCACATATTTGTGAATTCCATATTACATATATATATATATACTAGAATAAGAATTACAATTTTATCCTGGTATATAAAGTTTTCTTATAATTATAATTTTAAATTGTAATCAATGTGTTGCTAATTGACAGATTCTAATATGCACCGAATGGTGGAGTAAAAGAAATTTCCATATGAAATTTCACTTTTCCTAGGGGATTATAAATTATTTTTCATATTTATAAAGAATTATTAAAACTTAAACTATAAAATTTAGTTAAAGTTCAATAACCAAATATTTTTGTATATTTAGATTCACCTTATCGAACTGCAATAAATGGTGTTATTTTAAAATTGCAAGAAGAAGGTAAATTACATATCTTAAAAACTAAATGGTGGAAGGAGAAACGTGGTGGCGGCAGTTGCAGAGTAATATTTATTTATATTATTATAATGAAAAAACACAGAAATTTCATTAAAAATATTACTTGTTTATTTGGTTAAATTTTAGGTAGAAGCATCAAAATCAACATCAACTGCAAATGAACTTGGCCTAGCAAATGTCGGTGGAGTATTTGTTGTATTAATGGGTGGTATGGGTATTGCTTGTGTAATTGCAGTATGTGAATTTGTATGGAAATCAAGAAAAGTAGCAGTTGAAGAACGTTTAAATGCTATGCTACATGAATAAAAAAAAATACAGATTTAGAGTTTTTTTTTATTAATATCACAAATTTTAAGACGATATTGTAAATATATATTTATAAATTTGCAAGAATCGAATTATTTCGGAGCATTTATAATGTTGTTTAAAATAAACAAAATAAAATTAAATAAGTTTAATATTATTACAAAAATTGTAGTATAAAATCTTAAATTTCTTTATTATAAAGACCAAATAAATTGTGTATTTTTTGTTTGTTAATATAAATTAGCAGAAAGGACTATATTTTTAAATTTGTATAATTTAAAATCATAGATATACGTTAATACGTTAGGGAAAAATTATATAAGTCTTACCAAATAAAATTAATATAGTTAAACTAAGATTTTAATGTAAAATATTTGGGTTTTTGCGTTCTTCTATAAAAAATTTGTATGTATAATTTTTATTCAAATAAAAGTGATAAAAAACACGATAATTATTGTTCTATATTTCTAATAATAGTGTAACAATGATATTTAACGTTGATATATGTTAATTATATGTGCTTTTTTTCTCACTTCACCTTGTAGGGATCAATATTATTTTTAATAAAAAAAATAGTTACTTGATCAACTCGTAATTTAATCAATATACATAATAAATAAATATAATTCTTTGGCCGACAATTTGCTTCTTATCTTCAAAAAAGGCTTTTGTCTTGAAAACGGAATGGAAACGTTGTATAACAATAACAATATCTACATTAACGTTGTTGGCAATACAATTAACTGTTTCAATTAAAATCGATCAAATTTAATGAAATTTTAGCACAAAGGTATAGTTTTACTGGTCCCCTATTATATAAATTTCATTCTTGGTGCTGTAAAATAAAATAAGACTTAACTATAGAACCAAAAAGTATGCATAGAAAGAGATCAAGTCTCAAGAATTCAAAATTAAAACCCACAATAAAGCTTTGTCAAATACACATACTAGCATAAAATTAAAAAGTAGTTATGTATATATATGTGTATTTGTGATTTTCTACCAAAGTATTTCTTATAGGATTTAACTCCCAATTCGGGTCCATACAATTTTTTATATAAGATTTGATCTTTTGCTATATATAGTTATTGCTGGAACCTTAAGGAAGAATGGTTTCAGATGATTTATAGCTAGTTTTTAACTTATATTAAGGTTTAACCAAAATTTAAATAGAATTTTCAATTACGATAAGAAGGGATATAGTTTATATCAACTATATAATTTACTATATATCCCTGGTTATCGGCCACTGTGAAATTAATTCACTAATATATTAAGAAATCATATGATAATTTAAATTATTTTAAATTTATAATAAATATCCCAAATATGTATAAAATATTGTTAACATATGTTTAGCTTTATGAAAAGTTTTATAGCCTTACCAGTAAAAACCATTTGTGGTTTTTAAATAACAAAAAATTTGTATTCATTAAAAATTTTAAAAAATAATTAAATATTTTTTTTTTTCAGTATTATAATAGCTTTCCGTCTCGAAATATCATATTAATAAAAACTTTTTAATTTAATATCAAATAATAATTTTAATTTTTGTTTTTTTGGCAAATTTTCAAGTTTTAAACAAGAGTGTGTACATGTTTAATTATGGTCGTCTGAAATTTATAACTAAATATAAAATATTGTCAAAATAAGCTTCTTTTTACATGTGTCCTAATTTAGAATACCCTCAATTAACTATATATTTTATCTAATCATGATTAAATATAATGTTATTCAGTAAGGCACTGAAAACAATAGTTAGCACATAGCTTTTAATCAACCACTATAGTTATTTATTTAAATTTATGCTTTTTAACCATCAACACTTAAATATCTCTTTATCTATATTAGCGGACGGAGTCCGGAGTATATTTTAGCCTTGAAATAGAAAACCTATTCTGCGCAGGCTTATTTAGATTTTATATATACAAGTAATTTTTGAAGACGGAATCCAATATACAACAAACAACAATATACTTTTAGTTTAAAATAGAAAGACTTCGGGACATGTTGTTATAATAAATAGTGTCCGCAAATTTGGAAAAATGAAAATAATTTCAATTATATTAATAATATTGGTCAGTTACAATTTACAAGTACTTTCAAATCGTATTGTTATTGGTATGTACTAATTGTTTTTAATTACGAAATTATGCTTTTGATTGCTATATCAGCTTTAATTAGTATCAGAAACTAGGATTATTTTTTTTGTTACCACCTAATTACATATATATAATTATATGTTTAGCTCTATGAATGCCGGGACAATAGATTCTTTTTTTTATTTTAATATTAATAAAAAAAAGACTAAAACTAAAAATATTATAGGTATATGTATAAATAAAAATCTTAGAAGAAATTAATTTATATAAAGCACTCTCTGTTTATGAAATTTTATCAAATTTGAGTGAATTTATTGATATAGTTTGTGTATTCTGTATAACAATCTGGCAATATATTATTTCCCGCTATCGGAGAGGAACAGATCATTTTAGATTTCACTTTTTTCATTCAGTCCAGAGATCGGAATTACTGGATATGAAGAATCTAGAAAGTATAAATCAAAAATTGATAAATTCTCTTTATCTGTTGCTATTCGGATTGCACATGGTAGCGGTGGCGTAGTGGTAGCTTGGTAGTATACTATGCTGTGCTGCATTAGATATCGGGTTCATGACCAAACCAAGACATCGATGTCGCATCGGTTGCGACTGTTTGCTGACAACAAATGTCTCACATTTGCAATTAAATGTTAATTTACTATAAAAAAAACTTCTGCTTCGGAATTCATATAAAAATTAGTAGGTTCAAATTGCAATAAAATGTAACGAAACCTCTTTGAGGAAGCCAGGCTTGATTTGGGCTGTGGCGGCATTGCAAAGAAGATTCGGTTTAAACTATATAAATTTATATATACAAAATATCATTACAGGATATTTATTAATTATTTATTTTAGGATTAATTTCGGAAGGTGAAAACAGTGATATAAGGAAAATTTTTGCTAAAGCTTTAGAAAATGCAAATACGCATTCGGAAAAAAATTATGGTGGTATCATAGCAAACGTTTCATCACATGGAAATATATTAGAATCATCAAAAGAATTATGCAAAATGCTTGGGGTAAAATATATATTAATAAATATAATTATTTTGGGATAGATGTCATCAAAAGGTATATGTATATAGAAAGAGATTAAAAGATTTCAAAATTAAATCCCACAACCCACAAGTATAAAGCTTTTTCAAATACATATACTTGAATAAAACTAAAAAGTACTTGTATGCTGTATGCTATATATATGTATATATATATTACTTATTAGTTTTATGAAAATATGTGTATTTAAAAAATAGCTTTCATGCTTGTGGGATTTTCTCTAAATTTGCATTCATAGAAAAACTTTTTATAAGTTTTGATCTCTTCCTATATAATGCTTTTTGGTGTTACTTATATTAAGATCAAACAAATTGGCATAAATGATTCATTATGTTATTTCCTGTTATATTTTTATTTTATGAAACTATTTAATAAGTATCTATCTTCTATACAATAATTGCAACTGATCTGTCCACATTAATTTTTATTTATTATTATATTTTTTTATAAAGTTGAACTTATTCATTTTACATACAAACTTGTCTCTTCTTTCAGAAAGGTGTGGGTGGAATTTTTAGTTTAACTGCACGAAATTCTGCTTCACATATGATGAATATATGTGATGCAAAAGAAGTACCATTTATAGATATCCGTATGGATTCTAAAGAGATGAGTTCATCTATAAATTTACATCCAAATCCAAGACATATTGCACAAGCACTTCATGATGTCATTGATGCATATGATTGGTCAAGTTTTACCTTTCTATATGAATCAAGTATAATTTATATTGAATACATATAAAATATGATTTCATAATTGAAACTTGTTATTCTTTTATATATATTTGATAGGTCAAGATTTGGTTATTTTATATGAACTTATGGATCTTTATATGCACGATGGACCAGCAATAACTGTAAGAAAATACGATTTTCAATTATATGGAAACTATCGGAATGTTCTTCATAAGATACGAAAATCTAGAGACAACAGTATAGTAATTGTTGGCTCAATAGAAACTTTACCGGAATTATTAAGACAAGTATGTATTATAATTTTTAATTATAAATTTAAGTATGTGGTGGAAAGCAAGTATCTTGTATAAATATTATATGTATATTTAGAGTGAAAAATATTTAGCGTCGATAATTTAACATTAAGAAAAAGCGGCTTTTGAAGAATCAAAAAATCCTTATGCTAAATCTTTTTTAAATCTCGGTCGTAAACCTCTTAAATTTATAATTTAACATTATCCAGCTGGCAGGTAGGATTATGCCTGATTAATTGATTTCTTTATTATTGGCAGAAAAGACAGATGATTTGATATGTTACGCAACACGATTGATGTAGTCATTCCATTAATTTATGAGGAAACTTAGAATAATTACAAAACAACCAACGAATATGAAAAACGAAATCGATAAATACTCGTAGGGTTGCCTTAAGTACTATAAATTATTGATAGATATATTGTACCAAAATATTTTAATAAATTTGAAATATATTGTGGATTAGGCACTACAAATATTAAATTATAAAACAAATTTAGTTCGGGAAATTATTTTCAATATGTAATTTCTAAATTTAGGCTCAACAAACTGGAATAATCACTGAACAATACCAATATATTATAAGTAATTTGGATTTTCATAGTATAAATTTAGACCAATACAAACACAGTGAAGCTAACATAACTGGATTTCGAATGATCTCACCAGAAAATGAACAAGTTACTAAATTAATTAGTGCTTTAGGATATCCCGAGGAAATTGTTGATCGCAACAGTATGTATTTATAAAGGATTACAAACTTAATGTTTTATTCAATTAATTCCATAATTCAGTTTCATGTCCAATTACTATGGACATGGCATTACTATATGATGGTATACAATTGTACGCTGAAAGTACTAAGATTTTAAAACAATTACCAGTTCCATTAGATTGTGCCAAAAATAACCAGTGGAATAGTGGATTTACTCTTAATAATTATATTAGTTTGGTAAGATAAACTGCAAAAAAAAAAAAAATTTAAAAACTGCAAAAATTAATTTTAAAAAAACCTTTAAGAGCTCAGCAGAAGGATTAACCGGTAAAATTAGTTTTGACCTTGGTCAAAGGACTGATTATGCCTTGGAACTTATTGAACTAACTACATCAGGAATCACAAAATTTGGGGAATGGAACACGAAAGGTGAAGTCGTATTAGAACGCATTGTTGCTCCCGTATCCACAATAGAAAAAGATGAACTATCACTTGTTAATAAGACTTTTGTTGTTCTAATAGCTATGGTAAGATAAGAAATTATATAATAAGATAAGAAATAAAATATAGTCAGAGCAAAGTACCAATTTTCAAATATCCAATTTGGAAGAGTGAACCTCACGGAATGTTAAAAGTTGCAACAAATCAACTTTCTGGTAATAACCGGTATGAAGGATTTGGAATTGATTTAATTCAGAAGCTTGCAGAAATATTGGGATTTAATTACACCTTTCAGATGCATATAGATGATAACTATGGAACATTTAATATCCAAACAAATACGTCT
This sequence comes from Rhamphomyia laevipes, assembly GCA_963920725.1. Taxonomy (NCBI): domain Eukaryota; kingdom Metazoa; phylum Arthropoda; class Insecta; order Diptera; family Empididae; genus Rhamphomyia; species Rhamphomyia laevipes. Next base: position 21,448,144 of record OY987257.1, read on the forward strand.
ACAGGAATGATAAGAGAAGTCATCGAAAACGTAACAAAATTTTTTTTTTAATATTTTATAATTAATAATAATTTTTCTAATTTTCATTTATAAATATGAGAAACTTTTGTTTATTACAATTTCTACATTTTCACAATATCTAAAAGGCTAAACAGTAAATACTTTTTTTTTTAAACTAATGATCCTATAGAATTAAATGTCCTGCAAAATAGTTAGGAAATGTTCAGTACGGGGTCAGTAGCATGCTATGTAGTTCTGGGTTTCAGGTCATAAGCACATTGCGGAGTTAGCCAGAAGCGGATCCAGTATGAATGTATCACTGGCTGATCAGATGGCAAGTTATAAGCACGTGCGTCGGTGTATACGGAACATCGAACGAAAAAGAGTTGATCACATAGTTAGAATGCGCGTGCACTACGCTGACCAGGACCACGTATAACGTTACACATCAAATGGCCTACGTTCGTGAGGTGGATCTAAATAACTCGATCCAAATAAGTACTCTCCAGCGACGGTTCACGAGAGTGAATGGTATCAAAATTGTACTAAAGCGTTAATTGAAGTTTTGGACACGTGTCCGAGAACCAACCAAACTTAAGAATTAAAAGTTAAAATGCTTTATTCTATACTAATTTGCTTTTTTAGAAAACTCAAAGACTTTAATTTATTGTTTTTTCTTCTTTAAAATCATACAAGCTAAAAACGTATACTATTTAGCAGAGGTTGAAAAACCAATTGCAAAGTATTAAGCTCTCCCTAAGTTTCTAATTCCTTACTATCCTACTTTACTAGAATAAGAAATTTAAGTAGGACTTAAAACCTTTATGCAATTTTTTCATATTTGTTTTAATCACTTGCATTTTGTTCTATGATTATCACATATTATTTTTGTGCCAGTTGGTGAATATTAACTTCTTCTTGAAGTTAATTGTATCTTATTTTGGACTTCAGGATTTAAAATTTTTCTATTGTTGAGGGAACAATACTGACACTGACATTTTATAACATATTTGTCAATATTATTGGTCTTGTAACATCTAATATACGCTGTTAATTAAACATATTTGTTGTATGTATAGCTAGCTGTAAATGAAATTGTAATTGTTTTATGTGTGGTTGTGTGCAAAATTTAATCTGTTATTTATTACTGAATATTTCAAATTATTTAACGAAAAGTTAGAAAACTAGAAGTGTTGTATTGTATTATACTTGATCCTAAAAAAATAGCTTTCGTTAAAAGTTTTTTTCGAGGTCGGAATCGGAAAATATAAAAATGCAGTAGCTTATCACCAGTTTAATTTCCGAAGTATATATATTTGACTAATATTATAAGAGCATCTAATTATTATCCGATTTCAATTAAATTTAGTGCGCTGATGGTTGAGATCGTGATCTAGTTCGTCTCTGTGAAATTGGTGTCTTAAATGGTTTAAAGATGTGTAATTTTTAACAAAGCTGTCGATTTTTTTACAAAGCCACGATAGGCATTATAATTAATTATAAATCTATGTTGGACATAAATCACAGTTTACTCTAACCGCGAGTTATCTGCTCCCCGTAGTTAGATTTTTTTTTATATGGTATACGTTTCCATTTTGTTGTATTTATATGAAACTCTCGCCAATTTTATCTAATACCTCTATCTTATAATGCTCCAAACTAAGTTTTTTTCATAGAATAGTTTCACATTAATATTCGTTGATAATTTATAAATAAATCAATTTATCTACAAAGTATAGAATGTGTTGAATCTATTAGATATGCTCCTAAAGCATTAATTTTCATTTATGTGTGACACTTCATCGCATAATTTGCTGTAGATTTGTAGAATATTATAATTAACTTTAAAAATAAAAGCTAACAAAAATTTTTAAAATTATTTATATCGAGTGAAATATTTAATTTGATAAATGTATATTGTTTTAGAGAGCTGACTTAGCTATAACTGATTTAACAATAACTTCGGAGAGAGAAGCTGGGGTTGACTTTACTATCCCTTTTATGAATCTTGGTATTTTTATGAATTTTTCAATTCTTTTGTAATTTTATTCGAAAAAATTGTATTTTAGGAATATCTATATTATACAAAAAACCACAGAAAGAGGCACCAAAATTATTCTCATTTATGGATCCTTTTTCTAAGGGCGTTTGGCTATGGTTAGGATTAACGTACATTGTCATTTCACTTAGTTTTTTTGTACTGGGAAGACTAACACCGGCTGAATGGGACAATCCTTATCCATGCATTCAAAATCCTGTTGAATTAGAAAACCAATTTAGTTTCGGTAATTCATTTTGGTTTACTATTGGAACATTGTTACAACAAGGATCAGAACTTGCAGCACGGTGTGCAATTGAAATTTTATTATTTTCTTCCGAATTTAAATTTTATTTTCTCATCTATATAAAATTAACATTTTCAGAGCTCCTGCTACCAGAACTTTAGCTTCATTTTGGAGTTTTTTTACATTAATAATGGTTTCATCTTACACTGCAAATTTGGCGGCTTGTTTAACTGTAGAATCGTTAAGCAGTCCAATAGAAAATGTAAATGATTTAGCACTAAATAAGGGTGGTGTCATTTATGGAGCTAAAAAAAGTGGCAGCACACGTAACTTTTTCTTAGTAAATACTGATTTAATATTTTCTGAATATCATAATATCGAAAAAAATTAATATAAACACTATAAAATTTAGAATGCCAATGAGACTGATTCAGATATTGTATCAGTTTATAAAAAAATGAACGATTATATGATAAGTAATCCTAATTTATTGATGGATACTAATTTGGAAGGTGTTGAGCGGGTGGAAAATGAGAATTATGCATTTTTAATGGAGTCAACTTCAATTGAATATAATGTTCAAAGAAGATGTAATTTGACACAGATTGGAGGTGTACTTGATGAAAAAGGATATGGAATTGCTATGAGAAAAAGTATTTAAAATTTTATTGCATAATATTTTTTTTACTTCAACCATTTAATTGTTTATGTCTCCAAATATTAAAAGAATTGGTTTTGATAATTAATAATTCAGTTACAATTTATAGTTATTTTTAAAATTTTATTTTATAATTCAGCTAAATATTATCATATCTAGATTGGCCATATAGAGATAAATTGAATCATGCTTTACTTGAGTTGCAAGAAGCTGGAGTTTTAACAAAAATGAAACTGAAATGGTGGAATGAGGTCGGGACTGGAGGATGTACAGTATGTTTTATTATATCTTACATGTTTATACAGAAACAATTAATTTAATATTTCAATATAGAGTAAAACGGATCAATCTTCAGCTGCTGAACTAGGTATGCCAAATTTAGGAGGTGTTTATTTTGTTTTACTTATTGGCAGTATATTAGCTGGTATTATTGGAATATTGGATTGGCTTTTTAATGTTTATAGACGATCATTAAATTCTAAAGTATCAGTTTTAATATATAAAGTTGAAAAAAATATATAATATTATTTATTTTAGTTATCTTTTAAACAAGAATTGAAAGATGAAATAAAATTTGTTTCGGATTGTGCAAATACTACAACTGTCATTAGAACTCATGAAGTATTTTCTTCAAGACATTCGTCACTCATAAATGAATTATAACACCAACAAAATTACTTACCTATAATAACATAATTATTTTTATTGATTGTTAATATTTTTCATATTATATATTATTTAGCAAATCAAATGGGTTTACATGTATTATTTTATACATTATAAGCTTAAATTAATTTATTATTAACCTTTAGGTTTTTATCTAATTTGACAATTTTTTTATGTTTTTTAAAATTACTTAATGATCATATATTATCGCAGGGTGGAGTAATTGTAGAAAATATTTTTAAAAACTACTATTATATGAATATTTTTAACTTAGAACTAGTCTAATAACTACTTAAACTAAACATAAACTACTTAATTTATACATAATGTAATTTTAAATAAATTTTTAATTAGTTTGTTAAATAAAAATAGGTTTTGGTAATTTGTGTTTTATTCTAAATTGAGTAGGTTCATATATATCTTCCTAGTTTATTAATTATAATATTTGGTAGATCTTGTAAATTGTAATAGAAAGACTTTGTTAATTTCTTTATGAAATCAAAAATATATGGTAAATTGGAAATTTGATGTAATTCTCGAATTGGTGTTATATATGGCATATTTAGTGACATTCTTAAAATTTTATTTTGAATGATTTGTAATTTTTTAATGTGTGTAATAGCACAATTAGCCCAGACAGGGCATCCGAATGTCAGAATTGGTCTAAGGTATGATTTGAATATATGTAATTTATTTTTTATTGACATTGTATTATGTTTTTTTAATAGTGGATACAGGAAGTTTTAGAATTTGGTTTGCTTTCTGGATTGTATAGTTTATATGAGTTGAAAACTTTAATTTTGAGTCTAGCATAATTCCTAGATACTTCACACTAGTTTCCCAAGAAATCACACTGTTTTCAATGCTTATTTTATTAGTTAGTTTCGCACTTTCTTTTGGCAATTGTAGAGTGGGTGAAGAGCATGGCCTTTGTTTTAATATTATTGATTTTTATTTTCCATTTGTGGAAGAATTTTGAAATAATTACTAAACCTTTTTCAAAATTTATTTTTAAATATTGTGTTTCGTGATTATGTGTAGCTGAAAGCAAAGCAGCATCATCTACATAAATGGGAATTGTACATTTTTTTCGATGTGGTAAATCCTTCAGAAACAAATTTTATAAATGCGGTGCCAATACAGAATCCTGCGGAACACCCGCTGATAATTATTTGATTTAGTATCACCAATTTGAACATAAGAAAAACGATTTTTTAAAAATGAGCTAATTATTTTAATCAGATATAATGGGATTTTAAACATTAATAATTTGTGTAGCAATCCATCATGCCATACAGTATCAAATGTTTTTTCCATATCTAATAAGAGTAAACCCGAAGATTTGTTTTTATTAAAATTAAATGTAATTTTTTCACATAACCTAAGAGTTTGATGTAATATTGAATGTTGAGAGCGAAATCCAAATTGTTGATTAATTATTATTTTGTTTTCTACCTCAAATTTATTTATTCGTAGAAGATTCAATTTTTCAAAAATTTTAGAGAAGGTACAAAAGGAGAGTAATTGGTCTATAACTAGTTGGTAATGTTTTATCTTTGTTAGGTTTAGATATTGCAATTACTTCACCAATTTTCCATTCATCAGGAAAATATGAAATTATAACGCAAGAATTTAAAATTTTTATTAATTGCAAAATAGCTTTCTTTGGAAACATTTTAACAATTCTGTTAGGAATATTATCATTCCCATGAGCTTTTTTAGATTTAATTGATTGAATAGTCTTACATACTTCTTTATAAGTAAAGAAAGTGAAAGATTGTGGATATTCGCTAACAATTTTATCTATGGAATTTGAAACTATATTTTCAGTTATAGTATCTGAAAAATTATTACAAATATTATGCGATTTTTCGAAATTTTTACGAAGTTCTTCACATTTTCATGAGTTTTATATAAAATATTATTATTATTTTTAAGCGGTGGAATGACATTTGATTTTGATTTTTTTAAATATGAAATTCCATGAATTGTAAGAGATTGGAGTTTATTCTCCCATTCATTATTTGTAAGTTTTATTGTTTCTGTTTTTATTTGACGATTGAGAAAGTTTATTAATGGTTTCAAATTAAAATCTTTAGTTCTCTGATACTTTTGCCTTAATATATTTCTATGTTTTGCAAGTTTGTCAATATACCTGGAATATGGATATTTAAATTTTTCAGGAATAATTTTTGGTATATTGTCAGCAACTGCACAGTTAATTATATTTTTCAATTTATTAATTTCGAGATCTACATCATGTTTTGATAAATATCCATTATTAGGACTCAAGATAATTTTACTATTTATTTCATTTCTGAATTTCTGAATCAAGAATTTTTGAAACATTGTTAAATTGAACCAAGTGATTAATTTTGAAAATAATAGGTAAGTGATCAGATGAAAGATCGTTAATTGTTTACCAAATTTTTACCTGGGTGTAACCAGGTTTCTGAAAGAATTAAAAATTTTACATTGTTTTTAATTATAAAATTATGAAGTTCGTTTAGTTTATTATTTATGGATTTACAATTCCATATTATGATCTTAATTTCATTAATATTGTTGTTATTCATTATGGAATTGTATACTCAACTAATATTGCCAACCGAGATTTTTGACAAGTCGTATTTTTAAGTTTATTAATAAGTTCTCTATATAATTTTATAGTCTCACCAATTCCATCGATTGATTTGAATTCGCTCATCATTGTAAACAAATTATCATTTGATTGGATTTTTGTAGTATTATTGTTACTCTGAGATGAGTTTCCACTATCATTATCATTAAGTTTTTTTAGAATATTTCCGTCTTGTCGTCCATTAGTTCGCTGAAGAGCAGGAAACATTTGATTAATGTTGCTATTTCCTTTAGAAAAATTATTATTCAATTGTGCTAAACAATAATTTGGCGTTGTTGAACTGAACCAGTATTGTTTTTAATTACATTTTTTTTATTGGATTGTATTTTTTTATGTACTCTAAATACGCTGTACATTCTTTTGAATTTGAAGCATGGTTTTTTCCACAAATTGCACAAATCGGAATAAATTTATCATCATCTTTATATTTACAATTTTCCGCTGCATGTTGATCTGAACATCTTATGCATTTAAAACTTTTACCACAGTTTAATGCTCCATGGCCGTATTCTCTGTAATTATAGCATTGTGTAGCTTTTTTTCAATATTTTTGAAAAATTCCCATTTTACACATACATAATTTAGTATTTTAAAATTCATGTTAAGTTCATTTAATGTAATTTTTTTCGGTGCAAAATAAACTAAATATAATGCACCCGAATTGTCATCTTTTAATAATTTAACTTTTATAGCCGGAACATTTAATTCAGCTAATAATTTCAGTACGTTTTCAGGGTTTTCATAATAAAAATATTTTAAAACGAACATTTGAGATTTTTCGTCACTATTTGTAAATGTATAATAAGGCAAATTTATTTTATTTTTGTTAACATTTTTTAAATAATCAATTAAATAGTTTTTATCATCTTTATTATATAAAATTACTTTAACTTTATTAAATTTTAGTAATTTAAAATGGATTTTATCTTTGATTTGAATTGATTTTCAGTGTTTGTCTTTAATTCATTTTCATTATTAGATTATTATTTTTTTATTTTTTTTCCATTTCTTTAACTTTGGGGGCTAAATTTGCCAACTTTAATTACCACGTGTTTTACTTTTTAGAATTTTTGATTTGTATTAATTGTTAATAATTTTAAGTGATCTGTACTCAATGAGACTTCAATGACTGATTTTTCATATTATGTATTTACTTGTTTTAAGCTTTTTTAAAAAAAAATTAGTATTAGGCCGTAAATTTGAATACGTAAACATTGGTAATATTACCATTTAATTTAACAATATCTGAGTAGTTTAATCTTGTTGAACTTATTAAATGGAAATATATATAATTTAATTTTTACTGGACAAAGATTAAATCATTACTTGGTGTTATTTACTACATCTTTGTTACAGAGATACACCACTCCTGTGAATAAATTACCTGTTGTGCCAGTGTGGGTATGTCGTTTGAATTTAATTGAAGTGCTGTTTATTTAAACTGTTTGCAGTAATCCATCATGTTATGATGCCGTACAAGGTGCTATAATTCCAAATGAACTCTGATATTACCTTGACCGAAAGCAAATATATATTATAAAATCAGACACCAATGCTTATTACATACAAGCAGTACATTATAAAAGTGGAAATAATTTAAAAAATAAAATATAATACCGTATAAACGATATTAATAAAACCCAAAAACCTGATTTAGTAAATTACCACCAACATCGGGGTTCACATTCACAGTTCTGTAAAGTAAAGAACGCCACTACTTTTTTCCGCTATCGTCTTTCTATTTAAGGCAAAAATATATTTGACTATCATGCCAGCAGCAATTGTCAAGTAAAAATAGTTAAATTAAATTAAATAATATTATTTATTTATTTATTTATTTATTCAATCAATCACCCGAGTTTGCACTCACTGATTACAAAATATGTAAATTTCTTCCAATACAGAAATTCTGGGTTCAATTCCCGCTGAAGGCTCTGGTGAGACATGTTACATATTTACACTTCACCACCACTACAAAACACAATTACATTACACTAGTGTAAATCAAACGACGAACACCAGCCTGAAGAACGTCAATCCAACCACGGGTCTTACAGACCTCGAGTTGCTACGACAACAAAAACAATTACATTATTAAAATGAGGACCCATAAAATCAAAAATTATTTGTGGTTCTCTATAAAAGTAATATAAAAAAAATACCATGTTAGTAAAAAACACTTGTTAAAAATAAAAGCTTACATATTGTTCTTGTATTTATATAATATAGTTTCATAGCTTAAGTATATGCTGCCTAAAATACTTATGCCGAATAATCTGCAACTCTATGAAATTTCTCATCTTACAGATCAGAGTAATTTGCAAAATATTTCAAGATTTAAGGAATCAAAAAAAGAAAAAAAAATGTCATTAGTATCTATAAATCTATAAAAAAAGATAACTATAAAATTTATGACATTTAAAGCTGAATAATTAGATTATTGTAATTATTTTCTTATTTTTTTTTTTAAATATTATTACAAAATTATATTTTATTTTAAAAATTACGTTTAAATCGATTCTGTTACCATTAAAAAAGTTATTATTACATTATACTCCAATTTGAATTTAAATGCTTGTATAAGACAAGAAATAATATTATTTTTATAACTTCCAATTCCAAATACAAAAAGTATAAATAATTTTTGTTTGCGCAAACTCAATAGTATAATATAATTAAGTGCGCAGGCTGATTTTAAGTTATTTTGGAGAACGAAACTATAAAACAAATACAAAAAAAAAGTAAATTTAGTTTAAAATAGAATATCTTTATAATATGACAGAATATTGTGCACGGATTTATTATGAATACATTTAAAATATTTTGCTTAATATTAATAATATTCAGTAATTATAATTTGGAAATATTCTCAAATCGAATTAATGTGGGTATGTACATAAATATTCAATCAATTTTATTGCATTTTACATATCAATGTTAAGCTAAGCTATTAATATTGATATGCTGTTGCTCAATATTTAGACAACCTTTCGTTTTCTTCACTACATATATGATATATGTTGTTTAAAATATTTTCTATCCATACTCTGAGAAATTGCACTGGATGTCACTGAAGATGTCATACATATTTACAAATACTTTAATTATGGTTATGTTTTTAAATACTTATAAATAGTACAAATTTTGATTTTTAAATTTATTTATATGGATATCTAACATTATAAATAATCATTAAAAATTAATTATTTATTAATATTTTTTTATATTTATCATTCAGGACTAATTTCTGAAGGTGAAAATGATGAATTGCAAAAAGTTTTTTTTAAAGCTATAGAAAATGCAAATAGAAATTCAGAAAAAACGTTCGGTGGAATCATAGCAAACGTTTCACATGGAAATGTATTTGATTCTTCAAAAGAGTTATGCAGAATGCTGTCGGTAAATTTTCTCATTAACAATATAAAATTATTTAATTTAAAAAAAAATTGATCTGACAATATTTTCATTTTGGGTGGTGTTAACTAAAATGGAGTGTGATTTGGGATGTATCACTCCATTTCGTTTCGTATGAATGCAAAGAATCGTTAATTTTCGTTAAACGCTCCACTCAATTTTTCAGGTCTGTTTTTTTTAACTAGATGAGTAAAAATACCATTATTTATTTTTATTATAAAATTATTAAGAGTATATAAATATTATATTAAACACTATAATTCGAATCTGTGCTATTAAATTAATTGGATTCTAAATCTTAATAGTATGTCATTAAATTTTCGATCAAACCATCGAGTTTAATATGGTTGCTACAATTTTTCAACAACTCGGATTCGGAAGTTACATTGCTTGTCTTTACTAGTAAATTGTTAATTCTGTATATTTAATTTTATTTGATACAAGTGGCATCGCAGTTAAGAATATTGTCCATTAATTTCCATAAAAATATTAAAGTTTTAATTGTAATTCAATAAAAATTATTTTAATTTAAAAAAAATTTATAATAATATTTTAATTAATATATATTTATATTCCAGAGAGGATTGGGGGGAGTCTTTAGTTTAACTGCCAAAAACTCCGCTTTACATATGATGAATATATGTGATGCAAAAGAAATACCATTTATAGACACTCGTATCGATTCACAAAATACAAGACCATCAATAAATTTACATCCTCATCCAAAAGATATTGCACAAGCACTTCATGATGTTATTGACGCATATAATTGGCCAAGCTTGACATTTCTTTACGAATCAAGTAAATTTAAAAGGTTTTTAGTTTGAAATAAACTACATTGTAAATATTGCTAAATCAAAACTAAATCAAATGCATATAGTAGATGTCATGTAACACTAACAACACTGTTTCATATAATATAAGGAAATAATATAATGTTCAGTAAAAACATATATTTTTTTAAATATAATTTTAACTTCAAATCTAATTAATGTAAATATAAGAAATTAAATTAGTTAAAATAATGAAGTTTTTTCCTTTTGCACAGCTGACTATTTAGTTATTTTATACGAACTTATGGATTTGTATATGCACGATGGACCCGCAATAACTATAAGAAAATATGATTTACAATTAAATGGAAACTATCGAAGTGTTCTCCGTAGGGTAAGAAAGTCCAGAGACAACAGCATAGTCATTGTTGGCTCAATTGAAACTTTATCGGAATTGTTAAATCAAGTAAGTATGTGAATAAAATTTATTTCTGATGTAAGAGACGGATGAGAACAAATTTTTGAAGTGACATTAGAAAAATTTAGAATTATCACCCTGAAAAGTGTTCCACTTCACAACATTGTAGTAACTTTCTGATTCAATAATTTTCAATATAGGCACTGGTTTTAGTTTTATATGACAATACACATTAATATTTCCTGGTTTTAGGCACAACAAGTTGGAATAATCACTGACCAATACCAATATATTATAAGTAATTTGGATTTTCATAGTCTTAATTTGGATCAATACCAGCACAGTGAAGCTAACATAACGGGATTTCGAATGATCTCACCAGATAATGAAGAAGTTACTAAATTAATTAGTGCTTTAGGATATCCCGAAGAAGCTATCGATAGAAACAGTATGCCTTTTGTGGTATTCTTCAAACTAATAATATGTCTTTCAACTATTTTTACATAATTCAGTTTCATGCCCAATTACAATGGACATGGCATTACTATATGACGGTATACAATTGTACGCTGAAAGTACTCAGATTTTAAAACAATTTCCAGTTCCATTAGATTGTGCCAAAAATAACCAATGGAATAGTGGATTTACTCTTAATAATTACATCAGTTTGGTAATAACGATGCTCGTTAATCTATAATTATATAATTTATATACTTTTTAAGAGTGCAACAGAAGGATTATCGGGCAAAATTCGTTTTGACCATGGAATAAGAACCGATTATTCGCTGGAATTACTTGAGCTAACTACATCAGGAATAACAAAAATTGGAGAATGGAATACAAAAAGAGAGCTTCTTTTAGAGCGCTTTGTTCCACCAGTAACCACAATAGAAAAAGATGAATTATCACTAGTTAATAAAACTTTTGTTGTTCTAATAGCTATGGTAAGATATGAAATTAATTAATTGAACAATATTAATTAACAATATACAAATTACAGAGTGAACCACATGGAATGTTGAAAGTTACAACAAAACAACTTTCTGGTAATGATCGGTATGAGGGTTTTGGGATTGATTTAATTCAGAAACTTGCAGAGAAATTGGGCTTTAATTACACATTTCGAATGCATATAGATGATAACTATGGAACATTTAATATCCAAACAAATGCGTCTACAGGAATGATAAGAGAAGTTATAGAAAATGTAACAAAATGTTTTTAAAATTAAACCTAAAATTTATATTCTTATTATTGTGTTAATTTTCAATTAATACAGTTTTTTTAAATTAAATTTCATAATTGCTTTTATAATTATAGAAATTATATTTAAATATCAAAATTTTTAAATTATTTTTATACGACTAGTATAAAGATTTGTATAATAAGTAATTTCTGTTGATTTTAGAGAGCTGACTTAGCTATAACTGATTTAACAATAACTTCGGAGAGAGAAGCTGGGGTCGACTTTACTATTCCTTTTATGAATCTTGGTATTCTTATTAATTTTTAAATTCTTTTATAATTTTAATAAAAAAAAATGTATTTTAGGAATATCTATATTATACAGAAAACCACAAAAAGAAGCACCAAAATTATTCTCATTTATGGATCCTTTTTCACACAGTGTATGGCTATACTTAGGATTGGCATATCTTGGAGTTTCTTTGAGTTTTTTTATCTTGGGTAGACTATCACCAGCTGAATGGGATAATCCTTTTCCATGCATTGAAAATCCTGTTGAATTAGAAAATCAATTTAGTTTAGGCAATTCATTATGGTTTACAATTGGTGCTTTGTTACAACAAGGTTCAGAAATTGCACCGAAGTAATTAGAATCAATTAAAAAATTTAAAATGTATATGCATTTATAATTGAATGTTTTTTTATAGAGCACCTTCTACCAGAACTGTTGCTTCAATTTGGTGGTTTTTTACATTAATTATGGTTTCGTCATACACTGCTAATTTAGCAGCTTTTTTAACCATTGAATCGTTATACAACCCAGTTGAAAACGTAAATGATTTAGCTCTAAATAAAGGTGGTGTAAAATATGGAGCAAAAAAGAGTGGTAGTACGCGAAATTTTTTTTTGGTAAATAAATACGAAAATTCTAGGTTTAAAAAATTTTGCTAACTATTTCATTCAAGTTTTTGTTAATTCCAACTAGATCTGAAAGTTGGAGAAGAACATTAAATGAATTTCAGTTATTCCAAATTAATTCTAAATTCTTAAATCTTTATTATTTGCTTTGCAATTGACGAAACCTAATACAGTAAAAATAAATATAAAGACAAAGAACTGAATCAGTATTATACTGTTCAAATACATCAGTAGTAGCTTAACTAACTGTTGAAGTTGCTTTAGTCCTACTTATAGACCTTTGCGTCAACAAACTATAACTATACTAATTTTATAAAAAATTATTTTATTATTTATAGAACGCCAATGATACCGATTCAAGTACTGTTTCAGTTTATAAGATGATGAATGATTATATGACAAATAATCCTCATTTATTGATGGATACTAATTTGGAAGGAGTTGAAAGGGTGGAAAATGAGAATTATGCATTTTTAATGGAATCAACTTCTATTGAATATAATGTTGCAAGAAAATGTAATTTAACACAAATTGGAGGTTTACTTGATGAAAAAGGATATGGCATTGCTATGAGAAAAGGTAATATTATAAAAAAAAATTGACATATTATTTGTGAAAAAATATTAATAATGAAGTACATAATTATTTTTATTATACATACAACAGACTATTTGTCAGATTGCTCTTCAGTTTTTGGTATAATATTTCCAAATTGGAAAAACTGCCCACAGTTTATGAGATATATATTTTTAGTAAACATTTTGTGCAAATATTTTTTAAATTATAGAATATAGGATGCCATCGAATATATACATAAAAAAAATTAAATAGCTCTAAGGAACTAAATGCAATTTATAAGTAGAAAATTTATATAAAGGATCACCTCTACATAACAGAATTATATTAGAAGTAACTTATGTACTCATGATTTCCCTATTAAGAAATTTTATCAAATTAAGATTTCATCATACATAAACGATACACTTTTTATAACAATCTTGAAATATAGTTTAGGTTCACAAACTCTTAATTATGCTAATAAATATTTTTGTATATTTTTATTACAAAAACTTTTTCACATCACATTAAAACATTTCATCTCATATCTAGAATGGCCGTATAGAGACAAATTAAATCATGCTTTACTAGAGCTACAAGAAGGTGGAGTTTTAACGAAAATGAAATTGAAATGGTGGAATGAGGTTGGAACTGGAGGTTGCACAGTATGTATTACTAATATATATAATATTGGTAAAAATAAAAATACAATTTTTATTTAGGGTAAAACGGATCAATCTTCAGCTGCTGAACTAGGTATGCCAAATTTAGGTGGTGTTTATTTTGTTTTACTTCTTGGCAGTTTATTGGCTGGTGTCATAGGAATATTAGATTGGGTTTTCAATGTTTATAGGCGCTCATTAAACTTTGATGTAAATATTTTGTGTTATTATCAGCATTACAACAAATAATTATTCTTTTTTTTATAGGCATCGTTTAAGGTAGAATTTACAGATGAAATAAAATTTGTTTCTGATTGTTCAAATTCTATAAGAGTGGTACGATCAAATGTATTACCTTCTTCAAGACATTCATCAGCAACAAACACCTCATAGAAAAGAGCAATTTAATATTAATGACAATTTCTTTTTTATTTTTTACATATTAGTTATTAATAATAAAAATTTTATCAACCTTAAGTTTTTTTCTACTCATATAATTTTTCTACTCAAGCAATATTGTAAATATTCAAAATAAATTTCCATTGAATTTATAATTGGAAAACAAATTTTTAATTTCAAATAATAATTTTTTAATATGAACTTTACAGTTTCGTAATTTTATAATATTATTCTCAAAATTATGTAAATTAAACATTGCTAATAAATGGTATATATGTATTTATATATTTATTCAGAATTTATAAAAAAAAATATACTTAAAAATTTCAAATTATAATTTAAATAAGCTAATATTTTTTATATAGTTTAGCTACTTCTTGGTAATACTAATAAATTAAAAAATTAACTCGTACGATAAAATGGCTTATTCACCTTAACATCATTTTCAGAATTAAAATTGAAATCATCATTATTACTTAATTCCATAGAATTAAATGATATTGATGAATTCCTTGATGTATTTGGTGTCATCATTGGCTTTCTTACAACTTTTGTATTTCCTCGGCATTTTATTACAAACTTTAATTCCTCTAATAGCTCATCTTTAAAGGAAATCTATATAATATGTACATATAAAAAATATACATATAAAAATTTAATTTATTTATTCATATATTAATTATTTTTGAAGGCACAATAGTATTTAAAAATATTTTTAAAATCTTTTGAAATACCAATTATTTTTCAATAGTGTTTTATTAAAAACACTCGTTTATAAACTCCGAATTACTTAATATAGTGGAAAAATTTGTATTCAGCTAAGAATTATAAGGTTGTAGCGATAAATTTCATAAAATTACGTTTTGATGTAATATTGTATGTATTTATGTATTACTGAAGAATTAGATGTTTAACATACGACCATCTTATTTTTTTTCTCTATATTTTAAGAGTTCTAATCCCAAAGTTGTATGTGTTTGATAAAAATAAAAATTTTTGAAATTTCAATCAAAAGTAACCTTACGATATATTTTTTTTCAATACAAACGTTTTTTACATTCTATAAACTATAAATTCAAAACCTAAATAACTTATCTAGTATAATCAATATTGGTCAACATACACAACTTTGTAATTCTCAGCTGACGATATATTATATTAAATTTAAATATGATTAATAATACCTTTAATTCAGATGCCCGCTGCTGTACACCAATAATCATTTCAAAAACACTAATAAGAACAGCGCAACAAGATCCTATTATTAGAACAACAAATACACCACCAAGATTTTCAATTCCTAACGCAACTGCACCACCACCATCACCTCCTGAATCCTATGAAAATAATCCAATTTTAAAAATTTTGAAATAGTAAAATATATTTAAAACAAAACTCTAACTTACAGCACAAGCTCCTCCACCACGTTTTTCTTTCCACCATTTAGTTTTCATTTTAGTTAATATACCTTGTTCCTGTAATTCCAGAATACCCTTGCTTAAGACATCCCTATATGGCCAATCTATAAGTAAGTACAAAATGAGTAATAAAATGCAATGCTTATAACATTTCAGTATTACAGAACAACTAATAAATTTAAAATTTCCACTAAAATGATATAAAAAATTGATTAATTTTGGAAAACAAATACAATGAAAGTATTATTAGAATTAGATAATCATAAAATTCAAAAGAATTAAATAAAGAGTTCTTTTGAATAATAATATTCAAACGAATAAAACAGACTCTCATACGAATATATAAATGCAATCAACTATTTCAAAAAAAAAAGTAACAATCCCATAATTATTTATTGGTATTTTCATATTAAATGCTTACTTTTACGCATCGCAATTCCATATCCTTTTTCATCTAAAAAATTTCCTACTTGAGTTAGACTACATTTCCTCTCTATAGTATATTCTATTGAAGTCGATTCCATTAGGAATGCATAATTGGTATTTTCTACCCATTGAACACCTTGTTCATTAGTAAGTGGTTGATGTTCTGGATGACTGTTCATATATTCATACATTTTTTGATATGTTGGATACTTAGATTTCTACAATATATTTTATTATTAATATGAATGTAACTCCGTACACTTAGGCAGCATTTATAATTTTGATTTTTTAGGTAGATTTGAAAATTTTAAATAAGTTTTTAAGTTTAATTATATTTCATAATAAAATTAATGTTTACGTACAATGTAACAAATTAAAAGACCGATGAAAAATTGTTATTGTATATATTGGATAGGGTTAAAACGAATTAACTAATTCTTACCTCAAAAAATTTAAATGTACTTCCTTGCTGTTTTGCGCCATATGCAACATCACCTTTACCTGCAGCTAAATCCTCAGCATTTTTAAGAGGTGTACTTAACGATTCAATTGTTAAGAATGCAGCTAAATTTGCTGTATAAGATGACACCAATATAAGAGTAAAAAACCACCAGGTAGAAGCTACAGTTCTAGTGGATGAAGCCCTGAAAATTAAAATAAATTTAAATTTCTTATGAAAGCGCTTATACAAATAAAAAAAAACTTTTCAACATAAAAATTTTGTTTAAAAAGATTTCAGATCCTTAAAGTTTAAAAGATTTTATAATTAAAAAAATTACTTACTTTGGTGCAATTTCAGATCCTTGTTGCAACAACGCACCAACTGTAAACCAAAGAGAATTAGCAAAACTAAACTGATTCTCCAATTCAGTTGGTTCTTCTATACATGGATATGGATTATCCCATTCAGCTGGTGATAATCTGCCCAAAACAAATAAACTACAAGCTACGCTTAAGTAAGCAACTCCTAAATATATCCATACTTCTTCTGAAAATGGTGACATAAATGAAAATAATTCTGGTGCATCTTTTTTAGGTTTCCGAAATAAAATGGCAATTCCTGACAAAATATTATAAAAAAAAAATATTGGTACATATAAAAATTAACATAATTTTTTTTTAAGTATATACCTAAATTCATGAAAGGAATAGTAAAATCAACTGCACTTTCCCTTTCTGAGGTCATAGTTAAATCAGTGATTGCTAAGTCTCCATTCTGAAAGATTTTTTGTTTTTAATGTTCAATGAAAATGGCTAGAAGTTCAAATTGATTGTGATAATTTTTATTCGATCACAAGTAAATTAATCGAAATTAAAAGCAATTATAAGTTTTTTAAATGGAAAACAAATTATACAATATAAAATACTAACTAAGTTCGATCATGATCTATTATTTTTTGTATTGAAATTATAATTTTAAATTTTACACAATCTTTTAATATCAAATATTCATAGTAAACATAATTAATAATCCATTTCATATATGTAATATAAAACTGGTATCACCCAAAAAGAGCGAATTAATAAGAGCGAAAAAATAAGAACCAAAAAAAAAACGGCGATAATAAAAAGAGCGAAAGATAAAAAAGAGCGAAAGTTCCATAAATTTGATAATATATATTAAATACACAAAAAATTATACAAATTATCAAAAGTATAATCATTTTCTAATTAACAAACGATAAATTTAATTTTCGCATTTTAAATAAACCACAATATTAAATAATTGAATAAAACTATAATACTCGAATTAAATTTGGAGATTAAAGTTGTGTGCAATACCCCGTAAAAAATCAATTAAGTCCCGGTTTTCGTAATCATTAACCTGGTTTCTATTTTTTTAGCTATATCACGATAACTCTTTCGGCTTTTTGGTGGGTGTTCAATTTTTATTTCGTTAAGTTTCTGCTCATGCTTCAGAACATCGATGAATTTCCATATAGTTGGATGACTAAATCCTAAAAGGGAGCTAAATCCTCTATGCCATCCTTCCACGGAATTATTGATCTTAGGTAAAACGAGTTTTGAAGCATCGTGGCAATTCCATATTTTTATGGGAAAGAAGTAAGATTATACTTATAATTAAGAAACAAGCGACGAGTAAAATTATTTTGAAGACGTCCAACCCATGTATCTTCAAAATAATTTATTAATTGCTGTAACACATCATAATTCTTAAGAAAGTATTCTGATTTTAGAAGTTCCTGGAAACTCTTTAAAACATCTACTTCCAGAAAAAAGGCAAGAGCTGCTAACTGCCGTACCTGTAGCGCAAATTCTACATCACTGGTGTATCGGGATTGCATACCAATACTTTGCATTTTACGCCATATACACTGACTCATGTGGAAAAAACAACCTCTTTGAATTGCTTTGGGAAATACTTAATTGAACGCATTCATTGCTGCTTTTTCAAAGTCAGTCATTATAGTGACATATTTAAAAAATTTATTACAAATATCTTGCACGAAATTATATTTATGAAAAAAATATTTTTAATATTACCAAATTTGCATATAATACATGGCAAACTTGTTAAATTTATAAAAACAACAAGTATTAACTTTTTAATTGTTGTACAGTGCTTGTAAATATTCAAAATAAAATTAGCGAAATCCGACTTATGAAATGAAAAAAATCGCGCTCGGGTTTCGCTAATTTTGCATTCGCTCTTATTTTTTCGCTGTTTTGGATTGGCTGTTCTTGTTTTCGCTCTTATTGGGTGGAAGCTATAAAACTATATAATTTACCCCTTTTAAAAGTTCTAATATCATGCCATTCCATTGCCCAGTTTTTGAATCTTTCGAACCATATGCACCATCTTCCTGTAACTTGAAACTATATTTAAATCCTAGTTTGTTCGCAAGTTCATCAATTAGTTCAATTCCAAAACCTTCAAATTGATCATTACCGCTTAAACTATAGATTGATTCTTTGAACATTATATAAGGATTACTCTTAAAGACATATAATAATTTAAATTTTATATTACATTTAATTAAATATTATTGCTATACCAATGCTATTAGTACGATAAAGTTTTTATTTGCTAAAGATTTAAATTCCTCAGTATTTGTTTTTGATGTCTTACGATCAATACTTAATCCCTCTGAAGTCTTCCAGTTGCCTATTTTGATTATACCAGCAGTTGTTAATTCAATTATTTCAGCCTCAAAATTAGTTCGTAAACCTTGATGGTCAAAAGATATTTCTCCTGATATGCCATCAACATTGATCTTATAGTAAAAGTAATTTTCAATTGAAAATATTAATTTGATATTTCGATAAATTTAATTTGATATTTGTCTTACCGATTTCATATAATTTACTAATGTATATCCTTTATTCCATGTATTACAATCAGCACAGTTTAATTCATTAGGTGTTGGCGTTATATGTTTAAAAACTTCAGCTAAAAGCTGTACACCATCATATATTAGACCCATGTGGACAGATATTGGGCAAGTAACTATGTAAAATAAATTATTCTTATTTAGATATACATACATGGTTATATAATGTTAAAAAATTTCCTTTCACCATTTTCAAGTATAGCATCTGGCAAATTCTGTTCCCCTAAAAGTGTAATTAATTCTTCAATTTTATTATGTTCAGGAGAAAATAAACGAATTGAAGTGATATTTGCTTCTCCATGTTGGTATGGTTCCAAATTAATAGTTTGGAAATCTAAGTCACCAATTATATACTGATAAGTATCTGTTAATAAACCTACTTGTAAAGCCTTAAAATATATTATAATAATCAGTTTCATTAAAAAAATACAATTTCAAATTTTTTATGTATACCTGTTTAAAAAATTCAGAAAGACTTGCAGTTGATGATAAAACGATAATTGCTTTATCATTGGATTTTTTTACTCTGCGTAAAACATTACGATAATTGCCATTTAAATCCAAATCAAATTTTCGTACCGTAATTGTGGGACCAATTGGGCCATATAATTCTAAAAGTTCATTTGCAAGAGCCAAATAATCACCTGAAATATTAGAATATTAATAATAATAATATTCATAAAATATAATTTTTATTAACATATAAAAATTGTTATATACATATTATATGTATATATATATATATATAATATACCTATATATTCACATTTTATGATTTCAATATTAACGTGCTTAATGAGTTCAGTTATTAATATAGTTTAATTACTTATAAAGGGAGGATTTTTCGAAAACACCATTACTTTTTCAGGAAAAACAGGAATTAACATTAACTATAGAATAATTATAATCACCTGATTCGTATAATATAGTGAATCCTTGCCAATCGTATGCTACTATTAAATCTTTAAGGATAATTGCTAATTGACTCGGATGTGGATGTAAATTTAGTGTTGGTAATTCAGTTTCAAAATCCCATCTTGTATCGATAAATGGTATTTCTTTTGCATCACATACACTAACTGCTTGATCAGCACTACTGGGTGAAGATGGACCAAATACAGCAGCAACACTTGACTGTAAAATATTATTATTAACAAAAGTATAAAATGAACAAATAAATTATAATCTATATGGTAATTAGTATTACATCTAATATTTTAGAAAGTTGTTTTGAAACATCCAATGGATTACCAAATGTAATTTCTTCTATAATGCCAGCAAATGATAAATATTCATTTTTTTGGTTTGCATCTTCAATAGCCTTATTAAAAATGATTTTTGTTGCTGGATATATATTTTCTGATATTAATCCTGAAAATATTAGATAGAATAAAGAGTGCAGTAATAATATTTGATTTATATTAACCTAAATTAATTAACAAAATGCAACAAATGTTGTTGACATTAAAGAAATTAATCTAATTACATATTTTAATATTTATTAAAAATTTATTAAAACTTTAGTATTTATACGAATGAAGAAGTTGTTGGTATATTCAATAAATTAAAGAAAACTTTTTTTTTTGTTATATTATTTTTCTCATAAATATATGCAATTAAAGATTTCCGAGATTAAGGAAAATGGCACAATTTTTTACATACCAATATTTATATTTTCAGAACAGTATTGTTGAATATTACAAATTATTATAAATACTAGAATATATAAATTCCGAAAAAATATTTTCCACATTTTTACATTATTTTTGTCTTAATTAATATTTTTTTTTTGCTACAACTTAATAAAATTAATGCAAAAATGAAACTCTATTCATGCAATCTAAAAATATTTTTATTTTTCATTTGTCTAATAATAACTCTTTCAATCAAAAAACTTTCTGCGAAAAATTGTATATGAGAAAATGTAAATATAATTCTAAAGCAGAATTAGATACCAATACCAGCAACTATAGTTTGATCAAAATATAATTCCATATTTTGGTATGGGTAATATAAATATTTGATATAAAATTGAACGGTTTATGTAAATGCATATTAAAAATAAAAATGTATTCTTTTTAAAGTATACACTTTATAGAAATTAATATAATTCAAAATATTTTGGACTTGACAAAAAATTTTATTTGATTCGGGTTAAATATGTTTAATCTGTTATATCATTGTAATTATATAATTTATGATTTTATAATCAATATCATATTAAACCGCAATATCATATTTCATGAGAATGATAAAAACTGACTCTTTCACATAAAGTTCAATTTTATTAAATCAATCTATAATTAAATTATGTAATGAAATATAAACCATAAAAAAATAATCATTTCATTACTTTTGTGAATTTTTGATTCAAAAAAGTGTTCTAAGGAAAAAAATATTATTTTAAGTCGACGCTCCATTAAAAAATTTTCTGATACTAGATAAGTCTTGCTGTTATGAAATTTGTACGAAGCCAGACCGAAAATATTCAAAGTATTACAACAACTATTAGAAGATAATACCGTATCATCTGAAATTAGAAGCTCAAGTTAAAAATATTAGCATTGATACGCCTCGAATGCGTTTTTATGATGAAATTTTAGAAATCGGTTGCGTTTTAAAGCCACTAATTTAAATTTATAATCAATAGAAATTGATTTGTCGATTGTTGAGCAATACTTAAATCATTGTTGATTAAACATTAATTTGCATAAGAATTATAAGTTGCTTCAGAATGCATTGCCTAGGTGTGGCAAAAACATAAACACGGCTCTGATTTTGATTCATATTGTTTATCTCACAATCACAAAAGAGACAATATAATAACTTTCGACTTAAATATAGATTTTGTTTAAATGAAAATGGCTTTTAGAAAGGAATGGATATAAATGTGAAGAATTTATGTCTAAATTCTATTTTACTGCGGCTGGAGTTTGGAATGTGTATCATTACCACACAATAATTTTATACTTATAATACGCGGTTCCAATTATTATATGTATCGTTCTTGTATGATCATACAAAATATTTTAGATGGTATAATTTTCAATTTAATTACCATCATTAAATGACGATAAGGTCGAAAGATAAAAGTGAGTCAATTATTTTTACCAGCACGAGTATTTAACTTGGTTCCATCAGACAGTGTGACATATAAATGTCAAATCATAATGAATTTTCATTAATTATTTCCTATAATTTAATTTACAATATTTGATAGAGTACTGGAAAGAATTTAAAACAAAAAGTTTAAATTTAAACCGTCATAAAAAAAATCAACATAACCTGCAAATGTTTTGTTACAAATTATATATGTAATATATAATTTTATAAATACTTCAAGCTTTTTACATCAATTTTCTAGAAAATAACAATATAATTATTTAAAATTATGATTTGTATATTTCATTGAACAAAGTTCAACAAATAAACAAAACAATAAATGTAAATCAAAGTTAAAGGTTTATATTTTAAAAAAACATAATATTTATGTATTTAGGCAAAAAAATTAAATCTAATTTGTCACAGAGATTTGTGACCTGCGTTATGTGTTGATTTCAATTTATGTAGTTTTTAATATATTCTTATATTAATGGACCAAAATGTTCAAATTGTGGATTTGTGGCCAGTCAATGTATAAATTAAATAATTTTACGAAAGCTAAATAAAAAAAATTAAATAACAAAAATAAAATAAAACTTTATTAATTCACTTAGAAACATAATAAAACTAAAAATTCAATTGAAAAAAAAAATATGCCATTGCAGTCGGTTTTTTGAAAAGAAAATACATTAAACATTAAAAAAAAGAAATAATTATAAGATTAATTTTTTAAATTTCATTTTTTGTTAAATTTTTTTTTAGCCCCGGCTAAGTTTATCGTAGCTAAGTTTATCGTATAATATTATGTTTTCTTTCACCATTTCAATTAATTTTTCTTCAAACGAAGACGTAATTACTTTGATAAAAAATTTATAAATTTATTTGTCAAATAAAATGATCAACGTGTGTTGGAAATTCAAATTATCAATTTCTGCATAATACTAACTGGGTTATTAAAGTTTTCAATTTATAAACATACTAATTTATTTAACAAGCCACATACTTCTAAATTTGCCTATAAATTACTATTATAATTCTAAATTTATTTCATTATATCAATCATTTTGCAGATATTATTTTAAACTATCCAAAAAAAAATTGTTAATCTAAAATATAAACTAATTTAAATATTCTTAAATTATATTCCCTTGTAAATCAACAAAAAATTTATAATATTTATTTATAAATTTTATAAACGGATATAACTTTTTCTAGATTTCCTAGAAGGATGCTTCCACCGGCAGAGGATGCTGTGCGCAAATACATATTTTTTTTATTATTAATGTATGTACCTGGGTAAAAATGCTATTTCTTTAATATAGTGTGCATTATATATATAAATATAGTAGTTAAAATGTGATATGTATATCTTGTTTCTTGCGCTCTTTTAGAAAGAAGCAAGGACCAAACAGTATACTTACAAATTTCTATATAAAATATACATAATTTGTAAACTTTTTAGTATCGTGAAATTTTCTTTTAATAAAAGTTGAAAATTCGAAATCTTCATATCATATTTTATTTTATTTTTCAATATAAATATATATAAATTTTATATAATTTTAATTAAATCATTAATATAACAATTAAAATGTATATATGAAAATTACATATCTTAACATCAAAAAAATAAATATTATTTAAATAAAACTAAATTATATAAAAAAAAGGATTATATATACAATATGCATTTTTTTTTTATCAATACATTTAAGAGTGGCACTTAAATTTTTAAATCTTAATTATCACAAAAATGTTTTTTTTTTATATAATTAATTGATATAAAATTAATATAATTAGATAAATAAATTCATAAAAAAAATCTATATGTATTAACATAGGTGATTTCAGTAAAAAATATATAAAAATAAAATCAGGTATGAATCATATATATTTATTTGTATATTTACTATATAACTATGTGTACATTGCATCTTACAACCTAGATATCCCATCAAGGACTATATAATTAGTCTTTTATTACATATATATATATATATATATATATATGTAATATATAGTAAAACCAAAAATTTATTATTAGTATTATTTAATTAGTAAACAATTTATTCATAACAAATCTAATTAATTAAATATAATTTCAATTAATTTGATATTTTATATAAAAAAAAATTATATAATCTCAATTTTAAAAATTGTGAGTGTTATGATTGATGACTATAATTATACAGATATGTCGAAAAATTTAAATATAAAATTATTTCAAATAAATCAATTACTTTAAATTATTATTTGAATTTGTGCTGCTTTAAGGCATATATTGTTATCGATAAAAATTTATTTATTAGATACAATATATCACAATCGAATAGTTATAGTTGTTTGCATTAATTTGGAATTTCAATTAGATACAAATTAGAACCATGAGAAATAGAATAACAAAATAGAAATTTTCTTTAAAAAAAAAAACAAATTTAAGCTAATACATATATGATTTTAAAATTGCAGTTTTACTCCAATATTACTACTTAACATATGCTTTTAATACATCTAATAATTGACATATTTTTGACTTTTAAACTTTAAACTTTAAAATTATTTTCTTGAAAAGTTCTTACTAATAAAAAAAAAACTATAATTTTGTTTATTAAGAGTTTATTGAAATTGATGATAATGACAATAAGTATATGATAATTTAAATTGTTTGAACTATTTTTATATTTACATACTAACTTTATTTGACCTATATTTTAATCAATGCATAATACTATACAAACTTCAAATAATTGGTGTCAATCAATTATTAATTATATTCTGAATAAGTTAATTAACTAAATACTTCCATGCTTTAAAACTAATTTAATTATTTTTTTCAAATAAATATTTATAATTTTATTATATTTAAATACATTTTTTGTAGGTTATTAAACTTTGATATCAGATTTTTGGGTTAATGTTATAACTTGTAACTTATTTGCGAGTAATTAAAATTAATAACTTAGAGGCGGATTAAATAATTTATATAAAAACAATAATAATTTCTGTATATAAAATGATTCGAGAAAAATTGGATTATTTGATTGAAATACTACAAATGGAATAAACTAATAACATTTAAATATTTTTTTTAAAAAAACGTGAAGAAATTATGAATGATAATAATTCAATGTTATTAATATATTTTCTGTTGATTTTAAATTGTTTCTATACATCATCACAAAGTAATCATGGTAAGTTAAAAATCATACATTTTTAATAAATTCTATATAATGATTTTAATTTTCTATTTTCAAAATATAATATTTCAGTAATGACAAATTTTAAGTTTTATTCATTTCAAAATTAATCTTCTATTTAAATAATTCTTATTATCACATTATACTTATGTGTATGATGAATTTATCAAATACTTTTGGAAATCCATAACTTCATTCTTATTCTTTAATTACTAGATCCTCTTGTGAGGCATATGGCATCCACAAGTTCTGTCCGCCATTGTGTTCTATTTCTGACAATATTCATCAACTTTAGCCAGCTTTTATGCAGAGTTTCAGTTTGATTGTTCTTCTCCACGTTTTTAGGGCGGCTCACACAATATTTTCCTTGGGTAAGAAGGTTTCAATTCCATTGCGTACCTGTGCAATATTATTTTCACCATTTCGAAATGTGTGGCCGATCACTTCCATTTTCGTCTCTTGATTTTCTGCTCAAAAATACGTATTGGTATCTTAATTGACAATAAATACTATATAAATAGATCTATAACCATGGCTAGTAATTTGTAAGAACTGTAATTTTAATTTATCAGATTTTTATTATTTTATTATTCCCTTTATTAATAGATTCACAAATAATCATGGAAACAGAGCCAGAATTCTTAGGAAATATAAACAATATTACATATCCAGCAGGAAGAGAAGCAATTTTAGCCTGTTCTGTAAGAAATCTTGGAAAATATAAGGTATATTTATGTGAATTATAGTCAAATAAATATATTCCCGCATCGTTCATATATTTTGAAAAATAACTATAATTATTATACATTTTGATATATTTAGGTTGGATGGTTAAGAGAATCCGATCAAACAGTTCTAGCTCTTCAAGGAAGAGTGGTAACACATAATGTACGAATAAGTGTAGTTTTTGAGGATATGCATACGTGGAAATTAAGAATTAGTAAATTGAGAGAATCTGACAGAGGATGTTATATGTGCCAAATTAATACAAGTCCAATGAAAAAACAAGTTGGTTGCATAGATGTCCAAGGTATGTAAAAATGAAGAGCGTAATAAAAAATAATATATGTATAATAATATAGAACATGTATATTAATCAAAATAAAACTAAAATTCCGAATAATATATATATATATATAAAAAATTATTCTTAAATTTCGAATATTAGAATATTAGTTTTTATGGGTAAAGAAAAAGTTGACATTTGTTCTATGTTATGTTAAATGAATAATTTTAATCATACATAACAATTATCACAGACTATCCCTGCATATCAAAAATATACAAATTTGTATCACCTCCATTGTGAAACTCTTACGTATAAGATCAATTAAAAATCTGAATTAATAATAATTTAATTATTTTAGTTCCACCTGATATTGTTAACGAGGAATCTTCAGCAGATTTAGCTGTACAAGAAGGTGAAGATGTTACATTAACATGCAAAGCAACAGGCAATCCGGTTCCTAGAATTACGTGGAGGCGTGAAGATAATGATATGATTTTAATTAGGAAACCTGGTGGAAGAGATCTTATAAAAGGTAATATAATAAAATTATTTGAAAAATTTAAATTTATTAAGATCTCTCTTTAAATTCCATTTTATTATTTCCTGTTAATATACTACACACTTTATTCTTGCAGCTGAATCATTCAATGGTTTTTCATTACGATTAACT
Source organism: Rhamphomyia laevipes (assembly GCA_963920725.1). NCBI lineage: Eukaryota > Metazoa > Arthropoda > Insecta > Diptera > Empididae > Rhamphomyia > Rhamphomyia laevipes. The sequence goes on from OY987257.1 coordinate 21,475,896, forward strand.
AGATTGGAACGCAGACAAATGGGAGCTTATCTATGCATTGCTTCAAATGATGTTCCACCAGCAGTCAGCAAAAGAGTATCCTTAAGTGTTCACTGTAAATTTAAATATTACATAATATATAATATGCAAATATTTCAAAAATCTTTTAACTGTAGTTGCACCAATGGTTCATGCAGCAAGCCAACTACTTGGAGCACCTTTAGGATCAGATGTCCAATTAGAATGCGAAGTAGAAGCATCTCCAGCACCTGTTTCTTACTGGCTGAAAGGAGGCAGATTATCAACTTCAAATCAAAACTTTCCCACCACTGGCATAGAGACTAGTCAGCATAGACCCGAAATGCTATTAGATGGGTAAGGTATTTCCGTGCTGATTCCAATGTCCCCATTTTTTAGTCATTGTGCTGAATAACGAAGTTGTAAAATGTTGTATTCGGTTTTAATAATTCTTGATTAAAAATTTATATCATATGCATAAATTTTAAATAATATTTAAAATGTGAACTCTACGTTAATTTGAAAAAGTCAAGGATATAAATAGTTTTACGTATAATATCTAATTTAAAAACATTTTACAAATTTATTTATTATTATTTTATTATCTATATTTATTGATATAATAATATTTAATTAATGTATAATCAATATTATTTTAATTAGACCGAAATATGGAATAACCGAACAGAGAGATGGATATAAAGGAATTATGCTGCTTGTAGTTCGTTCATTTTCAGCCTCTGATGTTGGTACATATCATTGTGTTAGTACCAATTCTTTAGGACGGGCTGAAGGAACATTACGATTATATGGTAAGAAAATACTAAATCATTACTTTATAATTCTTCAGATTTAAAAAAAAAGCAAAATATAAGTTAAAAGATATTTTATTCATACATGACAAATAATTTAAATTATATAAACACAATTAAATCAACATTTTTATTTTTAGAAATAAAACTTCATCCAGGAGCTTCATCGGTAAATGACGAACATTCTAACATAATTGGAGGTGGGCTTAGGTTATTTTACTAACTTTCAGAAAATATAACGAAGATTGAGTTCTATTTCGTTTTTATACTTTCTATATTATATATATATATATATACATTTTTATTAAACTTATATTTATTGTTTTAATTTAAGATCTTTCATTTTTTTTATCCTCATTAATAATTATATTGTTTTAATTTAAGGTCTTTCTGCATCACGAGGTCGAAGTAATCTTAATTCATCATCAATGAAATGTTTTATCACCAATTTGGAATTGTTAAGCATTTGTAATGCTTTCTGGGTTATCATGAAAATATATTTTTTAAAAAGGTGATAAGTTTCACTAAACCAATCCAAATTTAGTGACACATTAATAATAATAATAATAAAAAACTATCTACATAAAACTGCAGCTGATTTAAGTATAAATAAAATTATGGCCATTTAGTAGCAAATTCGTTTTCAAATGCTTCGAAACTGATATTTGTAATACATATGAAACTTTTAAAGAGTATTATTAATTATTAAAATAAAGACGATTAAAAATTATAAATTTTGTTATTAATTATTATGTTTTATTAAGAAATTTTTAATATAAGAGAATAAGTTGTTAAAAAAACGGATGTGGTTCGAAGTCCTGATAGTAAAAATCCCGAGGTACCCAACGGGTTCATCGAAAACAAGTTAGTAGAAAATGATTCATTGAAAACGAGATCATCGATGATCAATTAAATTCATCGAATTACTAGCTCATCTAGCTTTTTAAAAAAATCACCTGTGAGTATGTTTTATACTATAGTTAAAAAATAATATTTTTTCTATGAATTGATCATACGATGAACTAATTTGAAATTAACTTGTTTACGATGAACTCGGCGGAAATCAAAGTGGTAAAGATATTTCCACCCATTACTTTATCTCTTTGAAGTATGTAAGTCGCATTTATTTATTTGGCTACGAATTCTTCGCTTCCGTAACGTACTATAAATCTAGCCTATAGTGTAGTAATTATGGTAACACACAAAAAATTGGTGTTTACTATATCGTCAGTTTAAGAAGGAAAAGATAAACTTACAGTATACACATCACACAAACACAAAACAACAACATTACAATTTTGTTATTTATTATTGTTTTCTTCACTAATGGCAAATTAATAAATCTTAAATTATTTCTTTTGAAATAAAAGAATATTCAGTTTTTAATATTAACTCGTAAGTAAAGTGGTGAATATTAAGTTGCTACTTTAACTCAAGACACGATTAGTAATCATTATAATTGGATTTCAAATTGGTTAATATTGACTTTTCATAAAATCATGATTGAATATTTACAACGTGAGTTCACACACAAAAATTAGTTTATCAATTGTATTTGACTAGGATAAAAAAAATCAAAACATTAATAGATACATAAAAATTATATAGTATTTATTGTAAATATAATATATAAAAATTCCAAAAAAGTTATCGTACGCAAACTTACATAATTATTCCAAAAATTTATTATTATTCCATTGTTCCAAAAGGATTAGTTAAGAGGTTTCTAACTGTTAGATTAGAATTAACATTAGATTACAATATTAAGAATTAATAATTGTCGCTCAAAATATTAATAATTATTAACAACTAAACCTAAAACCAATAAATATTTTTTTTTTATTACTTTCATTTTCTTGTTTTATACCTCATAAGAGTTCAGTTAAGGTTTTTTTTTATATTTAATACATAATTCAGTATGTAATGTTTTTTTTTTGATATTCAGTTTTCGTTTCGAAGTTTAAATTTGTATTTTAATTGTTTAAAAAATTTGTTAAAAAAAATTAAATAAGATTTTTTTTTATTTATTTAAAAGTTAAAGAAATTAACACTATAATTATATAAATAAATAAATGGCATGGAATTTAAGTGGCAAGCCTAAATGTGGCACTGAAACAGCCCTTGATGCATGTGATTATTTTGTTAATGAAGTAACAACGGAACTTAGAGGTATTTTTAAAATTATTATTTACTATGTTATTTTTATGACTAAAAACCTGTAATTTAGATGAATCAGCCGAACAGTTAACACTGTTGAAACATAAAGAATTGCGTTTAGCTGTTACATCGGGAAATGAAAGAAATGTAAAAATATTATTACAAGCATTGGGAAATGATGAAAGTAATGTTGTTAATTTAACGCCCAGTGGAGCGAATACATTATTATTTTTGTGAGTTAAAAAAGTTGTTATTTTCTATTTAAACTTTCTTAATTTCTGCTTTCATTATTTTAGATCTGCCCAATTTGGATATGAAGGAATATTAAAACTTTTAATAGATTCAGATGCAGATGGCCGTTATCATGCTGTCACAAAATATTCGCCTTTGTATGCTGCTATTCATAATGGACATCTAAAAATATGTAAAATTTTATTGCAAAAGTTTCCACAACTCGTTCAGGTAACCTAACACTCTGTAAAATAATAATTATTATTTTCGTAATCTTAATATAAATTTAACCAACCTAAATTGAAATTACATTACTTGACAAATTAATAATGAAGTGGTTTCATATATTGATTTTCTGTTAAACACATTATAAAAACATAAAAAATATGATGTGATTATATACAATGGCTTTTTAATACATAAACTTTTCTTCTGTGCGTCCATATCCGATATGGATGGATATTGGTCAACATTATATGGAGTTGATCTTTATTTTTCACTTTTTTGATGAGTTCAATCGTGGAATTGTTATACCAGTCTGCTAGATGCTGGATCCAAGACGTTCCTATTCTCTGCTCGGGTTACCTTCTATTTTACATAGATGCACAATCCGTATTAATTCATATTTCGCTTTGTTGCGCATTATGTACCCTGAATACTCACATTTCTAATCTTTCAGTAACTGAAATGCCTCAATTTTCTTTTCGATGTCTTTGCGATTGTCAAGTTTCTGAAACAAAGTATGATTGGCCACACAGCACTTTAGCAAGCTTTTTTCAATTCTAGGTTTAGCGCGTTTCTGCAGAATACGTTCCTAATGTTCCTACACGCTGTTGTTGTTTGTTCGATTATTGTTTTCAAAAAATTTTGGCGTCAGTTTCAACAACCGTACCTACCTATGTATTTTGTTTTTGTTATTTTTTCTATGTTTTGGTTACCTATCATCCACGTCCACAACGCTTTTATATGTTTAATATTGTTCAATTAACATTTTACTAATAATTTTTACAGTCGCGTTAGTATCAAACTGTGACCTTTAACCAAAACATAATCATCTCTTAATTTCTATATAAAATTACTAAATATGAAACTTGATGTTATGACTCTTATTAATTTTTGATTTACAGCGTACACAATATTTAACTATGTACGTAAACTACAATTTTTTGGAAATTGTCATTTTAAATTTAGGAATTCTCAAAATTAAAATAAATCAATAATTTATGCTTTCAGCAATTAACAGTAGAACGATGGTTACCACTTCATGCAGCATGTATAAATGGACACACTCACTTAGTTGAACTGCTAATACAACATGAATACCCAAGTGATTTATATTCTGCTTACAGGTATATTATAGATATAGATTATATATTTTTTAAATAAGTATATATTTACATTAAGAAATAAATTATATTGATATTAGGGATGATGAAGAAATGTTAGAATGGAAACTCCCATTTGATGCAAATCAACAAGATGTAACAGGTCAAAGTAGTCTGTATATTGCAAGTATATTAGGAAATTCATCCTTGGTCAGCACTCTACTTAATTGGAAAGTAAAATGTTATAAACTAGGATTAGATGAATCTCATGAAACAATTGTAACACCAACAAGAAATCGAGTATCAGTTGGAATACAAGCCATAATGTCAAAATTGAACATTTCGGTAGAAAATGATTTTACTGTTCAAGTAAATATATAAAATTTTAATGTAATAAGTTTATAGTTTTTGTATTTTAATTTTTAGAAGGAAAACATTTTAGAGAAATGTCCTATTGATCTTAATTTACTATGTGGTGCTGCACGGGAAACAGCACTATTGGCAGCTGTTAGAGGAGGATTTGTAGATGTTGTAACTTTACTATTAAAACAAGGTGCAGATCCAAATATAATAGCAAGAGCTGTAGAAGATCATAACAATCCCAGGTATTCTTAAAATTACAATTTGAAGTTTTTGTATAATTAATTATTATTATCTTTATACGTATTTTCTAAAGTTATAAATTGTTTTTCTTATATTTATTATACAGATATTAATAATATTGAATATTACTGCTTTACAGATACAGCGAAGAAATATATGGCTTATGTAATGTGCCACTTTTGGAAGCCTGTAAACAAAATTCTAATTCTATGGTTGAAATTCTCTTAAAGTATGCGTTTGTTTATTATAATTGTAATAATATCAATTAATTGGTAACTATTACAGATATGGTGCAAGGGATGAGCAAGGCTCTGCAGCAAATATAGCGTTTGGAAATCAAAATGAAATTATTTTAAAAAAACTATTAGCTAAACGAGTATATCCCGATTCCGATTTTAAAATTAATAAAAAAGGTTTACCAACACCTGATGAAACTAAAAATTTTATTCCTTCTGTATCTGCAATCACCTACAGTACGATGTTTCCTAATATTCCCATCATAATTGATTGGCATAGTAGCAATAGCTTACAACTTCCTTATGTTAAGTAAGTTTTTATAATGCTCCATGATATAAAATACTATTTTATAATATACTAATTTCAGTATTGAGTGGATGATCAGTGGGGTGCTTGAATTTAATCCAAAATTAAAAAATCATCCTAAACTATTCAATATTGCTCTTACAGCAATAACTCGGATAGACTTTTCGCATAATGTTATAATTACATTACCATTGGAAATATTTTCATTAGTGAGTTTAAAGTAAAGTATTAAATGTATTTTATGTTTTAATACTTATAATATTAAATATAACATTACAGATACCTAAATGTTGCCCAAAATAAATTGGAAGAATTACCTTTACCACCTTCTGGCCAACAATATAATTGTCCCGTATTAGAAGAAATTTATCTGCAAGATAATCGTATAATTTCAGTACCTTCTGAAATATTTCAGCTACCATCACTTTTATTACTTGATATTTCGAATAATAAATTACAAAATATGCCTTTTGCGATGTGGAAATCTTCTAAACTAAGAGAATTGAATATTGCATTTAATTTATTGAAAGATTTGCCAGTTTCATCTACAAATGTATAGTATTTCATAGTTCATTTATAGTATAAAATAAGTTTTTTTTTTGTATACATTTAGATGGATATGCCAAGAAATGTAATATCAACGAAAGATCTTACACAAACTGAAATGTATTCTGCATCAAGTCTTGGAAGAAATAAATATCAAAAATTATGGTATGTAAAATAAATAAATACGAAAATAAGAAATAATTTATAATTATTTATTCAACTAAATTAAAATTTAGTCGGCAAAACTTATTTCATTGTAATGTTTGGTCTCAGTCTGTGGAAATAATTGATAATGATCTCAGATGGAATATACCTGAACAAGAGGAAGGAATCTGTCAATTAAGCAATTTGAATATAGCAAATAACCTATTTACAAGCATTCCAGTAGCACTTCCATGTTTAGCTACAAATTTAACTAAACTAAATATGTCATATAATAGTCTAAGGTGAGTTAAAAAAAAAAACATTAACCAATATTATGCATATTGACAATATATTTCCTATTAAGATTATAAAAAAAATAGCGTCTTTGTTGAATAATATTTAGTTTTTCAAGTGAATTATTCAAAGAAAATATATAATTTATTATTTACTCATAAGATCAATGGGTCATGTCACAAGCTACCCAGCCACTTTAAGACAGCTTGATCTTAGTCATAATGAAATCACATGTTGGCCGAGTTTACCAAGAATAGCAGAATTAGATCCACATTTACAATGTTATAATCCTCCCGCGATACAATCTAATGAGGAAAAATGCGAAGATAATTCTATTGAAAAATCTTGTTATACTACTAATTCTTTTCGCAATAATGTTTTGAAAAATGTATGTCATCACAGAAAACATTTAAGGTAAATTAAAAACATGTCTTTTTTAATTAATAAGTTTTTATAACGATTTTTTTAATCTATTTTTTTAGACTCGAATCTTTAAAAACATTAATTTTAGCAGATAACCTACTCTCACGTATACAACTTTCAACAGATGATGTGGCCACATTTAATGAGCTTGATGGTTCGGATTGGAGTGTTGTTGGAATAACAAAATCAAAACTTATTTTTCCAAATATTTCTATGCTAGATATCAGCAACAATTGCTTAAAGGTAATTTATTTTAAATTATTAATGTGAATAGAATTATTAAATAAGAATATTCATAAAAAATATGTATTATTGAATTATTTAGGAAATTCCATCTTCACTTAATGAACTCTCTAGCTTAAGTGTACTAAATATAAGCGGAAATGTTGATGTAACTGATTTACCGCCAAATTTAGGTCTGTTATCCAGATTATGGAATCTAAATATTAGAGGTTGTTCACTTCAGGATCCTCTACGTGCAATGATACAAAGCAAAAAATATAAAACAATGGACATAATTGGATATCTTAAATCAATATATGAAGATGCTCAACCGTATGCTCGAATGAAATTAATGGTTGTAGGAATACAAGGTATTGGAAAAACATCATTATTAGAATTGCTACGACAAGTTAGCAGTCAAAAAGTAAAAAACACAAATGAACATTGGGCAAAACGTGTTGGTCATAAACATAATTTTTCAAAAACTAAAAAAGGAATAAATATAAGTACAGTTGGTGTAGATATAGGTACATGGATTTGCGATAAGAAACCAAAGAATACTTCTTATGGACCAGTTATATTTCGAACTTGGGATTTTGGAGGCCAAAAAGAGTATGTACAAAATATAAATAATTAAATGTGTTTTTTATAATATTAAAAAATTGTCACAGATACTATGCAACACATCAATATTTCCTTTCAAAACGAAGTTTATATTTGGTATTATGGAGAATAATAGATGATCAAAAAGGTTTAACTGAAGTTCTACAATGGCTAAGAAATATTCAAGTATAAATTAAATAATTATAAAGTCCTCATAAGATTGAAGTATATTATATTTTTAAATGGTTCCTATTATTAGGCGCGAGCACCTAATTCATCAGTTATAATTGTTGGTACACATTTTGATGCTGTTGGGGATTCGTTTTCATCAACTAAAGCGGAAGAATTACAACAAATTATTAGAGAAAGATTTATTGCTGTGCCTGATGCTGAAAAAATTGGTTTGCCACATGTTATAGATTCAATAGAAATAAGTTGTAGGTAATTAAAACTTTTCTTTGTAAATCAAATATTTTATCTAACATTGGATATTTGCAGAACTTTACACAATATTAAACTACTTTCTAATATAATATATGATACAGCATTTATGCTCCGATCACCTGGTTCAAAACAACCTCTACTTCTTCAAAAAATTCCAGCTAGTTATATAGCATTAGAAGATACTATAAGCACAATTTTGGCTAAGCTCAGAACAGCAGGAATGGATCCTGTCTTAGATAGCGATAGTTACAAAAAATTAGTAACTAAAGAAATTAAATTAAATGGTCACAAAAGCTTTCGGTAAACTCATTAAACTACAAATTTGATAGTACATAATATCTGTTTAATAATTCTATAAACAACTTAAAACTCACAATCACTTAATAAATTAAATACTACTAAAGGCATTAATCAAAAACCATTATAACTACGTGGTTTTTGCATTAATGCTATATATTTGAATTTTTTGTTCTATTATTTAATTACTACTTTCAAATTAACAACTATATACTCTTACTTTAGCGATTCGTCCGAATTAAATCAAGCGACAATGTTTCTCCACGATAACGGTGTTTTACTTCATTATGATGATTCTACACTACACAATTTCTATTTCTTAGATCCTCAGTGGTTATGTGATATGTTAGCTCATGTCATAACTGTTAGAGAAATAAATCCATTTGTTAAGGGAGGTACTATGAAATTAGACGATTTGGATTTACTATTTAAAAACACAAACTCTAAGCCTAGTAATGCAAAAAAGTATGTTATTTATTATTTGAATTTTTTTTATTTGGGTTTTTTTTGTACATATATAGTAAAAAACATGTTTTACCATATATTTAATATTATGTTAATAATTTATCACTTGTAATCTAACGTAAAAATCATTTTAGTTACTTGATAAGTTTACTCAATAAATTTGAAGTAGCATTAACTTGGGATGCAAGAACTCTGCTAATACCATCTTTGTTGTCAGATGTTGAAGATTTTTCTACAGGAACAAAATTTAAAGTATGCAAATATTTTTTTTTTTTATTAAAATTTGAAATTTATAAATTTAATAGATTTCACATAAAGCAAAAGCATTTTTAAGCAGCAGTAATCATTCTTCATCTTCCGCTACTAGTGATAAAAATGAAGATAATATTGCTTATGAACCTATACTTAATTGTAAACCAAGTGCATTTCGAAGACTTCTTATAATGACATATTTCCCGTCAGGCTTTTGGTCAAGGCTATTAATAAGAATATTATCAGATGATCAAATTTTAGACGCAGCTCAAAATATATTTAACATAAATAATGAATCTGATGTATGTTTGTTTATATAATATTTGACTAAATATTTTTATTTGTAACTATTTTTAGAATATAAATTTACAAACATATATTGAAAATGATATTCAATGGAATTTATGGCAATCTGGAATAGCATTATATATTGGTGACATACTACTGTTTAAAATTTCTCAAATTCCATTTTTAGTACAATCGGTGTATAGAAAATCAGAAAATATATTTAAAGTAAAATTAGATGGTGTATGGATTGATGTAAATGTTAATTCATCAAGTATATTAGAAATGTTTTTCTCAATGGAACATTTTACAATATATCAAAATAGAGATAAAGTTGGATCTATTGAAATTCAACTCTCTGTAGTATCAAAATTGCTTGCGTTAATAGTCGATCATGTTGATTTATTACTTGAAGATTGGTACCCAGCATTAGGTACACGTTTTGTGCATACATCGGCAGGAAAACTTTTAATTACACGCTTGGTATTATGCCCCAAGTGTTTTGAGAAAATGGCAGCTCCATCATTACCTACATCACCACCATCTTCATCAGAACACACATTCAATAGATTTTTAGAAGGATGTAAATATACTGAACAGGAATATGTGAGCAAATTAAGTGCCTTTTCAGCTAGCGGTAATTTACAGTTGGCGAAAAATCGTATTTCTGAAGTAATTTTATGCTTAATATATATATATATATATTATATAGAATATGATAACCAGACCAAAATTATTTAAAAACTACTGGCTCTCATACCGTGTAGATTAAAAATAAAGCCTGGGCTACATTGTTTCGATCGGTTCAGTTTCGATTCGTTTCGCAAAATTCAAATTTGACGTCTTCATATATTTTATATGGGAAATCGATTGAGTGGACACATAGGTCGAATCGGAACAAATCGAATCGAAAGAGTTTGGAACGATTGGAATTTTGCGAATCCAAACTGAAGGAAATGTCAAGAGAAATGAAATTTGACTGTTTCAAAAATAACAAAAACAAAATATATGTGGTTTAATCGATTGCGATCGGTACTTATGTGTTCAGTCTACTTAACCGTCGAATGAAATCCAATCGAATCGAAACTGAACTGAACTGATAGGAACAATGTAGCCCAGGCTTAAAAAATAATAATAATCGTAAATTATTTTTCGTTTCATATCAAGGACTCGTTACAATTTTCTGATGCAGATTCTGGTGTAGGGCCTGATTCAACAGAATCATCTAGAAATACATCAATAGACGGAAATCCAGTATACTGTACGAGTGCTCTTAAAATTTGTTACAGCTGGATGATTGAGGAATGTATTTTATCAATTTATAATGGGACAGCTATATCATGTCCATTGCATTTAGAAATGAATTTGTTAAGAATTGCTCCTGACGTGGTATTTTTAATTATTTTATTACATATTTCTGTATTTCATTTTGTTTTGCATTAAAGGTATTTGCTGATATATCAAAAGAATACATAATTAAATCGGAAAATATAGTTAAAGGACCATTGTTGGGTCGAGGTGCTTTTGGATTTGTATTTAAAGCTACATGTAAAATAAATGAAACTCATCCATTCAAGGCTGTAGCAGTTAAAATGCTTCAACCGATTCCTCCCGGTCCCAGAGCAAAGAGTGTATATTTTATTTTAAATTTTTATGACAATTTTTGGAATTATTTGCTTATTTTTGTAGAGTGCATTAATGGCTTACAAAGTAAGTGTTAGTAAGTGGAATCGTGATCCTCTTCAACATTCATGTAAAGCGTATTGTACAGCAAGACAAGAAGTTGCTGTACTATCAACTTTAAAACATCCAAATGTTGTATCATTTTTAGGAATTTGTATAAAACCGTTGGCCTTAGTTTTAGAACTTGCTCCTTTGGTAAGTTCAATAAACTGTTAAAAATTAGAATTTGTAATAAATAATGATTATTGAATTGAAAAGGGTGGATTAGATTCTATGCTACGACAATATCGTAGAAGTGGTGCACGAATCGGTCCAAATTCATTCCAAACAATGTCTCTCCAAATAGCTAAAGCAATTGAATATCTTCATCGAAAAAGAATTATATATCGTGATTTAAAATCAGAAAATATTTTAATATGGGATTTTCCCGTCCCACATACGTAAGTACTTATTATAAATTGTAAATCCGCTTGTACTATAAAAATAACATGTTCGCTTAATAGTGAAGATTCACCGAAAAATAAAATTCTTATGAAAATTGCTGATTATGGAATCAGTAGAATGACGACTCCTAGTGGAGCAAAAGGATTTGGAGGTACTGAAGGATTTATGGCTCCAGAAATAATAAGATATAATGGAGAGGAAGAATACACAGAAAAGGTAATAATTTTAATTTATAAAAAATATACTGTTGATAAACAGGCATTTATAATTATTTTGTAAAATAAATGTGTGCCTAATTTCGAATATATACTTCGAAATATCATGATTAATAGTCATTATAGCTGGCAAATTAATTTTTAAGTATTTAACCCTAAGTTGGAAAATTTAAAAATCTTATTATTGTTTTATTATATTTAGGTAGACTGTTTCTCGTTTGGAATGTTTTTGTATGAATGTATCACATTAAGACAACCATTCGAAGGCCAGGAATCAATAAAAGAATGTATACTTGAAGGGAACAGGCCCTCATTAACTACTCGAGAAACATATTTACCTACATATTGTTTGGATTTAATGATTGTTTGTTGGAATGAGTTGGCAAAAGTAAATAACGCGATACTTATTAAATAAATATATAAAAATAATTTTTTTTTAACTTTTAGAAAAGGCCATCCGCAAGCCAAATTGTTTCGATTCTTAGTGCTCCAGAATACATTAACTTAGTTGATGTAGTCGGATTATCTCACAGTGAACTAGTTCAATGTGGAATATTTTATGAAAGAGACCGAAGCGAAGGTATAATAAAGAAATCAAAATATGGTAGTATTTCGTATTAAATTTTATATTTATTAATTATTTTAGATGATTTTACTAGTTTAGAACTCTGGCTACCATGCTTCAACAATAGAATTGATATATTAAGCGTTTCTAAAAATGGTAATTTCTATCATTATCGCAGCATCGATTGCCAAAATTTAGTTGAAAACGATACCACAAAAAAAATTTATCCTATTGAAGAGCATAAAGTAAATTTTAGTTGTTGCTGCATAATTGAACAATCAGTTTGGACTGGAGATTCTATAGGAAATATAAGAGTGTATAGGTATAGTAAAGTCTAACTAAACAGTTTAAAAAAATAAATAATGAAAACCTAAGATAAATCTATGTAAACTTCTACATAAATAATGTGTAATCAAAGTTTTTTTAATTATATTATTTAAATCTATAAATGGAATCGTTTCAGCCGAACAAATATTTCTTAGTTTTGATATATTTTCAGTTCAGCTATGTTATTTATAAATATTTTTTCATCAGCTAATAATAATGGAAGCAAGTTTAATTATTTTGTTATAAACATTTTTTTTTTTTTTATTTTCAGCGCAAATAATTTTGCTCAAATTTTTTCTTATATTCTTGATCCAATTATTAAAAGTCCAGTTAAATCAATAATATATTTTAAAAATATTGAGCGTGTATCTGTGGGACTTGAAAATGGGCGTGTATTTTTAGTTGATTCAACAAATGTACCTTCGAATTGCACTTTTGCTGAAGGATCTTTTGTACTTACTGAAATATCGTGTGGCCCAATATTACATAGTGCATGTGGTGTAATTAACAAAAGGTAATATTAACATAAGTAAAATAGAAATTGAATTTACTAAAAATTATTACTTTGATAGTGGCTGTGAATTGTGGTGTGGTGAAAATTATGGAAAAATTAGTATATTTTACTTTAATGCATCTGGTGTATCCAATTATAATTATATTCATCATAACAATATTGAAATCTGTTTAAAGAATGAAGATGTTATGCAATTAATTTCAAACAAGAAATTTGTGTTTTCATGTCTTAATCCTGGTTTTATAGTATTTCAATGGCCAATTGATTCAAAGACAGTTACAAATAAACTAGACTGTTCTAAACTTCTACCATGTTCAGAAAGTCTTAAGAGCATATCAATTGAAGAACATTTAAAGCCAACCAAGAGTCAAGTGATTTTAATAATATAAATTATTGCAATAAATTAACCTTTTTGTCAAGATTTCAGCTATGTCAGTATCTGGTGAACATATTTATATTGGAACATTTTGGGGGTGCTTTATTGTGGCTGATTGTGATACTTTAAGGCCAATAACAGTTTTTCGACCATATGAAGAAGAGGTATACACATGTTTCCTTCCTTACTTTTATTATATTTCTTTCTATATATAAAGTTATTTCTTTTAAATTTTAGATTAAACTCATAACTACAATTCGAAGTGGAATTGGCGATCTTATCGCTACAATTGGAACAAGTTATAGACCACTTTTGTCACGATTTATGGACACTGAATATCAACCTGATTATTATAAAATACAATCTCCGAAACAGAGATTTAAAAATATTAATTGTCTTTTATGGAAACCCAGTAATTGGGCCTAAATAATTTTTGCACTTTATTAAAAAAAATATTACTACTTAAACACCATGTACCAAAATAACAATATAATAAGTAACTAAATAAATAATGGAACATTTATTAAAATTCTTTTCATTGAGGAAGAAGAACGTAATGATTAATGTTGTAGTCAGATAAATAAACAAAGATTAGTAGGATACCAAAGATTACGCAAATATATTGCAAATGCATTAGTAGATTAAATTGGAAATATACATATATGAAAAAGGCATTTTGAATGTATTTAGAGAATTCATTTTAGAATGCATTTATAAATGTATTTAAAATGCATATAGAGAAATAGTTTAAAATGCTTTCCATTAATCTACTTTATTCAAAATAAATTTGAAAAATGCATTTATAGTAATTGTTAAAAAAAAAAATCTAGTTCTATAATTACATTCGTGATGTATATAATATATATTGGATGCATTTTATATATATATATATTTTTTGGGAAGAAATTACGCTGATAACACGGATTTATATATTATCATACAATATCAATGATTTTTTGTAACTCATTATTTAATTTATCAAGTATTTAAAATAAAAAACATAATTTAACAATGTTAGATTTGGAAATTTAATAAATTTTTATTATCATCCCTGCAGCAATGGTAACACCACTCAGTCGAAGCATAATCCGACCAAGCTCCTTAATGTCTGAAAATGTTTCTACACATATTGGTTTAGTTGTTTCTATTTCAATTAGACCACATGAATTATTTCCCAAAAGTCGTGGTTTTTTCTTAATCACTTCACCACTACTTTTGTGTAACATCGCAATTAGTTTACTTATGTTGGCTGGTTCTATTAGTGATTGATGATGTAAGAGTACTGGAAAACCAATTGTAATTGGAGTTTTTACATTAAATACCAAAATTCTGGCTTGTATACGTGTTGTAACTGGAATCGGTTTCATGGGATCACATATTATTTGACCAATTAGGACATTAGTAATATCCATTCCAGAAAGTGTAATAGAGATCTGATCGCCTGCGAAAGCTGTATTTTTTGGAACTTCATCAATACAAATTCCTTTAACTGTAGCTTGTTCCCTAATTGGACTTATTAAGACTTTATCGTTTATACATAGTATTCCTGTTTCTACTCGCCCTGAAACACAGAAACTGGAACCAGTACCTTTAAAAATATCAGAAATTGATATCCTCAATGGTTTATCTATTGATCGTTTTGGTACTTTAAAAGTATCTATGAGATTGAAAAGTGATGGTCCTTTATACCAACTTGTTAATCGTGTTTCTTTCGTTTCTTTAACTAGATTTTCACCTGTAAGACCAGAACATGGAATGAAAAATACTTCAGATTCTTTAAAACCAGCTTGTTTTAAAAATGCTTTTAATTTTCCAACTATTTCATTAAATCTTTCTTGTGACCAATCTACAGTATCCAATTTATTAACTACTACACCAATTTGGCTTACTCCTAATGATCTTGATTGAAATAATTATGTAACTGAATTTGAATATATCAACAATAGACAAACAATTTACCTAACCAATAAAGCATGTTCCCTGGTTTGGCCACCTTGTTCAAATCCTGTTTCAAATTCACCTCTAGTTGCATCGACAACAAGTAATGCTACATCAGCTTGCGATGCTCCAGATATCATATTGGGAATAAAATCTTTATGACCAGGAGCATCTAATAATGTTACCTAATGTAAATTAACATATATTATTAAAATGTAAAATTATATTTGGTACTACAATTGTACAAACTACATACAGTTTTAGTTGGAGTTTCAATTCTTGAGCTTCCCACATCCATTGTTATTCCCCTTGCACGTTCTTCACCAGTTTCATCAAGAACCCAAGCATAAACAAAACTTTGTTTCCCAATTTTTTTACTTTCATGTTCATGTTTGTTCATTACACGTTGTGATACATTACCAGTGTCATATAGCAAATGTCCCATTAATGTACTTTTCCCAGCATCAACATGACCAATTACGACCATATGAAGATGATCCTTTTCATTACCCCGTTCTTTTTTATAAAGTTCTTGGGCAATTTCTAATAAGTTTTCTTTCGATATTTTCGAAATGGATTTTAATGTATCTTCAACTTGTATATTTTCTAAGATTTTTTTCTGTGAATTTGGATTAATTGTATTTTCTTCACCAGGCGGCTCAAAACCTTTTTTAATATTTCCATCTAAACCTGATCCAGCTTTTACTGTCGTCACCAAAGCAGGACTAACATTTTTAGTTATAAATTTCTCCGATGGTCTGGGCAAAATATCAAAGTTTCCTAAATTTATATTAATGTAGTTATTTTTTTTAAACTAAATTTTCTATAACACTTACAGGAAATATGAATCTAAATATATCAGTAATAACAATCATGATAATTTTAGTTTGTTTTATTTTTTCGCATAAATTTAAAATAATCAAATACTTTATTGCTACCGTAAAATATTTTTTCTAACTTTAATTACATAAATTATATGTATATGCCGCTTTTGAAAAATATAGCCAAAAATTCTCGAAAGTAAAGATAGTCAGAAATTGTATTAACATTTTGTAGAACAAAGCATTAAATATATTGTAATATATAACAATATTATAATTAATCCCGAATTGTGATAACTATATATATTTGGGTGGGTATATAGGTAAACAATCAATTACGACATATTGGATGAGCCTACTTTGGATACTTTTCTATGTTGAACAGTTTAGAAGTTATAATTTAATATCTGTTTCTAGAAACTTCATCCCGGAAACGTAATAAAAAAATATTTGAACAATTTGCATTTTTGAAAACTTTTCATTCCATCATAAGTTTGTAAAATATGATGGAATGGTCCGCCATTCCATTAAATATCTGGATTTTGAAAAGCGAAGGTAATTCATTTTAATAGGAGAAAAATTTTATTATATTATTTATAAATTTGTTATATTTATTTTATATTTTAAAATAATTATTTATTAAAACAATAATTACATACAAATTCTTTCTGTTTCAGTAATAACTTAGAAAGAAACATATAGGCATTACAGTCTCTTTTGTAAATGACTCAAAATAACATCATCTGGTGACATTGATAAAAAATCAAATGTTCTTAGTTTAGATTTGGCTTTAAAAACATGTTTTATATTCTTATTTATTTTGCAATAATATTTTAATTTGATGACTCTTGCCATATTTGATTTGGATTTAAAAAATTTATAATTATGCTCTGATTTGTTAATATTATTTTGAAATAGTTTTATATTTTCCATATTTAATGAAATATCACAACCTATATACGGTATATGAAATATTTCCTCTTTCTTATTATTATTAGATAATTCTATTTTACTGTTTTCGTTACACAATGCTTTTGACAAATCAATTAAATTTATTTCAACAGTCTTTTTTGGAGACAGCTTTAAGTCTTTTATTGATTGTTTTAGAAATTTTAAATCATCGTTCATATTGCTATCTAACTTTGAATTTATCTGAGAATTAAATTTTGGTATCGGTAAATTTATGTGTAATAAGTTACCACTAGGACTACGAAGTTTTGGAAGAATGAATGCTGATTTTTTTATAGAATTATTTACTGATACAACTGATAATTTTTTTTTAATCAAATCATCTAATTTATTTGATTTGACTATATTTTCGTCACTATTTTTTATTTGATTTAAAGTGTTATGGGTTTTAACATCTTACCTTAGAAATAAAATATGAATATATTATAGTCCAAATATTTTAGGAAGACCGGGAAGAAAGGAAAATTAATGAATATTTATTAATCAAAATTATATAATAAATAAATTATTCACCTTTTTCAGCAGTTTTTTCCTTTTTAATTTCGTCTTCATTTAAAATAGCGTCCAAGGTCATAGAATAATCATAATTATACTTAATTGCTTGTTCAACAATTTTTTGTTCTGAAACAGCATCTCCAACCACACTTCTAACCTCATCAATACAAGATGTTAATTTCACTTTTTCTATTTCGTCTAAAACTGGTAATCGAAAATTATCTGAATCACGCCGTGTCTTTTCATTATTTTCAATCAAATCCTCCCCATCCTCATCTTCTTCCTCAATATTCCTATTATTTTTCATAAAAGCTGAAATACTTTGTTGTCCTCTAGCACGGTCATATATCCATTGTGATGCATCTGTTGGTGATAAGGTATTCTCGTCATCGACAGAATGACCATAAACATCTTCGTAACCATCATATTCTACAAATATACATTAAAATTATAGTTCAAATATATATTAATATTATTCAATTTAATAATGCACTTATGACACAAGTGGTATTGAGAGAATACCACTTATATTCCACTGAAAATTTGTAACTTATTTAATTCAGTTCATAATTTTTATTTAAAATTTGTTACAAATATCATAATGCTTGTTTAAAATTGAATATAACCAGGCCGAAAATAAATTAAATTAATTGTTCTATTTGCTATACTCTAAGTATAAGAGTATAGCAAATAGTTCACAAAACTTAATATATTTATTTAATTAAAATATTAGCTATATTTATATTATATAACCATAATTTTAATATATATTTGAACTATTGAATTATATCTTTGCCTCAACCATAATATCACTTTAATTTTCTTCAGTGGTGCATGCTGTATATCAAATTATTAGCAACGTTTTCTTTAAAATATAAGCGATTTTATGTATGTAGTATGTATAAGATTCTTATAAATATCATTTATAATTATTTTATTATTGTCGTAATATATAAAACTGCGAAAATAATTATAAATATATTTTACTTTTAATTTTAAAATTATTTATAAATTGATCTAGTCTAAGTATTACTTCGAACAGAATCAGCAATATAAGCGGTTTTTTTATATGAATGCTATTTGCTATACTTAGAGAGCTATATAAGTTATACATTAATATAGAAATAGCCATTTTGTTAAATGTGTATATAACACATGATAAAAACTTATATTTTTAATAAATTGCATATAATTATGTAAACATCATTTAAAACAATTTAACATAGCCTTGTATCTTGTAATATAGTAATAAAATTCACCATTGTGATAAATATATAAAATAGTTTTTGCAAAGAAAAATTTACCATCATTATAATCCATAGTTCGAACAATTCTATGTCGTGACATTTTTCTATTATTTGTTTTTATTGATACTTTGTAATTTTAATTCAATGTTAGTATAATATTAAAAAAATGTTAACAATTTATGTTTTACTGCAAATTTAAGTATAATAGTTCGATAATAATTGTTTCTATCGTGTATCGTCTCCGTCTGTAGTTTTTTTCTTGTGTAATGTGTATTGCTATGCTAGTTGCTAGCTATGCTATACAATGCTATAGCTATTGTTTTTCTTATTCTGTTTTCTTAAAACAAAACACCTAACCTTCACACACACACTATTTTGACGGTACGACGTACGAGAAAATGAAAACGTGAACTCTCGAACTCTCCGAATTCAAACGACAATATACCCTTTAAGCAGCTGACTAAAAAACTATTCAAAAAAAAGTGTAGTACAGCGCTTTATCATAAACTTAATTTCTGATTCGTTTTGTTGACAATAAAACGAATAATATTGCAGATTTGTACCACTGAAATATAAAAGTGAAGCGAAAATTGAATTGAAAATTGAACTAAAATAGAAACAGAATTATCTAAAAAAAAAAAAAAATATAAGTTATTAATAATTTCAATTTAGCTGTTTAGTTTCAGTCCTGCATCAGTTTTTAAAGAATTTTCTATGTTTTCAGTCATTCCCTTAATTTTATATTTTGTACTGCTATAACATCCGAAAAAGACTTCGTGTCTACAAAATAATTAATATCTTAGTAATAAATGTAATTTATTCAATATAATATTAAATTACTTAATAAGAGAAATTATCTTATTTTAGCTCTACTTATACTGTAATATCATTTGAAATATATTTTATTTTGAAATACTCAAAATATTAGTATGTAATATGGATGTATTTTCGCTACTCTACTTGCACTAATCCTGAAGCTTTCGGTGCTTTCGGTGCTTTCGGTTATGCTAATATACATATTAAGTTGAATATTAAGTTGGATTAAGACATATGCAAAATAGAAAATACTTCATTTGCGGAACATTATAATGGTATTTTTCTGTGTAAAATTATTCATATAAATAACTATATAGTATTCTAGTTCCCAATACCTACAGTCAATGCATATGGGACAGGTAGGTTTATTTCATGAGAAAAATTTCACTATAGAACATGTTCGGAAATATTTCATAATGGTAGCCAATTTGAAATTTTGTAATATTATATTTTTACCCATTCTAACGATAGGTTATTTGCGGAATATAAATCTGGATACAGTTTACCGATTGGAAATCGATGATTACGAAACATAAATTTTAATTCGCTTTCGGCGGAGTAAAATTAAGATATTACGAAATAAGTTATGCAAGTTTTAGCGAAATAAAAATTAAACATTTATTTTTTATAATATAACTTTAATTCTGTCAATAAAAAAATGTTTCATAGCCCGAGCAGAATTAACGCAGAATACATTTCAATGTATGAAAATATATGAAACCGATTATAACAAACGCAACCTACGCAGCCTTGTCGCAGAATCGAGAAAAAAGTTAACCAACTTTTAACTTTTTCCGTAAGTACGCTGGTAAATGTCACATTAATATCAGGTAGAAAAATATTGTTAGTGTAAATTGGTAGGTTTTTCGCAGCAAAACTACTTTTGATTGTGTTCGGTAAATATTTTTTCTTATGTTGGCTGCGTACGAATTTGATTCTGCTCGGGCTATCACATCTTTGTCCATATAAAATCTCAAATTTTTTGGTTTGGTCAAAGAAATTTATCATTACTGATGCAGCATTACACGAAATCTATCCACGCGAGTTGTAGTAGTAAAATATATCTCCTCTCCACACACATTTTTTATTTTTATTATTATATCTACCAATAACGACAGGTTTTATGCAGAATATTTTATTTGGATTAAATATCAGTCAGGCCTCGCTTTGCATCGTTTCCTTTTGCGTTATTACGAAATTGCGTAGTACTAAAAAATAATCACCAAATTTCGCTATGCGAATGCGATGCGTTGTATTTTTGAAATTATTTGTTTTTATAGGAAAGTAATTTTTTTCGGGTTTTCACTATTTACATTTTATAGATTTCCTAAGGAATATTTCCTAAGGAATAAGACAGTCCACTAGAAACATGAAATTTGAGGAACGAGATTTAAAATCAAAACAGTTTTCTAACTGTTTGATTAACGAAGTTATTAGCTTTGATAAGAGCCTCTTCAGTCTTCACACTAAAAGATTTTTCAGACGACTAGACTAGTATAAATTTATACTATAGTCGTCTGAAAAATATTTTAGTGTGAAGAGGCTCATAACAAAGTTATTATACAGGGTGCCCGCGCTACGTGTGCGTTAATTTCGGGAGGTGATTGGGCATGACGAAAAACGAAAAAAATCGCTCTACAGGAGGCCTCTAAAATGTACTGTTACCGAGATACAGGGTGATTAATTTTTATTAAATTTATTTTTTATAGTTTTACATAAATGGCAAAATTTCGCAAAATATTTAATCAAGATACTTAATTTTTAGTAAAATCAAAATTCTCAAAAAAGTTACATAATAAAATATTTTTTTTTTTAATTTTAAATTAACCGCCATTTTGTTCTGTATCAAAAAGCTACAGAAAGCTGTATCTGACGTACAAAAAAAGTTGCGTACATATCGCGTAAAAAAATAAATTTTTTATAAATTTTAATAAAATAAAATTTATTTTACTACATAAAGAGAGTTTTGTGTAATTCAGGTCATTATTTGCAGGTACATTTTGACCTGGAACTTTTTTTGTACGTCAGATACAGCTTTCAAACTTTCAGCTTTTCGATAGAGAATAAAATGGCGGTTAATTTAAAATTAAAAAAAAAAAAATTTATTAGGTAACTTTTTGAGAATTTTGATTTTACTTAAAAAAATCCAATTTTGAGATACTAAATTTGCACCTTGGTAATACTTAATATGATCAAATGATACATCAAAATAAAGCTACGAGAATTACCTGTCGAATAAAAAAAAATAAGAATCTTGATTAAAAAGTTTGCGAAATTTTGCCATTTATGTAAAACTATAAAACAAATTTTGAATAAAAATTAATCACCCTGTATCTCGGTAACGGTGCATTTTAGAGGCCTCCTGTAGAACAATATTTTTCGTCATGCCCAATCACCTCCCGAAATTAACGTACTCGTAGCGCGGGCACTCTAGGTTATAAGTTTTTCAAAAAACGATCTTGACAAATGACAAGTGACAACGAACGAAACGATCCTGACAAGTGAAAGCCAGAAATACATTTAATTGGTCACAACGCCTACCAATTAATTTCAGATACAAATTAATTAATGCAATACTAAAAACCATTAAATAATAATTTATTTAATGTTTTATAATATTTTATAATTAATTTTTTTGTTATTTTTAATGAATTTATTTTAATTCTTCATGCTGCATAATAAAAGCTACCCTATGCTACCGGCAAAGCATTGATATTGGACATTCATGATAACACCCCCAAACCCCCGTTTTCGTCTTATTTATTAAACTCGTTAAAAAGTTATAAATATCTATAACCTTAATATTTGGGTTACATAAATTTCGACTCAAAAAACGACTGTAAAATTAATTAAAAGAACATTTAAATATATACTTGCTTTTTTATATTATAATTAAAAACAACTTTTTTTTAAAATATATTTTTATAGAAAAAAACAATGTCCTTATTAATTCAAACAATTAATTTCTGAAATAATATTTTATAATACATACTGTAAAAAAAAATGTATTTTCATTTCATATTAAAATTAGATAGTGTAAAACACTTATTTTTATATCATTAATGATATTTTTCTTTAATAGGATTCATAAAAATAACATCGATATCTTTATAGAGTTACTACAATCTTTGTATATAGAAACCTACAATATAAAAATAGACATTTTGAAATGAACTATACGACAATTATTAATAAAAAAGAATTTGTCATTTAAAAAAAAAAAAAAATTATGATCAACATAATTATCATAAATCACTTTTCTTACTTAAAGTTTAGTGTTACATTAAAATATAGAAAACACAAATTAGATATAGTGTTAGTTTGAAATAATAGAAAAATCTTATTTTTATCATTAATGTTATTACTCATTAAATAATTTAAAATTGTGCGAGAGTTTAAAGATTGATATACTATTATATAATATAAAATAGAGCTTTACTTGATGATAATTTTGATTAATGAACTTTACAACATTAATTGAATATATTAGAAAATCAGTCAAAAAAAAAGAACAATTATTATGTTCCACATAATTATTATAATTTAAAAATAAAAATATTTTCGAAAGTATTTAATATTTTACTTCTTGCTTAACAAATGCTGTACGTGTAACACGAGTATGTTCATAATTTATTGTATCTTCCATAGTGATAATTGGTTTGCATGGACAATATTTAACAGTGTGAGCAGTATCACCAGAAGCCCCACATATTGGACAAATATATGTTCTTAATTTTGGACATAAAACTTTACCAAGACTATCGCGGACTGAATGACTTTTATATACAGCTTCTGGTTCGTTATTATTTTCACAAAATACACATGATTTATAATTAGACTATATAAGAAATAAAATTAAAATATAAATTTTTAAATAAATTTGTTAGAAATTGCAATTTAAAACAAAAATTAGAAATATCGGAAGCTTACATATTTTCCAATTTTATGTATTTTATTAAAAGAATGTTTTATTTTCATTTTTCCAAAAATGTAATCATTGAAACTGTTCAACATAACAGAACGTCGAATTGCAGATGTATTTTTTTTTACTTCTATAAAAACTAATCCATTTAAAGCGAAATCTTGCATTATTTCTTGTAGCGATGGACAAGCTTGATTTTCTACAAAATAAACCTAATATTATTTTATTTAGATTTTTTAAGAATTTATAAAATTTAACAGATTTATCAAAAAGTTTTGAATCTTATTTGTAAGTAATATAAATATAGTATATAGTAAAACTAAAAAACGCAATTTAAACAAAGCATTAATGAAAAAATTTAATAAATAAAACTAGAAAATTTAATAATAACACATCATTTTCAAATTGAAATTCTAATATTTATTGAAAACTGATACATATTGAACCAAAATCCAAAATATTAAAATGTTGGATTATGTTCAAAATATGTACTACAAAATGAGTGAGTGTAATATTTTTTCAATACTAATATAATACTTTTAAATTCTTACCATTTATGTAAGTACTTTTGACTCCAAATCTTTTAAGTGAGTTCACTATTTCATCCTTTTCTACCGGTGACGAATTCATCTTCAAAAAAGAATATAATATTTATGTGGAATTAATTAATGATGAAATAATCTAATAATTTCATATAATAATGACTTCCTTATTTTTGCCTCATTTATAACACACATACAATATAACTTTAAATAACAAGTGAATAAGTCCCAATTTTTAATAGCATATACTCTAAAATAATTAATAACTAAACATTTTGAAATTGTAATGTCATTCAAACAAATTCAGTTTCATTAGTAATTATTAAAAGTAATCTCTGAATATAAATGATTAAATATAACACGACATACTCCGGCTGTTAACAACAATTATCTAGCTAAAAAAAATGTTATAAATTTCTTTTCATAATTTTGAAATTATTGAAGCTCCCATTTCAATGCCTTCTTAGCAATTTTAACCACAGCAATTATTATATTATATATAAATATCAAAAATCATATAATTATAATAATGTAGTCAAACCTGGTTTTAATCTGAAAACTCACATTAATTTCTATTTCCAAAATTTTAGCTCAAATTAATAATTTTTATTGTTTAAAAATATTCTTATTTTGTCCTTTTTAGCCTCTGTACTTATATTTATATATGCTGTCATAAAATTTATAACGGTTTTCATCAAATTACAGTAATATATACCCTTTAATCTTAGAAACGAAGTTCACCTAAAACGATACGTAAATTAAATGATTTAAAAAAGATTATTTAAAATATAGGATGGAATTCCGATTACCCTATATCGATTTCCCAATATACTATACACGCCATGTATTTTCCACACCACGGCCAGAGCAATTATTTATATCTTTTTCTATTCTCGAAAAAATTTACACGGATAATTTTTAGCAGTTTCATATTTTTTATTGTTCTATACTCAAAAAAGAATTTTACCAAACATATTATTTGTGTGCCAAATATTCTGCTATAGAAATGTAGTATTTTTTGCATCGTAATTTTTGATGGTGTGGCAGCATAGAAAAAAAATATTGATGTTTGTTTTTGAATTTTGACACATAAAAAACAAAATAAATAAAATAATAATAACAAAATCCAATTAATTGTGGATCTTTTACTCTTTAAATATACAGTTTAAGAATTTAAATTGTATAGTTATCGATATTATCTTGGAGGTTTTAAGATCAATTGAAAAAAGTTTCCGTTGGCTATTGTATTGAAAAGTCGGTAGAATTTCAGTCTTGAAGCTTATATACTGTTTCATAATTTTCCATAGAAACGTTATAATATATTTTGATGTTTTATAATCCTGCCACGAACAGTTTTTTACTTATTTGTTAGCATTTTTTTATTTATCCTGCCTGAATGATCGACATAATCTAAATATATTCTACTCTACTGTTAATTTTAGTTTACGCGACAACTCAAGAAAAAACCCATGTGATGCGAATATGAATTGTGGTGAAATGAATTTTGACATTATGTTGTCTAAAATTTGACAGGCATGCTAAGAACTACCAAATAATTGAATTATTAAAATTTAATCATAATCAATGATTGATATATGAATTATTATTTGTACATTAAAATTTATATTTCGTTATGCAGAAATAAAATTTAATTATTAGTTCAGTATAAAATTATCTTAAAATGGTATTTAATTAATTTTATAAATTTATTAGATATATTCATTCATATTATATAAATATGTCTTCCTTAGTATCGGCTTTCACATAATCTAACATATTTGCATCATGCTATTCGATTTAATCAAAAAAAAATTATACATCAAAAATGGTACTCATCAAAGAAACCAGGGTTTTTTTCCCAATTTTTCGACAACATTAAACAGGAAATGGCTAAAAATAATGAAATGAAAGAAAATATACAAAAGTTTAGGGAAGAAGCACAAAAACTAGAACAATCAGAAGCATTAAAATCAGCTAGAATGAAATTCCATGCCGTTGAATCTGAAGCACATAAAAGTTCTGATATTTTAAAAGAAAAAATGGATTCAATAAAAGAGAAAGTTCAAGATGTTCTGGATGAAGCTAGTAAAACTGATATTATAAAAAAGGCTAGCTTAGTAGGAGAAGAAATATCCAAATCAGCTAGAAATGTATCTGATGCAATATCCGAAAAAGGGCAACAATTAGGTAAAAGTGAAGCTTTTCAAACAATATCGAAAACATCAGAAATTATTAAAAAGGAAATTGATAGTCAAAGCATAAATGGTACTGTTTATCGAAGTCCAGAAAAATTACGAAAACGAAATGAAGTTACTGATAATCTAGATAATAGATCAGTTTCACCAAATATGGAAGCAACTGGTGTGGAACTACATAAGGATTCTAAATTCTACCAATCTTGGGAAGAGTTTAAAAATAATAACACATATGTAAATAAGGTTTTAGATTGGAAAATTAAATATGAAGAATCCGAAAACCCAGTTATACGAGCGTCGCGTTTACTTACAGATAA
The DNA here is from genome assembly GCA_963920725.1 of Rhamphomyia laevipes. Taxonomy (NCBI): domain Eukaryota; kingdom Metazoa; phylum Arthropoda; class Insecta; order Diptera; family Empididae; genus Rhamphomyia; species Rhamphomyia laevipes. The sequence goes on from OY987257.1 coordinate 21,502,925, forward strand.
AGTTTCTTATGTTATGGGTAATTTATTTTCTAAAACCGAATTATCAGAGACTTTAACAGAATTATGTAAAATTGATCCAAGTTTTGATCAGAAACAATTTTTAAAAGATTGTGAAACTGATATTATACCTAATATTTTAGAAGCCATGATAAGAGGAAATTTAGAAATTTTAAAAGATTGGTGCTTTGAAAGTACTTATAATATAATTTCTACACCAATTAGCCAAGCAATTAAAGCCGGTTATTTCTTAGATTCAAAAATTCTTGATATTGAAAATATTGATTTAGTCATGGGTAAAGTAATGGATCAGGGACCTGTTCTAATTATTACATTTCAAACACAACAGATAATGTGCGTCCGTGATAGAAATAATAAAGTTGTGGAAGGTGATCCCGAAAAAGTGATGCGAGTAAATTATGTATGGGTGCTGTGTAGAGATCCAAATGAATTAAATCCTAAAGCTGCATGGCGCCTAATGGAACTATCTGCGAGTAGTCAGGAACAATTAGTATAACAAATTTCAGTAAAAAAAAAAATAAAAAAAAATTAATTGTTATTGTTTATAAATTAAATTTTGATTATATCTAATTTTTTTTGCTAGATTGTTTTTCGTTAATTTTTACATTTTGTTTACCAAATTGAATCATTGGATCGAATTTAGCTGATTAAAAACAAAAAACAAAATATTTTATATACTTTTAAATATTTAATTGATCCAATTTTCGTTCAAAGAGAAATTCAATATAGTTGAAATCCGAAATTTAGTGTTATTGCTGAAGCTAATTATTTTGTAAGACCTTGATGCAATAAGGTGTTGTATAGATATTATGAAAAATATATGAAATAAAATTGTAAAATGGAACTTATCTATGTTGAAGCTTCAAATAACTTATATAAAAAAGTAACAGTTCTTAGTTTAGTTAAACTAATATACAACAAAACATCCTACCTAGAATAAAAATTTGGGAAGCTGAATGCGGAAATTAACTTATAATAATACTAAAATAACAAAAATGTATTCGAAAATATTTCGAAATATTTTCTTTTATTAGAAATCGCACACATTTTTTTAATTAAGATATAAAACTTAGACTTAAACAAAAAATACTGATTAAAATCATCACGTAAATTCAACGTTTTTTCTTTCTTTGGGTTTTCCTATAACCTTTACCAAACCATCCTGCTTGAATTTCCTTTGGAGGTTGATTGAAAAGACCTATGTCCAATTTAGCCTGTTTTCCAGATATTTCTTCTGAAATCTTGTCATTCCAATTTGATTTATTTTTAATATCAATATCTTCACAATCGGAATAATCACAACACTCACAAACAACAATTTTTCCCCTTCGTGACATTTTTGTACCAAGAAATTCTGAAGAAATATTTTGATAAAATTGACAAAACATTTCTGCATAATTATTGAAACAAAATTTACATTCAGCATCTTCTCTTCTCATTTTATATACTGGAACAATATTTGAACTCCATAAATTTATTTCCGGCGGTGGTGGTTTAATAATACTATGTAAACCTGAGTATGCATAACTAACCTCATACCAATTTGGAAGTTTCTCGATATTTGTATTAAAATCATATAGCTTCATAAAACATTTTGGTGATTTAGGATCTGCATCACATATACCGTTATTATCAATAATAGTATTGTTGCTAACTTTTAGCAAGGATTGTGTATCCTTCAATATAGATGGTTTATGAATTAAATTTGAAAAACTTTGACGTATATATCCCAAGTATATATCGCAAGGATCCATTAATTTCGATAATATTTCTTTATCATAATTATTTTTATAAGTACTTTGATCATAATTTAAATCCGGTGCTTTATTTATTTTGTCAATTAAAATATCGGACGAAAAATTTAAATATTTTTTTTCAATACAAGATGAATTTAAATTATCTGTATTATTGTTTTTATTTTCTAAATCATTGTCTTCTACCGAATTCGTAAATTCTAGTTTTCGATTTGTAAAATTAACGGTTTCTCCATTCAGTTTTTTATCAATTTGATTTGTACTACTTGAATTATTCTCAGTCTTATCATCTTCAAAGGAATTTCCTTCATTTTCCAAAAAATGCCTAGAATTTAAATTAGTTTTTACAAATGATTGTTTGTTAATTGGATTTTTCATCACGGGCTTCTTAAGCGTTTGACCTATATTAATATCTGTTTGTAATACATTTACGGCAGATATCCTACAATTTTCAACTTTTAGCATTGGCTGAGAAACTGTATGTAATTCTTCAAAACATAAATTGCTAGCATGAGAAAAAATGGGATCGGTCAGCCTGGAATATGAAGGGGTGGCTATATTTAGATGTCTCATAATTAATTTCATAATTTCATCACATTTTCCATTTATTTTAAGATTTGCAATTTTATCTTTTGATGTCCATTGCAAATTTATAATGCAAATTTTAGCTCTTTTATTTTTAGGACGATCCATTTGCCAAAGCCATGAATATTTTTTCAAAACTTTTAAGCTAGATCCTAAACATAAAATTACGTCAGCCTCTTCAGAATGCTTACACGCTCCATCCCAATTTAATGGCCATTTTAACATTCCACGTTCTCCAAAATGGACAATACTATCTATTAAAGGTTTATGACAAATATGACATCTGCGTTTTGTTTTATGATTAAAACGAGCAGTGAATTCTGTAGTATCAAATAGCCTCCAATATTCCACATTAGGTTTGCAATTTTTACATACCTCAATATACATATTACCATGTACTTCAGACAATGACCTTCGCGGAAGACCGGCCCGTAAGTGTAGGCCGTCACAATTTTGGGAAACTACATAACGTAAAATGTTTCTTCTATGCAATTCGTAAATTGCCATGTGAGTATAGGTTGGATCAGCCAATGAGAGATCATGTTTTTCTATTTCTTTCCCTTGTTGTAGTAGTGTCCAAATGCCATTGGTACCACGATAGTCAGGTATTTTTGCAGATGTACTAATACCTGCACCAGTAAAACAAACTAAATGTTTTGCCTTTGATATTATTTCAGCCAATTTTTCAGTTTTTTTGCTTATAACCTCTTTAGAATCTTCCTTTTCGATAATACGATCTTTATACAACTGTATGCGTTCTCTACGTTTTTTTATTTGTTTAGTTACATCAGAAAAAGATTCGAGTAAAATTTTTTCCTCAGGAGTTCGTAAAGATTCACATTTTCTTAGTATAATTGAAACCTATAAATAAAATATTTTTTTATTAAAACCATAATTAGTCTGATGATAACCTTTTTAATGGAATCCTTTCGTTTTTTTTTTTCGTTTTCTTTTACTGGATTGACTTTTCGGCGCGTTAGATATGTATCATTCATCTCTTATTCATTTCGATAAGCGTGAAAAATTAATTATTGAAATCTTGCTAAATAAAAACACATTAAAAAATAATAATTACTTCTTTAATCATTATTTATTTATATATAAACAAAAACAATTAACTAAACTAACTACTAAACTAACTTTTATCCTGCACGCAACACCACACACGACACACCACACTCACATATAAAAAAAATATAAATATTTACCAGTGTTACCATTTTATTAAAAAATTTAAAGAAAAAGAAACAACTACACATCAAATTAAAATACTCCAATACTGAATTAAAGTGATATAATTCAATTATATCCCTGAAAACAAGAAGTATCGTTTACGATTCGTAAAAGAAATAACTTCCTCATACAAAACATCTTTTACGAATCGTTTAGGTGTATCGTTTTTATATCGTTAACGATTCACCAGTCACATGATAATTGAAATCAAAAACGAAGTTTGGTGTATGTATTGGTACTTCATTTCAATTCCGTTTTGGTGAATCATTAATGATACGTATTTAGCGTAATGTTTGTGAATCTCTTTTAACGAATCCATTAAGAATCTTTTTAGGCGAAAAGTGAAATATTGATTTTGGAAAATGGATTAAAAAATAAAAATAAATTTTTAAATTTAATTATTTTAATTTATACATATATATATGTATATTATTTTATTGATATAATTTTTAAATATAATATAATATTGTTAATATAAAAATCACATTGTTGTTTTCTTGATAAAGGCTTATGTTTGTTGATATAACTCTTGTTACTGGAGCATCCAAATATATCATCTTCAGTAGTGTTCCTAGACACCATAATATTTTCTCCGATTCATTTTTTCTCCTATAATATTAATAATAATTAATTATTTTAATTTGTTATGAAATTTAAATTATACTTACTTAATTTTTTTTTCCACGTACGTGTTGATTGTTAACTACAAAATTTTAAAAATGGCTCATTTTTTGTTTGTTATTAAAAATGGCTGATTTTTTGTTTTGCTAAAATTTACTAAATACACATTTTACGAAACAAAAATATATCGTTTTCGATTCACCTTTAGTGAAGAGTTTTCAATTCTCTATAATATACAAATACTTATATATGTGTTAGTACAACTTCACTTTCAAATATCTTTTTTAAATCATTTACGTATCGTTTTAGGTGAACTTCGTTTCTAAGATTAAAGGGATTATATCACTTTTCTTTCTCGATTGAAAACTCGACAGTTTCCTAAAATAATATTATTAGTTTATTCCGGTAAATACTTAGAGTAAATATACAGGAGACGCTATATCAATAAAATCGTGTCGCCGTTTTTTGTGGGGGGAAAAGAGATGTTATTTATAGTGACGGCTTCAGAAACTGAAGCTAGTGTATAAAAGCTCTTTTTATTTAAGAAAAGCTCATTTTATTTTAGTACAGCTTTTTTTTTTATTAATTTAATAACCAAATGATAGATTTGAATAAATATTTTTATATTTTTGAAATGAGTTATGAAAATGAAATATATAACATATATTTCATAATAAAAACTATTTTATTGTTGTTTTGTAATAAATAATAATATTAAAATGGTATGTTGAATTGTTTCTGTCAACATATTTACTTCAAAAAATCATATAATTTTCGTTTCCATATCATTATGGAATCTAAAATATATATTTTTAAATAATTCCGTCTGAAATAATAAGTGCCTCAAAAAAGAAAATCCTGATTACGACACTGTTACAAAAATTTTGCTAATTAAAAGCTGTTTTGAATTTCATACATAGCTCTTAACAGATTATTTTGACAGCAAATGTGCGGTATATTGACAACTAATCTGCGGTATATTGACAAGTAAAAGCTCAAAAAAACGGCGACAGAGTTCGTAGGGGCAAAATAGCATTATAGCGTCTCCTGTATATTTACTCTAAGGGTAAATATTCCACATTTTTTCTTTTTCGTGTTTCCTTCCTTCCCTGCATTTGTGAACAAACTTCTTATTCAACTGCATAACTGCATGAACTGCATAATAGCCCGAGCAGAATCAAATTCGTACGCAGCCAACATAAGAAAAAATATTTACCGAACACAATCAAAAGTAGTTTTGCTGCGAAAAACCTACCAATTTACACTAACAATATTTTTCTACCTGATATTAATGTGACATTTACCAGCGTACTTACGGAAAAAGTTAAAAGTTGGTTAACTTTTTTCTCGATTCTGCGACCAGGCTGCGTTTGTTATAATCGGTTTCATATATTTTCATACATTTTAACTTTTTTTGGCATTTCTTATGTAGGCTGCGTATGTATTCTGCTTTGATTCTGCTCGGGCTATAAAAATAAAGTATGTGATTAACGCTTCGTTAGAAAAAACAAACATATTGACAGAATACTTGAAGGGTACAAATGTATAAAATACAAGCAATTTATTCCGGCTTCAGATTGCGAAATAAACACAACGTAACATAGTGCAGAAGCTACCCAATTTTTAACTTTTTCCGTAAGCAGCGCTGGTAAATGTCACATTAATATCAGGTAGAAAAATGTTGTTAGTGCATATTGTTAGATAGAAAAAAATTTTCGCAGCGAAACTACTTTTGATTGTGTTCGTTAAATATTTTTTCTTACCTTCCCTGATTGAAAAAGTACTTTATAATTACTGAATGGAATTAGAAAAACTCCTTCTCGTTCTAGTGAATTAAGATAGGCAATCGGGAAAAAGCTCAGTAGTTTTCACTAATACATACAAAAAAAAGTACTGAAAAATTTCCCCTCTTCAATACTATTTCAATACTTTTATTGTGCATCCAAAAACTACTTTGAATATACACCGAAAAAGTACTTTTAATATACATCGAAAAACTACTTTTAATGTACATTCAAAAACTACTTTTAATATACATAGAAAAACTACTTTTAATGTACATCCAAGCAAGAAGTACTTTTCATGCATATCCAAGAAGTATTTTTAATGTACATCAAAGAAGTACTTCTTGGATGTGTTTGTTAGGACATTTTTGTGGAATAAAAAAAAATTAAAATATTTTATTGATATGTATTTTTATTTATAAAATGTCTTCAGTTGTAGTATTATCTTTCTCCTTAATGTGCCTTTTTTGTGGTGCCTATTATGGGATCATATTAAGTTTTTTCTCAATTCAGCATCATACATAAGCTGTCCAATTACATAACCGCACGCATCTAATAATAGAAAAGTATTATTATAAAATATGATAATTTTTAATAAACAATAATGTGACTTACTATATAAAATTATGTTTTAAAAACTCCAGTGCCTTAACTTGAGACACTTTTACTTTATGGATAGACCATGTGGAAAAATGCGACGTAATTTTCAAATGAGAAAAAGTAAATACTTTAAAAGTACTTTTAAACTATGGAAAAACTATAGAACAGAAGTAGTTTTAAAGTATGGAAACAATATTGAAAAAAGTACTTTTAAAATATATAAGAACTAATTCGCTGAAGTAGTTAAAGAGAGACAACACAACTCAGATATATTTTGTTTCACGTAGAAATTAACACACACATAGTTAAAAAAAATTTATAGTGTAATATACAAAAATTTTCAAATTTTTGACATTTTTTTTTACATATGTGGTGGAAACTACTGAACTCATGTTATCAGGGCTGGCTGCGTGTATTCCTTATGTATTCTGTGTTGATACTGCTCGGGCTATTAGTTTTTTTCGTAAGCGGCGCTGTTAAATGTCACATTAATATCATATCAGAGGTAGAAAAATGTTGTAATTGACTAAGAAAAATTTTTGAAAAGAGACTGTATGACAAAGTTGATAACATAAGACAAGCACCTTACTTTTTTTCATAGTAAAGTTATCAACCACTTTTGATCTTGATATGCACTTCGACTTCGACTTCGCATACTTGATCGGATACTTGATCTAAAAAGGAAAATCAAATTAATTTAAGTATTTCACTTTTTCCAGAAGAAATAATTTCTTAATTATTTACAGTGAATTGAAATTATCTAAAAAAATCAAAATCTTTCATCACCATTGAAAGTAAGAAACATAGAAACATGTTGGTTGATAATAAAATGTTTTATTTCTATTTCTAATTCACATGTGAAATAAAATCGTTAAAAAAAGAAATCATGTCCATGGACATTAATTCTACTTTATTCGAAATTAAAGTTGATGGACATTATTGCACACGCACATATTTTTGTAAGAACGTGGAAGTAAAATGTAAAAGTTACTTGTTTTTATTTTTCTTTGATAAACAATATTTTTACTGTAACGCCTGTTACGCCACAGTTGATATTTAAGAATTATTAAAATTACCGTAAACTGAAAATTAATTCTTTACAGATAAATATACATATTTCTGATTTCTCCCATAATTTATACAATAGTTCTAAAACTAAAACTAAAGTACAATCACAAGTTACCAACATTAAGTTTTTATATTACATGTATTTAAGCCAGAGGCAACAGTAAATTTAGATCTCGTATGCTTTCGCATCTTAATTTACGTATAAATTTACCATCAAGTTCCGAAAGAGTAAATTTATTCTATTCCAATCTATTCTTTAATTTATGTATATAGTTACGATTTAAATGTCATAGCTTACATTTTTTTCGAAGAGATTCAACATTACTAGTAAACCTTTGGTTCGATCTTTTTAAATAGACTAAATTAAAATTATGTTAGTTTGTTTGGTTTTATTTCCACAAATTTATTAAATTTTTTTACAATTCATTACAATTTTTGTATGTGCAATATAGTTGTAAATTCAAAAATTTAAATTTACGCAGGAGCATAAATGATTTTTTCTATGATTCCTGCGCTAACTATTATATTTTAATTTTTAACTAAAAATATTTCTAAACTTTTTTGGGGAGTCCAAAAGTACCGAAATTAAGAAATTCTGCTTTGTACATGTCGTGTTTGTACATAAACTAACTCAAAAGAAAAACTATAATATTTAAAAAAAAACAATTTTGTGATTGAAAATATGTTAGATAAAATTAAAAAAAAACATTTCCTTAACGACGATGTAATATATTTGATAACGTTCGTATATTGGTTTGCAATTCAGATTCCATTTTGACACACTCCTCATCTAATACATGTTTTATTTGGTTTAGATTTGGTAAGTTGTTGATGTCACTAATATTTAACATTTTCGAAAAAAAATCGGTCCAGACATGTTTTTTTAAATACCTAATAAATATTATGAAATAATTAATTAGAAATACTAATAAAAATATATGTAATTAATGCCTTGGCAGTTTTTGCTTTATATCCCATATATCAAATTTCTTTACAATCTGCATATATTCTCCGAACAACATCACATGAACAGTTCCAGCCACACAAAATAGATCTGTTTGATATGACCATGGACGCCCTTCTTGCATTTCTATACACGTAAATCCGTCAGTTTGAATAACCTTAAAAACAACGATTGTATTAAATATAAATTATAATTTACGTTATTCATAGTGTTTACTATATTTTGATTACCTTTTTAAATTGTGTTTTTTCTGGGAACAGAGTCATATCTATTGCACATCCGAAATCTATTAAACGTAGAGAGGGCATGTGCGAATCAGAATTTGGTCTAAAAAATAAAAATATGAAAAAATAAAAATTAGAAATAGTACATTATTATTACATTCTCATCAGAAGGAAGTTGTCTGGCTTGATATCAGCATGTATTATTTTACAGGAATGTAAATGATGGATGATACTCAGAATTTGGACACTAAAATGAATTACAAGACTTTCGTGCATCACCTAAAAAATTTTAATATATATTTTTTTAAATAATCGTAATATTTTATTTCATAAAATTACTTTTTTTGTAGCCTGCCGCAATTTATTATTTACATCTAATAAAGAGCCATATGCAGAAAATTCTGTTACAAAAATACTTGCATTTGGAGCTATAGTTGCTGATGATATATCCATAAAGCCTGAGAACTATAAAAATGCAAATTAATTAAATATATTATATATAGTTTTAAAAATAATACAATATACGAGTCTTTTATCCTTTTTCGAACTTCCAAACATATATATAATTCCCAAGTATTTGCTGGTCTCTGAAATTTTAGCGCCACAACATTACCAGAATTTGTATTAATTGCTTTGTACACAGAACCATAGGAGCCTTTTCCAACTTCTTTTTCTATATTATAACTAATATCTGTCAAGCTTATAGTTTTCGTATTACTTAATTTTTGAATAGGGTTATTAACTACATTATATCTTGCATCAATGTCTCGAGATGGTACACCTAGCTTAGTCAAAAATGCTTTACAAAGCTCGCTACTAAAAGGGTCAATAATTGATTTATTCAAATGCGTTTCAATTGTATTTAATGACATTTCCAATCGTTTTTTCTTTAGATCTTCGTCGTGTTCCGATGCAAAAAAACTATTCTGTTCATAAGCACATAATGAATCATCATTTTGTACACATGTATTGCTGCTGCTAGTATATTTTTTAAAACTTCGGGGAGTTGAACAAGACTGTGCTGATTTATGTATAGGTGTTAAGTAACTTGAATTATCAAATGTAGTATTGAATTCAGCATTTGTTTCATCATTGAATGAAAACGATTCGTTATGCTGTAAATTTTTTTCGTTTACTTTAAAGTTTAAACCATCGTTAGAATTTACATTGGCAAAAGAGAGTAACAAACTTGCATCCTCAAATTCATTCTTTGTTAATGTTTTGTTTGATTCTTTAGAAATATTTTTAAATGATTGATTTTTGTAATCGGATGATATCTTTAAATCTTCTTTAGTATACTTTGGATCATCATAATTATTTATAATTTTAATTTTTTTGATTTTTTTAACTTTTTGTTTAGCAGTTTGATAGTTGGTATTTTTAAATGTTTTACCTATGATAATATATAAAAAATATTTTATTATTGATTTATTATAATTGAAAACTAAGAAAGTTTAATGTATTCAATCAATACTGGATATTCCGAAACTCCTTCAATCAACACAAAAAATTTTAAAATTGTATTGCAAATATATAATATATGGAAAAATCCTGCGTGAAAGGATCACTTTAAAATTTCATACTACTTTAGAAGTTTAAGTGCAGCGTTATAATTAAGGAAAATGCGCATATCTGTTACTAATAAAACATAGACCTACGTCTGCTCCTCATTGATTTTTAATATGATTACAGTATATAAGTATATACTGTTTTGAGCGGGAGGTTTTGATTTTCAAAATTTATTGACTTTATATTTTTTCTAAAAATTTAAAACGAGACAGATACAAAAATTTTGAATCTCGTCCTGGTTGACGTTTTCAAATTATATCACAATGATAAAGAAAATATTCAACTATTCAACATAATAAAAATCATACACTACTCCAATAATTTGAAATATAAAGACTATACAAAATTACAATTCTTAATAATAATCTTTTGTTTTTATGCATTATTAGAAACTACGGCAAAAATTAAATTACAATTTTATTATACAAAAGACAATAAATTAAGATTAGTTACCTGTTTTTTCGTTACACTGTTTAGTATGTTCATCATAATTTTGTAAATTATTATCTCCAACAATTGCAGAATAGTTTTGTGTGGGATTTGTATTAACATCTCTTCGAAATTTAATTTTTATTGTCTTATTTTTAGTTTCCCCATCAGTATCCATACTAAATCGGATCGTTGAAGCCTCAATTTGTTCTTCAAAATCACCCATATAAAAGTCTTTGTTTTCTGGTCGGTAGTCCGACTCGGTTGTTTGTGATATATTTGTTTCTTTTACATGATCATATTCGAAGTGATTGTGCATTTCTTCACGTTTATTGGCCCAATTTTTTGCACGTATTTCCTCGGGACTGTATTCATTTTGATCACCCGGATAAGTCAAATGTTTCTGATACATACATCGTTTATTTTCATCATATGGCTCCTCTAAAAATAGTAATGGTTTCCACATCTCATAATTATTTCTAGAATATCGAGCAAAATTTGGTCCAATTTTAACACCGCCTAAGATGTTCTCTTCTGCAGAAATGGATTCATCTACTGTTTGATTTTCACTATATATATAGTTTAACGACGACGTTATTACATAGGCACTATTTTTTAAATTAGTATATCCTTCGGATGTAGATCTAGAACTGTCCGTGCCACACGAATTTGTTGGATAAGAATATTCATTTTCATAACTGGAATTTAGATTTGAATTTAACGAATTATTTAAGCTTTCTTGAAGAACTGGTTGACTCTCTTTTATTTCATTACGGTTTTTCTTTACAGGCGGTGGAGTTAAAGTTGTAATTTGTTGACGTTGCTCATTTAAGTTATTCGCACTTCTTTTTTTTGATGAACTGTCGTTATAAAGCATTCTTTGTGAAACAGATAGTCTAAATTTAGTATGAGCATCTTGTAATTCGGAGTATGGTTCTGCTTTTGCCTAAAATTCAATTTAATATAGGGTATATAATACTCAATATACAAACTAAGTAAAAAACTTTGATCTTTTAACTTTAACACTTTATTTTTAGGATTTAAAATCAAATCTTTTAAATTGAATTTAAGTAATATGTACATATATGTATATATTTTAATTATTTTAAACAGTTAATTTACCTGAAAACCCAAGTTATATACAGATTCAGCTTGTTTGAAAGCACTGGCTGAATCATAATAGTGCGCCCAGCTAATATAAAAACATGAACTTTGTGTACCTATACCCCGTTGATACAAAAGCTGGTAGAGATTTAGAGGATTTGGTTGTAAATCAATCTAAAAAAACATATTTTTAGAAATGAACAAAAATGTCAAAAAATATACTTACATATTTTACCCATAATTTTACAATACGAATGTCCTGTTTGTAGCATTCGATGTGTTCAAAAAGTGCTAAACACTTTTCTAAAGTTTCTCGAAACTTATTTTCCGGGTCAATATGAATATTGTAATCATACCAACAAATATAATTATACCACAATTCCAAGGGATCAGCACCATTGTATATAGCGATAGCATTTTCCCAAGCTCTAATTAATTAAAATGTATGTAATATACAGGAAATAAAAGTTTGTTGTACTTACTGTTTATCTCTAAGAAAAAATTGTGTTTGATCAGCTATGTTATGCGGTAAAGGATTCATGGCTCAAACCTGAAATATAGTGCAAACCATCATGGCAATCTTATAACAAAACTTAAAAATATATCTAAAATTGGTGCAAATGCTTGTTTCAAAGAAGCAAAACTGGCGAACCATAAATCTATTGACAATATTATTGCAATTCTGTTGCAACTGTTATTTTGTATAATATATTTTTTACTTGTCAAAAATTTGATAGAAAATTATACAAGTAAATGCACCTTGAATAATTATTCAATAGTTTATAATTTTTAATATAGACCTGAGTGAGCCCCAACGAATAGATGTCAAATTTTTCTAAACTTTGTACATATTTCTAGTAAATTTTGGAGATAATCAAATAGAATTGAATAAATTTGTAAATTTGCACTTCTTGCTTCTTTATAAATAGCTAAAATACAGTACAGGTAGAGTACAGTAAAGTATAGGGTAAAGCAGAGTATACACATTATACACAGTATAAACTACACCATTCAGTATACACTACACCACACAGTGTACAGCAAGCACGACTTAACCCTCCTGAAAAAGTAATCAATCCTGATTTTATAATATATCATAATTAATTTTAACGAAAAGCTATTGACAATTTGTAAAGTAATTTTCCTATGCAAATTTTGGTATCTTTAATTTGTTTTGAAGCAGAATCGTAAATTTGTTTAACCCTTTCGATACGGGATTATATATAAGTTGCAGTTACAACTCTGTACACGTGATCTAATGTTTCAGTTATAGCTGAATCACGTGAAACAAAATCGAACTCAACGAATTAGAAAAAATATTACATAAATGTAATATGGAAGGAGCATAAATGTTCCATCTCTTTTTAACTCATAGTAAATTTCATATATAAAAAAAAATGTTTATGAAGCCGTGAAAAAATTACTTCATTTTCTCTGCTAACCAACCTGTCAAAATCAAATCGTCTACCGAATTCTGAAAACCTCATATGCCATTTTCACAATTACTGACTATTGAATTAGGTACTTGAATATATGGATAGGAACATAATAAAATCTGATAAAAAGTCTTCACTAATTGTAAAAATTAAAATTAAATTACTGTATGCACTTTTTTTTTAGATAATTAGATAAATTTTAGTCGAAATTGAGTTGATGTCGAATGGATCTTTTCGAAACTCATCCGACGAAATTTCATGTCAAAATATCAGCTGATAATTTTTATAGCACGGTCGGTTCTTTTTTATTTAGTCTATTAATTTTTATAAAGACAAAAATCAATAATGTTTTTGCAAGACATAATGTTAAAATAAATTAAAATAAATCAACTGATTGCCAAAGTTTTAATATAAACTACTGAATAAAGTTTGTTTGAGAATGAAAGTGTATTGTTACGAACTTTAACTTATTTGCATTTTCTTCAATAAAATTTTAAATTTTGCCTGGATTTGAATAAAAAATTATTAATAGAAATAATTATTATTAAAAAGCTATTTATTTCTGTTCCATTTATTGAAATACATTTTATATTTTATGTATATTATTTTAATAAGAAATAACACTTTGAAAATCAAGAATAAAATAATACGATTACTGTAATATTTTTTTTAAATAATAATCTGTTGACAAGACTAAAGGCGGATTCATCGTTGCGGATAAAAACCGACGAACTCAAACGCGGGCACACTTTTTATATGAAAATTTGAAATTCTCAATTTTTGAATTTATTATTTTCGAAAATATTTCTCTCTCTGAAAAAGTTGATTTATATTGAACATTTTTGAAAAAGTGAATCGAGACATCAAAAACACAAAAATCAAATAACAGAAAAATCATTTGAATATATAATATTTTAATTATACATAAAATTCATCGTAGTTTGCCAAATAAATAATTTTTTTTTTGTCAAATAAATGTCAATCTATTCTATTCATAAAATATTTTTGTGGCTGATTCCAGCCGCAACGATGAACGTTCTAGAATGAAATCAGTTCGACTGATTTTATCCGCAACGATGAATCCGCCTTGAGTAAAATAACTTTTTACCCAGTTTTAATCAGCTTGCCTATAAAAATATCTGTAAAAATATGACGTTTTTTTATAAACATGCCACCTGTATCTCAGAAAATGAATTACTAAAATTCCTAATTTTTATTGAAGTGGATACTAATGTTAAATTTCTTTAACCAAAGAAATGTTAAATTTCTTTATCCAAAATTTGAGATTTTATGTGTTCATTTGCGACGAGATTGTTTTTTTTTTGTTTGTGTGGTTTGACAGTTGAATTTAAGTTGAAGAAGATGCAAATATTTCAGCTAAGGTACATTCCATAACTTTATTCAGTTAATTTATAATTTAATATTCAATACTTTTCTCGACAAACAGTAATTTCAAAATAAATTTAGTTTTTTTTTAACTATACCAGCTGCTTACAATTGAAACTTCAAATTACCAAACAGTATATTGGTATTGGTAAATAGAAAGGTAAATCTTGATCAAAAATCAAGATTTTTGAAAAGTGATCTAGATAAAAAAAAAAGTTTGATTTTTTTGGTCAAAGAAATTTAAAAATGATCTAGATAAAAAAAAATAGTTTTTTTTAAAAAAAGATTGATTTTTTTGGTCAAAGAAATTTAACATAAGAGAAGAGAAAAAAGATAAATTTTTTTCGCTGGTAAAATTTTGTATGGTTTTTTTTAGGTGCGTACTAGTACGATACTTAGCTTAATTTCTTAAAAACTCTAGTTATAGATAGTATAGTAAGTAATGACATGAAAATTGAAAATGCATTTTTTGAAATTCAGGTTTAATGTACTATTTATTGGTGGAACAAAAGAGCCAGTGCTGTATTTATTTTGGTTTGCATAATTTATACGGTAGAACACTACTAACATTATATGTATATGAATTTTATGTTATTTTAAATAATATGTGATGCACTGATTTTTCTTTTTTCCTTATTTGTGTGAAGTTTTAAGTAGGTGAATTAATAAATTTATTAAAGTTTTTATTTTTGTTATATAAATTAATAACTGTTTCCAAAAATTAATTTTAATACATAAAATATTTTTTTTTTTTAATTTCATCAATTTTTTAAATTTTAATCATTATAATAATTTATTTTATAAAACATTAAATTTTATTATTTTTTAAACATTTGAAACCCGCATATCATTTTACACCAGATATGTTTTGTTTTGAGATAAAACCAAAAATACCAAAATTACCTCCCTTTAATCTTAGAAACGAAGTTCACCTAAAACGATACGTAAATTCTTTAAAAAAGATATTTGATTGAAAGTGAAGTTGTGTACTAACCAATATATAAGTATTGTATATAATAGAGAGTTGAAAAACTCTTCGCTGAAGGTGAATCGAAAACGATATATTTTTGATTCGTAAAATATGTATTTAGTGAATTTTAGCAAAACAAAGAATCAGCCATTTTTAATAACAAAGAATGAGTCATTTTTAAAGTTTTGTAGTTAACAATCAACACGTACACGTACATGGAAAAAAATTAAGTAAGAATAATTTAAATTTTATAACAAATAAAAATAATTAATTATTATTAATATTATAGGAGAAAAAATTAATCGAAGTGTATTATGAAATATTATTGATATTATGAAGTTATGTATAGATACTGAACATGATATATTTGGATGCTCCAGTAACAAGAGTTACATTAACAAACAAACATAAGCCTTTAACAAGAAAACAAGAATGTGATTTTTATATTTAAAATATAATATTAAATTTAAAAACAAACTATTTCTATAAAATAATATAAATAAATATATAAAATAATTCAATTTAAAAATTTATATTTATTTTTGAATCCATTTTCAAAAATAAATATTTCACTTTTCGCCTAAAGAGATTCTTAATCGATTCGTTAAAAGAGATTCAAAAACAATACGCTAAATACGAATCATTAATGATTCGCCAAAACGGAATTAAAACGAAGTACCAATACATACACAAACTTCGTTTCTGATGATTTCAATTATCATATGTGACTGATGAATCGTTAATGATATAAAAACGATACATCTAAACGATTCGTAATACCGCGATTACAGTTGACGCTTTCTAGACGCATTCTAGACGTAGCATTTGCCAAAATAAAGTTGAAATGTATGGAGTTGTATAAAAGTAGTTACAATGCACGCAGTCTAAACGAAGCCTCGGTAAAAGTTGGCCAACTTTAATTTTTTTCCCTTTCATCGCGCTTTGCAGTGTCAAAATATAGAAAAATTTAAAAATTTAAAAAAAAAATTTAAATTCAAATCAAAATTTCAAAAGGTATTTTATTAATTTAAATTCAAGAATTTAAGAATTTACAAAATTAAATTTAGAAATAATATTTTTCTGCGTAATGAAAGCGACAATGTAACTCATGCATAATGCGTTCGAACGCGCGGTCTACAAAAAGAGTAGCCACCCATATAAGAAATGCGAACCGTAAGCGAAGCGCCGGCGAAGTCATTTCTGTCTACAAGAGTTCTTTTACGAACCGCTTTTGCAGTTCGTAAACGGACCGTAAACGTAAATGTTAGCATATATGAAAATTAAAATAAAAAACAAACCGTAAAGAGTTCGCTAAATGCGGTGAGTTTCTGCACCGCTAAAAGTGATTCGTTTTGGATTAGCCAAATTCATAGCGTTACGTACCGCCTTGGGCGGTTCGTTTCGGGTTCGCCAAATTCAGTCCGCTTACGAACCGCCTTGTCAATTAAAATAAAATTTAAATAAATTTTGGTTTTGGTTGAAATAAAAAATTAACAAATTTTAAATTTCTTTTTTCATCACATATTTTAATCATCACATTTTTTATTTATCACAATTTATATAAATTTTGTTATATTTTTTTTTAAATTAAAATATGATATATAAAATATATCATATTTTTTACATTTCATAGGATTTATATTCTACCTGTTTTTAAAATTCTTTCAAAGTTAATTAGTTTAACAGTATATATGTAACAAAAAAAATAAAAACTTATAATGTATAACAATAAATGTTATTTTCAGGTAAATTCAGTACATTTTTTTTATAATATGTTTTTAATTAATATATCTTTAATTAATAAAAATAAATATATTACATGCTAATATTCTATTGTAGAAAAAAAATCATCTGACTAATTTTCCAGGTGCACAGGCCCATTTTTAGCAGCTTTCCTTAGCCGATCTTTGGCATACTGGAGCCACTTCTTAATGATATGAATAATATCACTAATTCTGGCATTTGGAAATTTCAGAAGAGCACATTCTTATGCTAGAGATACTCTCGCCGCGCCGCACTCGACGATCAGCCGATTTGAAATTTCAAATGATGGCCGTGATGGTTGTAGAATTTTTGAGTAGATACTCTCAAAGCGGCAGAGCGTCACAAAAACATAACCAAACATTTTTATTTTTTTTTATATAAAATGTTATGTTTTATAAAATTTCATTAGTTTTTACTAATTAATTTTTCTGTAAAACTCATCTTACTTCTTTAACAAATTTTTTTTTTTATGAGATTAACAACATAAAAAACTGACATTCCAAACCATCACCGCGGCAAAAAGTTGAAATTGAACCAACATTGTTGCGGCACCGGCGGCGAGTTTATCTGCTTTCATATATTTCTATATATCTGAACTTTTATTTGACAGCTCGGCAAAGCGTCATCGCGGCACCAGCGGCGAGAGTATCTCCAGCATTAAAAAAAAAAAATTATTAATAATTGTAATATTTATATTATATATGTTCCATATTTTCATAGATTTTATTGTCATCACAAATATTATTACGATTATTAGCACAAATACTATTAATTTCCCGTCTAATTAAGAAATTTCGTCAGATGAGTTTGAAAAGATCCATACGACATCAACTCAGTTTCGACTAAAATTTATCTAATTATCTAAAAAAAAGTGCACACAGTAATTTAATTTTAATTTTTACGATTAGTAAAAACTTTTTATCAGATTTAATTATGTTCCTATCCATATATTCAAGTACCTAATTTAATTCAATAGTCAATAAATGTAAAAATGGCATATGAGGTTTTTCACAATTCGGTAGACGATTTGATTTTGACAGGTTAGTTAGCAGAGAAAATGAAGTAATTTTTTCACGGCTTCATATCATAAACATATTTTTTGATATATGAAATTTACTATGAGTTAAAAAGAGATGGAACATTTATGCTCCTTCCATATTACATTTATGTAATATTTTTTCTAATTCGTTGCTCCATCCATATATATATATTCTATATCAATGACTTATTAAACCATATACATACACCATAATTTATAGGAAAAAGCAACACCACTGTTTGGTTTGGATGCTATAGTCGATTTGTGTATTTACATAACATACAGTTGTTTTAGCAGGGGCAAAAAGGGGTACCATTGATGATATTCATATTTATAATATTATTAGGGCCACTAAAGTACGTGCATAAAATATTTCAGAAATTCTGTTATTTTTGG